>OW240913.1:370652446-370683077 GCA_933207985.1 Pelobates cultripes | reverse complement strand
GTGTGTGTGTGTGTGTTAGTGTGTGTGTGTGTGTGTGTATGTTAGTGTGTGTGTATGTTAGTGTTTGTGTGTGTGTGTTTGTGTGTATGTTAGTGTTAGTGTGTGTGTGTGTGTGTGTGTTAGGGTGTGTGTCAGTGAGTGTGTCTGTTATTGGGTGTGTGTCTGCTAGTGAGTGTGTTACTGTGTGTGTCTGTTACTGAGTGTGTTTGATGTCTGTTAGTGAGTGTGTGTTTGTCAGTGAAAGTGTATGTTTTGTGAGTGTGTATGTGTGTGTGTGTGTCTGTTAGCTAGTGTGTATGCGTCTGTTCGTGAGAGTGTGTGTCTCCAGCATTTACCTTTCTCCAGCGTCGGACTCCCTTGGCGCTGGGGATCCCTCCTCCTCTCAGCTCCGAATGCACATGCGCGGCAAGAGGCGCGCGCGCATTTAAACCGCCCATAGGAAAGCATTACTCAATGCTTTCCTATGGGCGTTCAGTGTCTTCTCACTGTGATTTTCACAGTGAGAATTGCGGAAGCTCCTCTAGCCGCTGTCAATGAGACAGCCACTAGAGGCTGGATTAACCCCCAGTGAAACATAGCCGTTTCTCTGAAACGGCTATGTTTTCAGCTGCAGGGTTAAAACCAGAGGGACCTGGCACACAGACCACTTCATTGAGCTGATGTGATCTGGGTGTCTGTAGTGGTCCTTTAAGTGTGTGTGCATGCCGCGGTCGCGGGGTCGCAGCCCTGCAACCCCTGCGACCAGGTGCCCGCAGCCATGTGTTGCGGCCCCGACCCGCGCCTAGTAAGCGCGGGGGGGGGCCCACGGATCAATTTTCGCACCGGGGCCCCATGGGTCATGTGTACACCACTGCCTCTGTTACTGTGTCACTATACCCCACTCCCTCAAACATGTAAACTCATCGAGCAGGGCCCTCAATCCCTCTGTTACTGTGTGTCCAACTCGTCTGGTTATAAATATGTGTCTGTTAGATGTGGAATTTGTTGGCGCTTTATAGATAATAATAATAATACAATTTCCCTTCATGTATAATATAAACAAAATTTATTTCCATTAAAAAAATAAACAACATTTAACAAAAATCAAACTGACGTATATAAAATAGACTATTAGGTGGAGGCGATATAGATGCCCTAGGGGTCAGCTATAAAGGAATATAACTATAAACAGTCTTTAATTACTTAAGTTTATTCTTTTTGACCCGTTCTACCATACGGTATGTTTTTCCCTGAGTTTATTATAGTAAGGCTAATACCTCTTCCATTCTAGCTTGGAATCTCTATTGATTATAAGAATTATCCCAACGGTTTTACACTAGAGTTCCAATTCCGTACTAAAATGCCGTGTAAATACAGAGACACATTTCCTCTTATTTAGCAGAGCAGCACACCACAACATTTATCATTTGAAATAATCAGTGTATCATTGTATCCTCAGTCTGGCCCGGCATGGATGGTCAGGTTTGTTTGTATGACAGGTGCTAAGACGACTCCAATTTTAATGCTGAGCGCATGTATCACCCTATGACAGCATGGAACACTGGCAGAGTTGGATTCTACGGTCAGCAACCAAAGTAAGTGGGAGTCAAACTTTACAGTCTTCCTTTAACACTATTTAATACATTGGAAGTAATAAAAAATTATATTTGGGATATTTTACTGGAAAAATAATGCCTTTATTGTTCCTTTAAAACAATTAGGGATCAGAGAGCATTTTTATGTATTTTTTTTTAGGGCTTTTAATGAATGGGCCGAGAGTCTAAACTCAATGTCACATTGGGCAAGTTACTTTGTGTTCCAGATGCTAATTAGTTCATAAATAGAAGTGTATGCAAATATGCTTTATTAAGAAGGTAAATCATAATTAAAATGGGGTAAGAAGTCCGTCACTGCTTGAACTGTTTATTTGTCTTGTTATTTACTAATTAGAGTTGTCAGGATTAAGACGAACGCTGAAACCTCTCCATATGAAGCCGCTTACAATGTGTACGTTCGTCCTTGTGTAGAAAGCGATCGTGTTATAGAGTTTAGCCACCACACGCTGCACACAAAGACATCTTGAAGTGCCTCTGTAATCTGTATAATTGCTTATAAATCCATTTATAGTGGCACCAAATTCTCACTTTTACTCAGGCCAAATATAGTTGGAATTTTGTCTCCATGAGCCAATCTGCAGCAATCAAACATACAGAATGAAGCCCTGCGCTCAAACTCCCACTACTCCTGGGCGGAAGCAAGGACTATAGAACACGTCAGCCTCCCTACATGCATAGGGAATTGCGCACTATCCCAATTCCCTATGCACATCTAAATAACTGGAGGTTTAAAGGCATTACACTCTACTGGCCACTGGGGTGATACTAAAAGCCTCCAGTTATTTAAATGTGAATAGGGATTTATAGTCTAGATTAAAATTGGAGCTTTCGCATCAGAATCCTGTACAAAGTATTAGAGTACGAGGATTCACAAATAAAAACCACTATAGCTCATTGTGGCA
This sequence comes from Pelobates cultripes, assembly GCA_933207985.1. Classification (NCBI taxonomy): domain Eukaryota; kingdom Metazoa; phylum Chordata; class Amphibia; order Anura; family Pelobatidae; genus Pelobates; species Pelobates cultripes. The sequence continues at coordinate 370,680,580 of OW240913.1, read as the reverse complement.
GTATTTTGATTTTTATTGTGAATTAAGGTTTTATTGGAGTCCAACAGCAATATCAAAATGCAGAGTAGTAGGACACGCAGGTCCCGGAAAGTCATCATTTTTCTCTTTTATATGGCCGGGCAGAGAAGCAAATCAATACGAATTATCAATGACATATCTTGTGTAAGTCTTAGGGAACATTAGAAATAACATTGAATGCAATAACTCAATCAGCGAGGGTGGCGTGGCCCTATGTGTTCTGTGAAACCGTGCTTTAGTGGGAAATTCTCGGGGGTTATGTCAAAAGGAATAAAACAGCCCAAAACGATATTCCTCTTGTAGTGCAAACGGTATGACTTGATTATTCATTGTGTCAGTGTTGATGCTATGAGCGTATGACACACTAGTTTGAGGCAGTTTGACATGAATGAAGTTCTCCTTGGTACACGTAGATTGCACCCTCTGTATCCACACCAGTAGCGACAAAGAATTACCAGCCTAATAGCGGCCAACACCGTCCTTTATTCCCAGTGGAATCCGATCACTGGTAGTTAGAGACTGGTTTCCAACCGGTATCCCTATTTTTGCTGTTAAACCTCACATTAACACCAACCTCCAGCCTGGTGAATAGAAGTTAACAGCACCTCACCTCTCCCCCTGGGCTGGGCTGGGCTGGTAAGACACTTGTATTAATTTCTAATTAAAAGGAAACCACTGCATAACAGATTTTAAAAACTTCATCCCAGAGTTCCGTCAGTTCTGACATCGCTGAGTGACGATGCAGTGACAATCATACATTACATATCTCCTTTAATTTGAGCGTTCTCGACTCGCAGAGTCTGGTTAAAAAGCTGAAATCACATGTGGAAATGGGATTATATTTGTCATGTCTTGTATATTATTCCTACAGATAGGAACGGAATGCAAATGGGGATATTTTAACATTCTGAAATTTCATGTTGTCTTATGAAAGGAATTTTAGACCCGATGTACGTTAGATAATGTGATTAAGTTTTACATAGTTCACAATAGTAAATTCTAATCTCCATACATATAACAGAATTAGTTATCCCACATTATTTGTTTCAGAGGATTTAACCGAGGATCAGAGAGAAATTTCAGGCATCGTCTAAACTATGATCGAAATAAGAAACATGAAATTTGGATGATATGGAGCAGCTAAGCCGATGGCTGACTGTTTGCAGAGTACATTGGGAATGGGGAAATGGTAAATCAGTCTCTGCTAAACTCTGAGAAGTTTCAGGAGTTGGAGCAAGTGATTGACTGTATCCAACGCAAATGACAAATCCAAGAACAGAACCTTTTGTACCTGGCCAAACAGCACTCCAAGCTGAGAAGCCAACGCTGCACAGTCGGACAGACACGTTGTGTCAGAAATTAGCAGACATCGGAATGGGGTGAAAGAGTTTTTTTGTAACTCGTTAAAAAAGACACTCACTGGTTAATTAATTAAATAGATAATGCTTTATTTTGCCTAAATTGGTCTTTCAGCCAAATTTACTAATACTAAGTAAAAATTACTTAGTTTTAGTAAGTCATGCCCCTACTCGCTATACCGCGAGTAGGGACATGTCTATTAAACAGTGAGCAGCCCATGACTGGTCACTGTTAAAAAAAAAAAAATGTCCCCCCCTCCCGAGCCCCCAAAATTAAATAAGGGGGGGGACCTATTGTCCTCCCCCCGGACCCCACCCATGAGCGGTGGGTGGGGGACCTAAATTAGAATAAGGGGTGCCTATTGCCCCCCCCGCCCCCACCCCTGAACGGCGGATGGGGGCCCTAAAGTTAAATAAGGGGGGGACCTATTGTCCTCCCCCCGGACCCCACCCATGAGCGGTGGGTGGGGGACCTAAATTAGAATAAGTGGTGCCTATTGTCCTCCCCTCGGCCCCCACCCCTGAGCAGCGGGTGGGGGCCCTAAATCAGAATAAGGGGGGACCTAATGTCCTCCCCCTGGCCCCCACCCCTGAGCTGCGGGTGGGGGCCCTAAATTATAATAAGGGGGGGAACCTAATGTCCTCCCCCCTGGCCCCTACCCCTGAGCGGCAGGTGGGGGCCCTAAATTAGAATAAGGGGGGGACCTAATGTCCTCCCCCCTGCCCACCACTTCTGAGCGGCGGTTGGGGGCCCTAAATACTAATAAGGGCGGTGGACCTAATATCCTCCCCCCTGACCCCCACCCCTGAGCAATGGGTGAGGGCCCTAAATTAAAATAAGGGGGGGACCTAATGTCCTCCTCCCTGCCCCCCACTTCTGAGTGGTGGGTGGGGGCCCTAAATACTAATGGGGGGGGACCTATTGTCCTCCCCCCTGGCCCCCACCCCTAAAAATAAAAAAGTAACCCCCCCAGGTGACTAGGGTTCCCAAATCCCTAGTTACCCCCTCCCTAAAAAAACTAACCCCTAGCTATCCCCCTCACCCTAAAAATAATGATGGGGGGGCATTAACTAAGTATCTGTTAAAAAAAAAAAACTTACCATTTGATGTTTTCTTTCTTCTAAAATCTTCTTTTTTCAGCCCCAAATAAGGCCAAATAAAAATCCAGAATAACTGACGCACTTTAAAAAAAAAAAAAAAATCCTTCTTCACCCATGGAGGGCTCCGCGCAGACTGAGCTCTGCAGGGCGGGGGAAGGCTTATAGAGTCTTGCCCCACCCTGCAATTAGGCTCAGAGCACTCTGATTGGTGGGTTTAAGCCATCCAATCAGAGTGCTCTGACAGTTAAATGAAGAGACTGACAGGTTAGTCTCTACTTTTACCTGTCACAGCACTCTGATTGGTTAGTTTGAAATCCACCAATCAGAATGCTCTGTGTCATTTTACACAGCGTGGGAAAGTTTTCCCACGCTGTGTAATTTGACTCATAACTCTCTGATTGGTTACTTTCAATCCATCAATCAGAGTGTTGTTATGAGTCAAATTACACAGCGTGGGAAAATTCCATAGAACCTCCTTTAGTTTAAAAGCCCCCACTCGCGCGTTGGGGACGCGGGTGGCTGCTCACTGCTTAACAGATATGCCCCTACTCGCGGTATAGTGAGTAGGGGCAAAATTTACTAATACTAAGTAATTTTTACTTAGTATTAGTAAATTTGGCTGAAAGACCAGTTTAGGTCTTTCAGCCTTTTGGTAGATAACTCCCTAATACTGTGGGAATTAGGGAGTTATCTACTAAGCGGCTGCAAGAGAAGTCCCGAAGTGCCATAGTCCTGAAATGCCGAAATTCCGAAGTGTCGAAGTCCCGAATTGCCGAAGTCCCGAATTGCCGAAGTCCCGAATTTCAGAATGCCGAACCGAAAATTTTCCCCATGCACATGCTTAATCTCTATTAATTGCATTTGATTGAAGAACTGGTTCTAGAGACAGTCAGTAAACCATCACTAGAGGTATATTTCACCCTCCAAAAACAGAAATGCTTTTCACTGAAGGGTTCAAATGATAGGGCCACTACACCCAGATCTCTTCATTGAGATAAAACTGGCTTGGTGCCTTTTGTGGTCCTTCAACCCCGATGGCAGGTATTGGTTTATTGATAAAAGGAATGGGTAGAACGAAGCAGGTAAAGAAGGACCCATGATCACATTTTAAAAACACAAAACAAAAACATGCAAAATAACGTATAAATTGGAATAAAAACACACAGGGGAAATATATCAAAGTATTTTGATCTAAAAAACTATGTGAAACTGTAGAAAGAGGAAAAGCCATCAATGGAATGACATGGAGAGTGTTCCACTTTTACTACTTTGTGGTACAATGGTGTTTCATGAATCATTATAAATCAACGGTAAGATCATGAATCATTGGTAAGACCCCACCTTGAATATTGGGTGCAATTGTGGGCAGCATTTTTAAAGAAGGATTTTGCAGAACTAGAAAAAGTGCAGAATTGAGCTACAAAATTAATAAGGAAGATAGAAAACAGTTATGAAGAAAGGATACAAAACTAGATTTCTTTTCTTCAGAAAAAAAGGTGATTCAGAGGGCATATGATACCACTATACAAATATATACAGGGTCGGTGCAAACCACTATCTGCCAACCTGCTCAACAGACGAGAGACTGGAAGAAAAGTGATTTCACCTACAGCAGAGAAAAGGGTTCTTTACAGTAAGAACAAAAAAAGAAATCCTCTGCTTAATGAAGTTGTCTTATCAGATTCTATAGATTTTTTTTTTTAAAGCTTTTTTATAGCCTCATTGGAAATCACTACAATTTTTTTTTTGCCTTCTTTTGGATCAATACCAGAAAGGAATCGGTTTTAAAGTCTGACCTTGATGGACTTTAGTCTTTTTTCAACCTAGAGTGCTATGTAACTACCCCCATGGTAAAATTGAGTTGACAAAGGTCACATGCTCCTTCACATTTTTTTTTAAAATAAACTGTCTACCACAGTATTTGGCAAAGACAGAAAATAGAGAAATCAGCAACACATGAGGATGAAGGTGTTGAGTTGGACATCCTGGAACCAGCAACAGAAAAAAGCAACAATGAACAAAGAAAAAAATAGAAACATTACGATGCCAACGAGTCAGGGAGGAGGGGAGAAGGACATGTGGGACCAGCCAATAAAGATTCATTGCGATGCAGAAAGACCACAAAAGGAGCAGTTGGCTCTATTGTGTGATTGAAGGAAGAAAACACCCAACAGGGAACCAGACCATTAAATGGACACCAGCAGACAAAGTACGCTTTCCAGGGGTACCAGATCCTACATGTGTAACGGAGTCTAGCTCTCTATTCTTCCATATTGTGCACAAACCCAAGTTTGTCTAATCATTTATAATTATTTTATTACTTTGTTTCTTTGGACACAGGTAGTCCATTAAGCAGGAGGATGAGCAGGGTGATAAACGTTCCTTATACAGACCGAATGCAAGCTAGCACGAAATAAGATTGAGAATTTAAATGGTTTATCACCGTGTCTTTATAATCCTACTGATTCTAGTTCCTAATCCCCCCTTCCCAACCATGATGTCAATGAATTACTGGAGTTTCTTCTGTAAAGATTAAAACAGAATATTGATCTTTTGTGATTTTGTCTATGTCGGTTTCTGTCTTATAATTTATTAAATCCATTAGTGGAAAGCATTAGACGCCCGGCATCTAGAGTAAAGTTTACATCACCTCTTCTGATATGCTCAGGGTGACATTAAGTCATTTGCCATAGCCGTGAGGCTAAATAAAGGTATATGACAACAATATTTGCTGTGTTTTGTTGTTCTCGATAAATACTGTCCTTATCACAGGCTGTGCATCGAACAGATTATTTATGGACACAAGCAGAGCGAAAATGAGAGGGGAAAATAACAAATGATGTGGGAAAACTACAAAAAGCATAATTAATTATCTTTTATTTGATTTAAGTTTAAACATTAAAGAATACAAAATATGAGGTTAGACCATCAGCAATAAATGAATGACAGAGGAAAAGAGACCTATAAAAAGAGAGGGAGAGACAGACAGAGAGAGACAATGAAAGACATCCAATTAAACAGCTACCTATCCAACCGTCAGGGTCACAGCTTGGTGATTTAGGGGTTAATGGCATGTCCCTCCGTCAGACTTTATAAAAGTACTGATTTCAAGAGGCATACAGTACCAAGTTGGCCTCATTTCAGCTGTCAATCAAACTATCGGGAGGGGATTATCCCAATAAGTAAATATTGCCAGGCAGGGGTAGAACTATGAATCACAAAGGTCTGATGCAAGGATCAGAGAAGGGCCCCATGCGGTGGCGGAACTGAAGTAGAGAGGGCCTTGGAGCAAGACTTTTTTTGGGACCAACCCTATCAACAAGGGTGGCCAAAAGTTAGATCCCCATCTGTCGTACAACTCCAACAATGCTTTGACAGCTGGCGCTCTACCATTTTCCCATCCTTGTACAGTTGTACTTAACACTGAGCAGTGTTTGTGTGTTTGAATACAAGCATGTCTTTGAATGGAGTATGTTTGAGTGAATGTAGGGGCGTGTTTGTATGTAGCGTTGGCGTTTGAATGCAAGCATGCATTTATGTGTAGTGTTGTTTTTTGAACGCAGGGGTGGTGTTGTATATAATTTTGGTATGTTTGTATGTTGACATTTCAATGCAGTGGTGTTTGTAATGTTAATGTTTGAATGTAGGGGTGTATTTGTGTGTAGTGTTGGCATTTGAATGGTGAGATTTATGCACATATACACATATAGTGCCACACATACTCACTGTGATACACATATTATTATTATTATTATCACCATTTTTATAGCGCCAACAGATTTCGTAGCACTTTACAATATTATGAGAGGGGGGATTTAACTATAAATAGGACAATTACAAGAAAACTTACAGGAACGATAGGTTGAAGAGGACCCTGCTCAAACGAGCTTACATTCTATAGGATGTGTGGTATAAAACACATTGGGACAGGAAATATCAATCAAATAAGGTGGGAGTGAAGCAGAGCTGGATGAGAAAGTAGAGTGCTGCCCTATAGGAGAGAGCAAGAGACAGGTATATGAGGTAGAGGTTAGTCTTTGAGGCCATAAGCTTTCCTAAAGAGATGGGTTTTAAGGCACTTCTTAAAAGATGCAAGACTATAGGAGAGACTGACGGCGGTAGGCAGGCTATTCCATAGGAAGGGAGCCGTCCGCGAGAAGTTCTGCAAGCGCGAGTTGGCCATATGGCTGCGAACAATGGACAGGAGAAGGTCACGGGCAGAGTAGAGAGGCCGAGAAGGGGCATATCTATGGATCTGTGAAGAGATATAAGAGGGGCTAGAATTGTTCACTGCTTTATAGGTATGGGTTAGTACTTTGAATTGACTCCTATAGGATACAGGAAGCCAATGTAAGGACTGTCAGAGGGGTGAGATGTGAGAGGACTGACTGGAGAGGAAAATCAGTCTGGCGGCAGCATTCATTACAGACTGTAGCGGGGCAATACGGCTATTGGGAAGACCAATTAGGAGAGAGTTACAATAATCCATGCTTGAAATTACTAGAGCATGGACAATCTCCTTGGTAGCATTTTGTGTAAGAAAGGGGCGGATGCGGGCTATGCTTTTAAGATGGAATCTACAGGATTTGGCAACATACTGGATGTGAGGCTCAAATGTGACTCCAGAATCAAGTATGACGCCAAGACAGTGCGCTTGCAAGGATGGACTTATGTGGACAGGGCCGGACTGGGAATAAAAAGCAGCCCTGGAATTTTTTTACACCAGCCCTAACCCAGGACATACTTGAAAACGAGAGAAATCTCAATGTATCTTTCCTGGTAAAATATTTTATAAATAAATAAAATATTTTATAAATAAATAATTAATTGTGCCAACTGTGACAGATATACAGGTGGAAAAACACAAAGGATTGAAAATTATTTACCCAACGTTTCATCCCCAAAACTTGAATAGTCATTGACTGATAGCTGCTGCATGTCTAATTTAAATTAATCTTATTTTGTTTAGTCCTCAATCCTATGAGTGCACTCTGCGTTGGATATAGTTTGATACCAGGGAATGAAAGACTGAGAGAAGGGCGGGGTTATCGACTAAACTAATAATTTTTGTGAATACATTTCAAAAATTAGGCTATAATATTCAAGCTGTCCCTATGGCGAAGTTTGGATTTTTCAAATCCGCTATTTTGGTCTAAATTATGCAATTTAGATTTTCACTTTCTAAAATGAAAAATTTTGTGAATAACCCTTTGAAAAATGTAAAACCCTTGTTACATTTATATACGTGTGTAATCTACAAATGTGTATTATGTATGCATATGTCTATTAACATATGTGTATCATACTGATGTTTGTGTGTGTATATATATATATATTATAACTATAATAATTTATAAGATTACGTGTGTGTGTGTGTGCATATACACACACACAGTTTTACAGGGACAACGCCAGAAGAGAGAGAGCAGTAGAATATGTGTGTTAATAAAGGTGCAAGACATAGGGGGAGAGATCTAATAAGGTGAGATGAGATAGGATCAAGCGGGCAAGTTCAGGGGCGAGAGGATAGGAGAAGCGAAGCCACCTCTTGTTCAGTAGCCGGGGAGATACACACAGATACACACACTGACACACATGCAGATACACATATATAAACAATGACACACATGCAGATATACAGAAACATATATACACATACCAACACACATACGGATACAGATACACAAACTTACACACATAAAGATACAGACACACAGATACACACATAGACACACATACAGATAAACCCACACAGATATGCACACTGACACACATACAGATACAAATTCAGAGATGCACACACTGATGCACATCCAGCTACACATACTGACACACAGACACATTGATAGACATAAATATACATGCACACACACATTAACAGACATAAAAATACAAACAAACTGACAGCCTTGTCATTAAAGTGGACAAGGCTATAAGTATCTTGTCATCAGAGATAGCAATATTTAAGAAATTCCCGGAGTCTGTTACGAAAATAGATAGAATAATAATAGGCCACATCCTACTCGCAGCTACTTCATGTTTACCTCGATACTGGAAGTCTAAAAATCTATCTACACGTAAAGAAGTTTTGAACATGGTTTTAGACAATAAGGCTAATATGTCTTATAGAAAAAACACACATTTATTTGCAAACCTTCAACATATTTTGGATAAATGGGAATAAGATATTTAAAAAAAAATGCTGCTTATAGAGTATATATTTTGTTAAGCTCAATGATGTATAACTAATGTTTTGTACATTATTTCATGTGTTAACTAAAATGGATGGATCCCCTTTTCAATTTCCATGTTTCCCTTTCCTTTCCTACTCCAAATAGTATGTTTGACTATTCGTTATAATTTGCTGTAAAAACATTATAACTTTAATAAAAATTATTTGAAAAGACATACAGATTCACACACACAGATACAAGAACTTACAGACATACAGATACACACACTGACAGACATATAGACACACACACATACATACACTGACAGAGACACACGGATACACACAAACTGACAGACATACAGATTCACACACACAGATACACACACTGACAGACATGCAGTAACACACACTGAAAGTCATATAGACACACACACACACACTGACAGACATACAGTAACACACACTGAAAGACATATAGACACACACACACACACACACACACTGACAGACATACAGTAACACACACTGAAAGACATATAGACACACACACACAGACAGACATACAGATTCACACACTGACAGACATATAGACACACACACACTGACAAACACACAGATACACAAACTTACAGACATATAGACACACACTGACAGACATACAGATTCACACACACAGATACACAGTGACAGACACACAGATACATACACACACACACACGCTGACAGACATACAGATACACAAACCTACAGACATATAGACACACACTGACAGACATACAGATTCACACACACAGATACACACACTGACAGACACCCACACACTGACAGACATACAGATACACACACTGATAGACACACACACACGCTGACAGAGATACAGATACACAAACTTACAGACATATAGACACACACTGACAGACATACACACACACACACATATGCTGATGAAAATTTCCACTCTTATACCTACCCTTTAGTTTCCTACCTTTTGGCTGCAGGAGGGTGGCTTCCCTGGAGTCCTTTGCACTGACTGAGGCGTTAGGGTGTTTGGGTCTGTCTCTCCTGGCCCAGCCCTCCTCCTCTATGCCTTCTTCTCTTTCTGTAGGAGGAAGTGACCAGCTCTCACTTCCTCTCATGCTGCTGATAAGTAGGGAAACCAGTCGTGCTGTTAAAGGGCCACAGCACCTGTCCGGGCTCCTGCTGACAAATGCCCATCGGGTGGCCATAAGTGCATGGACCACCCAATGGGCGCCCTTAGTGTGCAAGTCTGAGTTGTAAATCAGCAGGGGTCGGACAGGGAAGCTGGGCCCCCTGGAGTGATGGCCCAGTGGCAGCTGTGACCCCAACACTGTTGCCAGGGTTATTTACTGAAGTGAGAATTCTATGTGAATTCACAGAGAAATCCTAATTTATGGCCAATTTAGCCAAAGTCTGTTATGCTTTAAGTTTAGCTACTATGGCTTGAAATTTGAAATTCAATATGAATCCTCACATTAGTAAAAAAAAAAAAAAAAAAACTCCTGTGTATTTCTTTCTGGGCCTATTTTATACCACAATGGGTTCATATTCTACCCAGAACCATTAAATGGCACAATACGTGCTGCAGAATATGTTGACACTTTGCAGATGATGGTAAAAAAAAATAATAATAACTGATTTATTAATTAGCTCATTTTCTGCAGGTAAACTCTTGTGGAATTGTTAGTTACGTAGTGGTCTGTTTCAGTGTCTTTTTTACTCACAGGGGTTTACTTACTAAACATCGATTTGCAGAGTAAAAAATATCCGAACTACGAGTACAGCTGAGATTTTCCAAACCAGCTTTTTTTCCCCCGAGATTTTGCCATTTGGATTTCAATTGACTACAATTCAGAATAAATCAAAGAATGAAAAAACAGATTAATATTTACCAAAACCCAGTCAGCTGTATTCAAGTATATTTTCTATCACTTAATAGCATATCGCATTTACATACAAAATAGAATTTTTTGGGGGGGAAAAAGTGTAATTTTTTTTGCAGTGAGAATGTGTGAGATATAACAGGTAATTAAATCACAGTCTGTTTCACAGAAAAAAAAAAGATAATTAAATAGCTAAATGTAAAAATGAATATACTGATCATCTAATTAGCGGAAGAGGTTCACATAGAGCTATCGGAGTGATGGGGGGTTTACACGATAGGTCTGACTTCAGAAACACATAGGACTAAATAAATGGTTAATAGTCTTTATACCACGCCATTCTTACACTAAACTATTGATTGAGAGACATCACTCCATGGATCTTACCCAGAAAAACAGACTAATTCAGCGAAATATCCACGCTTTCTGGGGAGCTAGCATAAATAAAAACAGCTATCCGATTGCAAGCTTCAAGGGATTATTAATGACTTAGGGCTAAATGTTTTAATATACAGGCTAGGTGACAAACCTCAGTTCAATTTAGCAGAGCAATGGGTGAGATCATATCGAAGGAGCATTTTTATTTATATATAGCGCTCAGAGGTTCATAAAACTCCCCAAATATCTACTAATGGGAAAAAAATTCCCACCGAAAAGCAAAGCAATTTCTTATCTGGGATACGTCTGGAGAAAAAATCCTGCATCAATTTTACAGCTGAAAGATAATGGCAAACGATGGCTCACCTAGTACATAGTGTGTAACACAGAGATAATGTGCGGAACTGTTACTGTGTCATAATCGATTGCAACCGCACCAGCCTCTTCGCTTCCGCTGTGTATAAAACAATTTGCTGAAATAAAGCGACCTGTAAAACAGACACAAATATTACAATGGATTTAGTAAGAATGTTACGCCCTGTATAAAGAGGTGATCTCGAACAAAGCGACAGAACAGCAAGACAAATGTATCACTTACATCAGAAGTTATTTGTGTTTTTACAGAAAGGGTTGTACATACAGAGAATACACATCCAGCAGGGTTGGTAGGTGCTAATGCAAAAGGAGACAAAACAGAAAAGAAAGTAGACATCTAAATGTTTATCTGGGGCAAGTTACAGATTAAAAATGGACTGATGGGATTTTGTTTGCGGTCAAAATCCATGTTTGTATAAAGACACTAAAAGCGAACTCAGAAATGTAAAATCAATGTATGTCTGTCTGTCAGCAACGTTTATGTGATAATGTAAGTCTGTCTGTCAATTTAAGTCTGGCCATCAACCTAAATCTGTCAGTGTAAATTTGTCCATCAATGTAAGTCTGTCAGTTTAAGTCTGTCTATTATTGTAAATTTGTCCACCAATGTAAGTCTGTCTGTCATTGTAAGTTTATCCTTCAATGTAAGTTTGTCCATCAATGTATTCTGTGTGTCATTGCAAGTCTATATTTTAATGTAAATCTGTCCACCAATGTGTCTGTATGTCAGTGTAAGTCTGTGTCATTGTAAGTCTGTCTGTGAGTGTAAGTCTGTATGTCAATGTAAGTCTCTTAATGTAAATCTCTTCGCCAAAGTAAGTCTATCCATCAACTTATGTTTGTCTATCAAAGTATGTCCATCGTATGTCCATCACACACCTTATGACACTTTCAATTACCTTTGGAATTGTAAAGGTTATCATTCCAATTTGCATCCTGGATACTTTTGTGTTCCATAGTGCGTTCCATACACAAGATTTTCATACACAGGGATACAAACAGTGAAAGGAACATTGAAGATCAGGCAGGAACATGGACCAACAGGATACCTATACAAGGACTGTATATATGGACACTGTGGTGTGGGGGTTTATACATTCGATTTATGTATTTACTGTTGATGATCCCTGAGGAAGCCCAAGATTGTTGGGCGAAACGTGTAGGACCTACTGCTGCCTTTTTATTGATTGGAGTAAATGTTTTCTATAGATCTTTACCCTTCTGAGCCAACGACGGACTAGAAACCTCCAACTCAATAACTGACTGTATAACCAAACTTATTTTAATCAACTGCTTTTTAACTACCTCAACTCGTTTCCTAACTAAAAGACCATATTCCACCTTAATCTTCACCTCACCAGCCTGGCCACTGTGACCAAGCGGGGATAGAAACAGAAACCCAACCAACTATGGGTGGAGGGTACACACTGGTAAGTAAATTAGAATTGACCAAGACTAAAATGGTTGCATTTATATATATGATCCCCCCCCCCCCCGAGCCAAAACTACCAATCCTTGCTCAGATCTATCTATGCCCGCCTCCTAGCCCTGTCAAGGATCCTTTCCACTAAACTGCGCTTACTGCATGGGGCTACTGGCTTGATCACATTAACGCATGTTTACATGAGGTTAACATTTAGTCTTTGCTTCTTACAGCATTCCCAATCAGTAAAATGTCTGACTTGGTTTTGTCTCGTAGCTTCTCTTCCAATACATCATCCTTGGGAAACTTTTTTGTTCAATTCACTGTTTTTTATTAAAAAAAAAATCTCTAAAAAAAAAAAATCTCTATTAAAATAGCGTGTAATAGCCCATTTTATTCTGCTGTTTAATATGTGACTGATCTGCTCTAACAATACGAGATTTCAACTAATTAATTGTTGTTTGTAAGAAATGGATCATTGAGGTCAATACAACAAATGTACAAAACACCATTTTCTTTTAATCTTATATGGTTTTATGTTGAATCACACATTCTGTCATACAGAACATCCCTTTTTAAAACAAAAACTGCATCTCCAGTTGGGTTTTTTTTTATATGCGTTTAGATATTTTCTGAGTCGTTTTGACCCTATTAGTAAATTTACATTTTGTATTTTCACAAAGATCAGAATGCTGTTGGAAGGAATATTGAAATATCAGCCTAATTATTCTGATTTATAGATATGAGAACAGGGATGTTTACATCCATTCTAACAACGCAGCAGCTGGCTAGTTAGTCCATTTCCCTGATCACTAAGGATTGCTGATAAATTGCTATTGATTCCATAAACGCAGCCTCGGACATGATCAAATAACAGCTAGCATGAAACGCAGCAGGGATGAGTTATATTCATGTTATATGATTGTCTGCATATTAACCACTTGAAGATGGATAATGTGCCAGAGACATCATCATTTCAACATCCCATAATAAGACAAGCTGTGACTGTCGTATCATGCACTGAAACTCATAGCATTTGAGTATTGGGAAAAGCGACTTTACTAGTTCGTTTTTCAACATGTATCTAACTAGTTTTTGAACTCCCTAAAAGCGAGGACATATCGGTATTTACTAAGAAAGGCAGATTGCAACATGTAATTTATTTGTAGATACTGGTTGGAATACTAATTAATAATGTTGCTTCATTTGGAATATTTTCTAACAGTATCGAATCATTTGGAAAGTTTATTAAATCGAGACATGAACACCTTCCATAACAAATATTAAAATGTAGCAGATTTGGTGATAAAATGACTGCATGGCGTGTCCTTACCTTGAGGTTTCCTGTTCTAAAAATATTTATATATATATATTTTTTTTATCAGTTTTGGGTTCAGTGGTTTCTATGGGAACTTACAACAGTGTGAAATTTTATAGCCAAAAAACAAATGAGATCTCCAAGTGAGTTTAGCTGCACCAGTTTAGCACAAACCGTGTGAAAAGAGTCTGATACATTTTGTGCAATTGGTTGGGAATCATTGTTTAACATACAGCACAGCTAAAACACACACATACTGACAAAGAAAACAGTCATGAAAGGGTTAAACACAGCATTTCTGCACACTGTAACATTTCGTAGAATCCCCAAGAAAACAGATTGATTCCGCACTCTCGATTACCAATGCAATTAATGATCCCCCGGCAAATTCTCGTAACTATTAGTAACAATAGCCGTATACGCATCTTTGCCAATTATCATTAACAGGATATAGTTTAATCATCAAGTTAATTACTTTTCACGTTACATGTCTGAGTTGAAGTAACGGTTAATTAGAGAAGAGCTAGATTGGAGTCTGGTTAGTGAGAGAGCCGAGCAGTCACCCCAGTATGATAAGTAAGGTCCATAGTTCGACATTCATCTCCACGTAGCAGCGGAACCATCAATTGTCACCAGTGACAGCGGCGGGACGCAGGTCAAGAATTTTCTTTTAACTTTTTTATCTGATCTTTTTTAAAGACGGGAATAATAGAATTTTTATTTTTTTATTTTATTTTACTTTCTTCAGATATCTAATGTCATTAAAACACGATACTATTCCAGACTCCAGCTACACTTTTTTTGCTGGGACTCTAAAATAAAATATATAAATATTTGAAAAACTGTTCAAATGATTTATGCACGGACATTACCACAGGCTTCCATGCTGACTTCTATACATAAATAATTTCAAAAGTAGTTTGTTGTTTTAAACAGAATTAAATTGAGGCCTATGATAAACAAATTCATAGAAATATATTAAAGGAATATATTACCCCTGCTGCCTCTGCTACCTCTTGTCTCAAATCCCCATGGTATCCTGTAGATTGTAAGCCATTTAGCCAAGCGCTTTGTATAAAAGAGCTCCAATGGCTGGATATCAGCTTACGGGCAGGGCTCTCTCTACCTCTTGTATTTGTCTGTGTATATTGTACGTTTCTCCACTAATTGTACAGCGCTGCGGAATCTGTTGGCGCTTTATAAATAGCAGTAATAAATAAATAATAATAAATACATGGTTTTAGGAGTACTGGAGGTCCTAGACAGAAGCTTCTGTTAGCTGTCCTGAACTAAGTGCTAGTTTTATTGATTAAAAGTTGCAGTTTATCACTCTCAGCCAATTGGCTGAGTCTAGCTCATGTATCTGGTGGTCTTCAATATTCTCTGCATTGTCTGCCCTGATTGAGGACAGCTGGGATGCTCTCAGCCAGCCTGGGGTGAATGCGTGTCCCGTCTGTGGGGATCACTGGCGAGCCCAACACCCTCTCATCTCCGAGAGTTGGCCGGAATGTTGAGGGGGGGGCGACTGTATTGTCTGTCAGCGTGCAGGTCACACACAGCCTATCAGGAGGAGATAAGTAAATGTGGAATAAAACTGGCCAGGGCCTTCTGAAACACACTGAGTGCTGTATTTAAATTATTTAGAACAAACTCAGAATATCTGTTGCTCACAAACAGAAAAAAATAAATAATGTACTCTCATTACATCACACCGGATGCCGACATTTCTCTCACACAGTAAATTAAAGTATTGGGGATATACATCTATAATACGGGAGTTAGATAGGTCACGCTAGGACTTTCAGCATCAGAAGAGGTGAGATGTGTTTTTCCAGTAAAATAGCATTGACAGACCTTTGTAGATACTTCACAATTGTATTTATTTATCATGCTTCAGCCAATAACAGTATATCTACTAATCAGAGAGAAGGTAACGAGGTTTTGTTATCGATAGTTCTTTTGCCAGCCTTATGTCCGTACGACAGACAGGAGAGAGTTTAACTGTATTTTATAGAGATTTTAGGCTTCACGGCAGCACCATTGCTTAGAAATGCATGTTCTGGGTGTACCCCACAATTCCCATTTTTTTCTGTGTAGATTTGGAACCCAGACGAGATTCCTTTTGGGTTGAGGAGTCTCGTTAAGCAGTTTAAGCTGTAAGTAATTAACTTAACATGTAAATCTCCCATGTTACAATTAGTGTAGGACCCACTGATATTGGGCTACTGTGACGTAGTGGTGGGTTTAACACACTACGTCCATATAGTGTAGCTGAATGTATTTGTTTGCTGAAATAGGTGATTTTAAGCAACCTTGTACACTGTATTTGTTTTTTTGTGTGCGCTGTTTGTTTAGCTGTACTTGGGAGAGAGCTCATCTTAATAAGTGTTAAGTAACACCATCACTACTGTGCAGTAAATAGAGGCTAATGTCTGCATCGAGCGAAGAGTCAGACTTGGCCTTGGGAAATAGTCTGTGATATTATGCCGGATCCTGCTGCTGTCTGGGCTACACGTTTAATAGTAACGTATATTTACTAAACCTGTGCTGAAGCATTGCTCCCTGCGCAGTCTTCCCTTAGTGGCCAGCCTGAACGACTGATAGGCGATAGGCGATTAGCCGGCCCATTCTTCAGGTGGATTCACCCCCTTTCTTGGTGGTTTTGCCCTTGAACAGCAATCGTGACACTATTTGTGTGATGTTGGGGGCTATGTTAGCACAAATAATTTTCTATACATATATTACGTATGTGAGTAACCAGAAAATGCTCAGTGTAAATCTGAATCTACTCTATTCTGCAAATTATAAATGTGAATAATATACTTTCAAGTGTTTTGATGTAACAGTAAATGTACAACCATTGCTGTATGCAGGATTCCGTCAGAATTTAATGTACACTCAGTGAGAATACACTGAGAGTACAATTCACTACGATGAGTCCCCACTCAACTTTTAAACAAGTTTTACAAAGAAAATGTACACCATTAGCAAAATAGACTGATCCCACCTAAAGGGGCATCCCAAAAAAACAGCAAGAAAACAAACTGCATCCAATAATATTCACAGACTGTGTTGGAATAGACATGAATTAAGCAACGGAAGGAGCGACAAGCTCCAAGTCAGAGAACTAAACGTAGCTTCCAAGAGACATGGACAGATTGGGATAAGGATTTGGGATGCATTCGATTTAAAACATGCAGACAGACAGACAGACAGACAGACATTCGTATGGAGAGAAAAGCGAAATGAGATCTTACTCATTATTGCATTGATTAATTGCTAAAATATCAGTTTTATCACACGAGAAAATACGCAGGTGACACACCTTTCCTGACTTACCTGGACACATTTGGAGACAAGCGTCACGTAGTGTGGTGGCAAGAGATGACAAAAACTGATTCAGACAGAAACAATAGCCTGTGAGAGCACTGAATTAACCTCTCCCTGGCCAATCCACTCCCAGCACTCTCAGCAAATAATTGGCACTGCCACTTTAAAGCCAGGAGCCTCCAGTTACATAAGACAAAATGTAAATAAAGAAAATGATTGTTCGTTAGGTTCTGACTGAGTTTCTGGCTCGGTAAGCAGCAGACTTTGATAAATCAGAGTGATTTGTGCTGTACAGGAAGCTGGGAGTCTTGTCATGTCTAGACATATTATAATAACTAACGTGTCTCCTTTAAAATAAGGAAAATGCATTTGTTTTAATGAAAGTGGTCACGAACTGAAACGGTGATTAAATAAATAATGCATCAAGCCTTGTGACACAGATACATGTTATTTATTGTAATATATAGCAGAAAATGGAGAAATAAAAAAGGATATTCTGAATGAAAACGGAGAGATACAAATGGAGAGACAGAAAGAGGGATGGAATGATAAAGTTATGGAGTAAGCAAGCACACAGAGGGAGAAGCAGGAGGTCAAAAAAGACAAAGAAAGATGATCTGGAAGGATGGGGCAAGGAGGGAAGGAGAAAGGGAGGATGAGAGGGAGAAAGGGAGGATGAGAGGGAGAAAGGGAGGATGAGAAAGAGAAAGGGAGGATTAGAGGGAGAAAGGGAGGGTGAGAAGGAGGGAGAAAGGGAGGGTGAGAAGGAGGGAGAAAGGGAGGGTGAGAAGGAGGGAGAAAGGAAGGATGAGAAGGAGGGAAAAAGGGAGGATGAGAGGGAGGATGAGAGGGAAGATGAGAGTGAGAAAGGGAGGATGAGAGGGGGAAAGGAGGATGAGAAGGAGGGAAAAAGGGAAGATGAGAAGGAGGGAAAAAGGGAGGATAAGAGGGAAGATGAGAGGGAGGATGAGAGGGAGAAAGGGAGGATTAGAGGGGAAAAGGGAGGATGAAAGAGAGAAAGGGAGGATGAGAGGGAGGATGAGAGAGGGAGAAAGGGAGGATGAGAGGAAGGATGAGAGAGGGAGGATGGGGCAAGGAGGGAGGATGGGAGGATGAGAGGGAGGATGAGAGGGAGAAAGGGAGGATGGGAGGATGAGAGGGAGAAAGGGAGGATGGGGGAAGGAAGGAAGGAAGGAAGGGAGAGAAGGACGGTAGGTAGGAAAAGTGGGAGAAAAGAAGGGAGGAAGGACAGAGAAAGACAGTGAAAATTGAAATGAAAACAAGCACAAAAGTACAATAAAGACAGTAAATAAGGTGTGGAGAGGAAATGCCAATCCGGGCCGGTAAGATTTACGGCAACAGCCACAGTGAACCAGATGATGTCACACTTACACGATGTACCTGCATGGGTGCCAATATCAAGAGATAAATGTAACGTAAAGTATGGCTGTGTCCATATTGCATGATTTTATCTTACTTTTCAGAAGTGATGGTTTAGAAATATCTCTTGGCAAAGAAACTAGCATGGGATTCCAAGACAGGACAGTAAGGGTGACTTCTTTTTATAATAAATTATTCTAACTCGATCATTTTTACAATTTGCAAGAAGTGGTCGCATGCTGTAGTGAACTTTCCTTCATGATTTTATTCATTCAACTAACTGATAAATGTCCTAATGCAGGGGTTCCCAATTAATTTTTCCTGTGGAACCCTTTGACATAGTGTATCAACACCGTGGAACCCCCAAACTCCCCCTCCTCCCCGAAAAAAAATTGCGCCGTTCTTTGTATGTGTCGGTGGGTGTTTGAATATGCCAGTGTGTGTATCGGTGTTACTGTGTGTGTGTATGTATCTGTGTGTCAAAGTGTGTGTATCTGTGTGTCATAGTGTGTGTATCTGTGTGTCACGGGTGGCGGTCCGAAGACCGGGACCCCTGTATGCCTGATAATGATGATGGGAGTCTCAGCGTGGAAATGGACAATCAGGGTCTGGTCCAGGGTAAACACACGCCCCCTGGTGTTGCGCACCAGCGTTTGTGCGGCCACATTGCAGACCCCTGATGCAGCTTAGCGGATGCCAGGAGCTGATATTAAGCAGACCTCCCAGGATCTGGATAAGGAGGCTCTGCAGCAGATATGTATCCAGTACTAGAAACAAGGCAAGACTAGAATAGGCACCATACAAGATAACAAGACAGGACTAGAAGAACCCAGAACCGGAGCAGGAGAGAAATAAGAACCGAGAACATGTACACAATACATGAGGGAAACATGAACAGGACATGGACAGGACAGGACTGTACATGAACTGGGAATACAAGACAAATAAAACGAGACAAGAGATACAAGGCAAATCAAGAGGAGACATAACTAAGTACTACATATGTAATTAACATTGGAGATTTAGACATACATAAATGGCAAAGATGTATGCAGCCCACCACTGCGCCAAAGTACTCCAATTACGGTGGGTCCTAACTGCCTAGATATGCATGGCTAAATAAATAGTAAAACACACAGAGTACTTACCTGCAAAGAAAGAGGTAATGAGACCACTGCTTGCAGCAGCAGACTAAAACAAAAAGGATTAATGGGTGTGGCAACAACAAACAAACATTTAAAGGAATCCAGGAGACTAGGAATTCCAGAAACGGAATAAAGGAATGTACCCAGAAAACCCAGCATAAAGAAAAGCAGAAAAAACAAGAAAAACTAAACAAGAATTGTAAAAAGAGTACTGGATACCAGAAGCCAAGGCCAGACTTATCCGCAAAATGGAATAGGACGTAACACTGTGTTTGTATGTGTCTGTGTATCAAAGTGTGTGTATCTGTGTTTGTATAAATCTGACACACAGATACACACAAACTGGCACATTTTGGCACACAGAAACAGATACACACACCTTGACACACAATGTATATCTGTGTGTGTGTGTGTATCTGGATATCAAGGTGTGTGTATCTATGTGTCAAAGTGTCAAAGTGTGTGTATCTGTGTTTGTAAGTGCCGGTGTGTGTATCTGTGTTTGTAAGTGCCGGTGTGTGTGTATCTCTGTGTCAGTGTATATCTGTGTGTGTGTATATGTATCTGACACACAGATACACACACTCACTGGCACATAGTGGCACACAGATACACACTGACACACAGACACACACACCGATACACACACTCAGAAATGCATACACACACTCTGATGTACACAGTGACACATACACACATCTTGACTCACAAATACACACACACAGATAAACACAGTGACATATACACGCACTTGCACCCACAGATACACACACATTGACACATACACACAGTGTCATATACACAAACTGACACACCCGGATACACACACACACACACACTAACATACACACACACAGGCACATGCAAACACACTGATATACACTGGCACATACACACACACACAGACATACTGATACACACACATAGATACACACAGTGACACATACACAAACCTTGACACACAGACACACACAGCCACACTCAGACACACATACTCTTTGACAGACACACATACACTCTCACTGACAAACACATACACACTCACACTCTCACTGACAAACGCACATATACTCTTTGACAGACACACAAGCACATACAAACTCCCTGACAGACACACATACAATTTTTTTTATTTTTTTAAAAAATTTTACTCCACCCAGCCTCCCTACCTTTGGGAGTGCTGGCATGGAGTCTCTATGTCCCCGTGGTCCAGTGGGGCTGTTGAGTGGCTGGCGTGTGGTCCATGGGGTTCAGTGGGGCTGCTGAGTGGCTGGCATGCAGGCGGCGAGGAAGCAGTGATCTCCCTGCTCAGCTCCCTCGCGCACCTCTTAGTGACGCCGGAGCCGGAGTGATGTCATAATCTGTCTCTGGCATCACTGCTGTGTGCGAGAGGGAGCTGAGAAGCGAGATCACTGCCCACTTCTCCCTGGGCGCCCGCGGCCATTTTGTTGTTAGAAATTTTGGCGAAACCCCATTTTTGTTCCACGGAACACCAATTGGGAAACGCTGTTCTAAAGTGAGGACTGAAATGCTTAACTGGATTAAATGTTCATGTTATTGTTTGAAGCATAGTGAGTACTCTCTTACTTTTGAAACCTCTGGGAGCTTTTGAGGGTTAATGAGAGACAGTGAGATCTGCTGGATATAATCACAAGTAGTTATTGACCAATCGTGGCTTTTTTCAAACTAGACTTTCGGTCCAAACTACAATTTGTGTAAATTTGGAACAATCGGTTGATTGGGCGAATTTCTGAACTCTGAGCTGTAACATTTTGATTTGTGATTCTGGTTTCCACCCATGACATTAAAAGACTAGATGATTGATGGGAAATGTGTTAAAAAGTCACTAAATGTTGATTTTATTCATAAATTAAGTGAGAAGTGACTGATAGAGTGGAAAAGGAGGGGCAGTAAAGGATCTATTGTATATTTTTTTTACTGCTTCTATTTTTCCATCTTTTGTTTACTTTTTTTCCCAATTGAACAAATTGGCAGGAAAGTCTCCTGTCAGTGTAATGCAAAATATATACATACTATTTATATTATTACATTTATATTCTAATCATGTTATGTACACTGCTCAAAAAAATAAAGTGAACACAAACATAACACATCCTAGATCTGAATGAATTAAATATTCTTCTGAAATACTTTGTTCTTTACATAGTTGAATGTGTTGACAACAAAATCACACAAAAATAAAAGCATCTGACAACTCCTGGAGAGTCTGTGGTGCAACGTGACGTTGGTGGATGGGGCGAGACATGATGTCCCAGATGTGCTCAATTGGATTCAGGTCTGGGGAACGGGCGGGCCAGTCCATAGCATCAATGCCTTCGTCTTACACACTCCAGCCACATGAAGTCTAGCATTGTCTTGTATTAGGAGGAACCCAGGGCCAACCCCACCAGCATATGGTCTCACAAGGGGTCTGAGGATCTCATCTCAGTACCTAATGGCAGTCAGGCTACCTCTGGCGAGCACATGGAGGGCTGTGCGGCCCCCAAAAGAAATGCCACCCTACACCATTACTGACCCACTGCCAAACCGGTCATGCTGGAGGATGTTGCAGGCAGCAGAACGTTCTCCACAGCATCTCCAGACTCTGTTACGTCTGTCACATGTGATCAGTGTGAACCTGCTTTCATCTGTGAAGAGCCCCGGGTCGTCAGTGGCTAATTTGCCAGTCTTGGTATTGTCTGGCAAATACCAAACGTCCTTCGCGGTGTTGGGCTGCAAGCACCACCCCCACCTGTGAACGTCGGGCCCTCATACTACCCTCATGGAGTCTGTTTCTGACCATTTGAGCAGACACATGCACATTTGTGGCCTTGCTGGAGGTCATTTTGCAGGACTCTGGCAGTGCTCCTCCTGTTCCTCCTTGCACAAAGGCAGAGGTAGCAGTCCTGCTGCTGGGTTGTTGCCCTCCTACGGCCTCCTCCACGTCTCCTGATGTACTGGCCTGTCTCCTTGTAGCACCTCCATGCTATGGACCTGCTATGGACCTGCTTGCCACAGCTCGCATTGATGCGCCATCCTGGATTAGCTGCACTACCTGAGCCACTTGTGTGGGTTGTAGACTCCGTCTCATGCTACCACTAGAGTGAAAGCATCGCCAGCATTCAAAAGTGACCAAAACATCAGCCATGAAGCACAGGAACTGAGAAGTGGATTGTGGTCACCACCTGCAGAACCACTCCTTTATTGGGGGTGTCTTGCTAATTGCCTATAATTTCCATCTGTTGTCTATCCCATTTGCACAACAGCATGTGAAATTGATTGACACTCAGTGTTGCTTCCTAAGTGGACAGTTTGATTTCACAGAAGTGTGATTGACTTGGAGTTACATTGTGTTGTTTAAGTGTTCCCTTTATTTTTTTTGAGCAGTGTATATATTTTGCAGTATACTGATTGGGCCATCTTTGTGCCCATTTGGTTCATCTGCTTCATTTCCTAAATCAGTTTTTTGTTAATGAAATTCTGCCACTCTGATTTAAGCCTTTTTGAACTTTTCATATTGATTACCAATAACATGAGCTTTGTGATTTATTTCATAATACATTTTCAAATGCTGCCAACATTATTATATATGACATTATTAAAATGCTGCCAACCTTGGAGCCATACTCCATATAAGACTTCACCTCAGAAGTCTTAGATACAGCTCTACAAACATACCTACATACCTAGTAATTATGAAAGTCCTGTTATCTTTCATGTCATTATGGGTCTGGGTCTATTCTCAGTCTCCTGGCCTGGATGGCGCATTTTACCTGTAAAAACCCCAAGTGGTTCGACTATATGAACGGCGAACACCCAGCTCGGTTAACCACAGCTCCTGGGAGATTAACAAGCAGCACACTCCACTTGCGGGTGGTCCGGCTGTTTGACAGTTCGAAGTCCCACTTCGAACCACTTCGGAAATTCGAAGTGCTAACTCCAATAAGGGGGGATAAGGAGAATACAGAGGGGGGAATAAGGAGGGGGAGGATAAGGAGAATACAGGGAATAAGGAGAATACAGAGGGGGGAGGATAAGGAGCATACAGAGGGGGGAATAAGGAGAATATAGAGGGGTAAGGAGAATACAGGGGAGGATAAGGAGAATACACGGGGGGAGTAAAGAGAACACAGGGAGGGGGGTAAAGAGTAGGGAGAACACAGGGAGGGGGGAGTAAGGAGAACACAGGGAGGGGGGGAGTAAGGAGAACACAGGGAGAGGGGGGTGAGTAAGGAGGACTCAGGTGTTTTTTTTTTTAATTTTAATTTGGTGTACGTTGGAAGAGGGGTAGTCTTATACGGTGAGTATATCCCAAACTCTATATTTTAACTGGAAAAGTTGGGGGTCGTCTTATACGCCCAGTCGTCTTATACGCCGGAAAATAAGGTATATTATATATATATTTATTGTTTTTTGTTTTTTTCTCTTTTACTGTTATTTTTTTTATGTATGTTTTAGATGTTTGAATTGTATACCAAAGTAATATGTGATAATGTTGCTGTTAATGCAATTCATAACTTCAATAAAAAAAAAAAAGATGAAAGATAAAAAAGAAAATTAAATGTTTTTCTGTCCAATCAGAATGTTTGTTTTTATTACGCTATCTATACGTACTGAAACGAAAAATCCAAAATCATTACTTTCCATGAACCCATAATTGTGGGGGGTGTTTTTTTTTTTTTTATAAACTGCTTGGAAGTGAAGTGGTTAAGAAAGGTACAGAGATTAGGTACAGATTTAAGATAATTTAAAAGGAAGACAGGGAGAAAGAGAGCACAATGTTGTGAGAGAGAATGAAGAAATAACAAATGAACAATTACATGATATAAAACAATATGATCGTTAGTGTTTAAAAGTGTTCCGTACATTCTGCTGTACACTAACTGTCAGCAGCTCCCAATGCTGCTCCGAAGCTCAGCTTTTCTTTACTCAATGCAAATCAGATTCTGACAGATTTCAGAGCAATAATGATAACTGTTCCACGGTTTGTCATGACTAGCAAACTCCTGAGTACATAAAGCCCCCACAGACAGCCATTCGCGCTGCTTCGTCAGTCCAGCATGTTACTGCCTCACACCCAGTATAAATAATAAAAATGAATTTGTCTAGTGCGGGTCTCTGCAGTGCTGTTACGAAGGAGGAGGCCTACTGGAAATAATGATTGCAGTGTTAAACCGTCTTTCAATTTCTCTCTCTCTCTCCTGAGTTAAAAAAGCCTAATGGGGTGAGGAAAACCTCGAGTACAGCTCCAAACCTAATGATAACGGAGAAAGGAATAATGATCCATGTCAGCCTTTACTTCGTCTCAGTGTATAATATAATAAGACACGTTAAAAACCTCAGGACCCTGAAATATCGGCCGCCCCGAGCTTGTACAAGTGATAAAAAGACCTTTTTAAATATACTTTGAATAAAACTTCAACCGGGTCTCGCTACATGGACACAAAGAAAGAAATGAAATGGGTCGGCAAAACAAGATAATATCGATTTATGTTATTTATATTATTAGAGTCAAAGGAAAGACGTAAGAGTTTAACTACTAAACTGGGAATTGAAAACGCATTTCTGAATATTAGGATAGAATGTCGGCATTGGAAAGTTTAGTTGTTCCAATGTAAGAGAATTGAATCCAGTCAGTTTCCACAAAAGGAGAGAAGCGTTTTGTGTTTTCACTTTTTACTGTCTCTCTTGGCAAACGTATTAATTCGTTCGGATTCCGCTACCACCTGTACGGTGACGATACCGAGATATATCTCTCTTTCCCTGATCTCTATCCTACTATCCTAGAACACATCACTGGTTACCTTCCTTCCGTCTCTGGTTGGATGTCCTCCTACTTTCTGAAACTGAGCTTCTTATCGTCCCTCCTTATAATAATAATCGTCTGCTCTAGCTCACCCTACAAATGATGGGACACGTATCAGTTCATTCTTGCAAGCTATCTGCAATAATGTTATTTTTTAGTCTAGGCTCAAATTTATATCTCACACCCAGTCTGTTGCCAAATTCTGGAAATTCCACCTTAAAAACATTGCCTGTGTCTGCTCCTGTCTGCTGTCAAAAAGCTTATTCAGACTCTGATAATTGCATGGATTACTGTAACTCTCTCCTAATTGGTCTCCTCATAACCCGTACTGCCCCACAACAATCTGTAATGAATGCTGACTTTTCTCTCCTGTTGCTCCTCCCATACTTTGCCCCCACAGTCAGTCCTTACATTGACTTCCTGTATCCTATAGGAGTCAATTCAAAATGCTAACCCTTACCTATACAGCACTGAACAACTCTAGCCCCATATTATTTATCTTCATTAATTCACACTATGACTTATAATTCAGCAGCACAGGAGTTTGTTAAAGGGTCACTGTAACAGTTATGATGCCAGTAGTACACTGGCCCCCCCAACAGTCTCTTACCTGGGCTCCTTGTTGGGCTCTGAGGCTTCTCTGCTGATGCAGCTCTGCAAAGCCAGAACCCAAAGCAATCACCATTCAACAGGCCACTTTCAGTTAGTGAAAGACACAATGTGCAAAAATAACATGCACAAAATTGACATTAGCCGGCTTGGAACTGCGCCGGACTGGACAATGATGCTGTCAGATGTAGAGTTACACCTCAGATGCAAAAGAGTTAAACTCCAAATGTGCAGTATTTCAAAGAATTATGTGACACATACAGACTCCACGCACCATGACCACTTAAAATCACCCACTCTTTCAAGAATTGCCATTATCCCCGTCCCTCCAGTCATCCTTGCCTATTTATTGAAAACTTTTCTTCCTGGCTACCCCACTTCCTCTCCTCCCCATACTAGCCACCAATATCCTCAAGAGAGTTGTGTACGCTAGACTGACGGACTTCCTTAAATCCAACTCTCTCCTCAACAAGCTTCAGTCGGGATTCTCCGCACTCCTCACTCTGTCGAAATGGCCCTGGCCAAATTATCCAATCATTTAATTGCTGCTAATCTCTTCTAATTGACCTTTCTGCTGCTTTCTGCACTACTGAGCATCAACAACTTCTCATTCTCCTTAAGCTCAGTCTACAAGAATCTATGAGACTCTGCTGTCTCATGGTGCTCCTCCTACCTCTCCCAGCACTCTTTCAATCTTTCTTTTTCTGGCTCTTCCTTTTCCCCCCAATCCCTCTCTGTGGGTGATCCCCAAGATTCCTTCCTGCTCATTTTATGAACATTACTCTTAACAGATTTTTAACCTTTTCACAACAGAACCTCTTGTCTTTCCATCCCTAAGTGTTGCTATTTCTGTGTTTCCCTCAAAGTCAATGGCACTACCATCAGCTCTACCTCGCAGACTTGCTGCCTTGGTGTTCTCTTTGACTCCAACCTCTCCTTCAGCCATCATTTCCAATCCAGGACAGTCCTGATTTCAGTGTCATCTTGCGTTGTCCAAATCTAGTTCCTGCATCTGAGGTCACCAGGGAACTGTCCCCAGGCAGCACACTACAATAGCATCATTAGACGCATTCCAGCTGTGCAGTGGGCACTAGGACCATGCAAAGTGTTTCAGCCTGCATGGACTTGATGGCTGGGGGCTTCACAGGCCTGATCCTTTTCTGGGCATGTCTAATCATTTTTGGTGGCGCTAGTGACTTGGGTCACTTCACTGACTACATCCCCTCAAGACCACCCACTCCATTTTGTTTCTCCCATTCGGATAGTTATTCACTACAGTGAAATCCCAGTTTGTCTGGTTCTGCTGGCCTTAAATTTGGTTTCATCTCTGGAACTAGTGGGACGTTCTT
This sequence comes from Pelobates cultripes, assembly GCA_933207985.1. Classification (NCBI taxonomy): domain Eukaryota; kingdom Metazoa; phylum Chordata; class Amphibia; order Anura; family Pelobatidae; genus Pelobates; species Pelobates cultripes. The sequence continues at coordinate 370,652,914 of OW240913.1, read as the reverse complement.
CGTGACTGCTGGCCTGAGTTAGTACAAGTTCACATTTTGTTAACATTCAGGCGATTGCCCTGCATATGGATAATTATAAAAGTTCCTACAAGGTATTAAAGGGACAACATGGCAGGAATGGTCTCTTACTTACAAACAACCATCCTGCACTCCCCCTGTTTAAGAAAATGTCAGGATAGTGTCTTTTGCTTGTGGTTCCTCTTGCTGTTCACAGATTGCAGGAGATCCTTGCAAACAAGTTAAACGCTTTATGTTGCTGGATGGTAATCTGTGGGAAATGTGACCTGTAGTAGTTCATTAGAGAGGCGAGATGAAGAGTTGAGGTTGAAGACAAGGTACCAGTTGACCACTAGGCAGAACAGAAGTTAGAAGGTGACATACTTACATTGGGTCAGTGTGTAACTCGAATAAGCTTGCGGCCAATTGCTTTCAACCACTAATATGGTGTCAGTGTCATAATTGGGAGTC
>OW240913.1:370610203-370624774 GCA_933207985.1 Pelobates cultripes | reverse complement strand
TAATTTGGCTGGTTTGCTTTTGTTAATAAATTCTCATGTCACTTGACTAGTGTGCCTTCCTGTTTCTAATTAATTGTAATAGATTGATAGGCAATCCAGGCCTTCATTTGTTTTGTTTGAACTTGGACATCAGTTGGCATTTATATGAATTGAAACCTGTAATTGGAAGTTAAAAAGCAAAATGTTAAATAAACGCAATGAAAATTACAAGCTGTTGTTAAAGTTCACAAATTCTGCAAAGATGCCAAGCTGAGATGGCACCCAGCTTCCATGATCAGCGACATCCTGTGATAGCAGTGACACTTTCATCTTTCAAAGCTAACTTGGCACGAGTGAAGTCTCTGAACATTTAAACCTAGAAAGGGAACAAGCAAATATTTAAATCTCCATTTGTTGTAGAACCACACGATGAAGTAAAATTGCCACATAGCCTGGCCTTATGTTTTGAACACTCCTAATAATAAATAGTCAATAGTAGGGGAGGGCAGGAGAACCTGCTGCCTATCAGAAACGAGTGTAGTGGATGCTCCAAAGCTCCTGTAATAGTCCTGTCTCTGCTAGAGACACTAATGTACCTGCAATAAAGCTCACATGCCCCCTGTCTGGATAGGGTAAGAAGGGGTAGGCAGGCATTAGCTAGTGTAATCTTAATAAACTTGAGATCATGGCAACTCCCGCAGTACAGGAGAATAGGTCATAAATTAATTAACGTCTTCTTAGGTGAAATTTTATTTGAATAAAACTGCTTGCAGTTTTTGAGGTGAGACCCTAATAGTCAGCGATTCCTGTTTTTCCCTCCAGGTGTGATGTTTTGTCTTCGATGTCTCCCAGCCCTCAGTGCCTCGTTGTGCTGATAGTGTATACAGGTTAGAGTCTGCTTGGCCCTCTCATCTGAAGACACATGATGGCACGAATCGAACAAACTGCGTTATCCTCATTAAATGTGATTGATCCTCTCCAGCAATAGATGCAAGTGTACAATCTGCACCGTGAAACTTTAGCCAATATAACTATTCCTCGGGGAGGCTCAGAAAACAAGGGCAAAAATATATTCTAACACAGGCATTTAATGCCTTATCATTTTGGTAGAAATGCAGGCTTTATTCTCAAGGGAAGCATGAGCACATCGATCTGCTATGAAAAGGCTCAGCCCAGTGCCATACAATCGTCCTATAGAATACATCTCTTCTGTATCTGAAAACATTGTATCCCCAGAGAAGGTAAATAAGGGGATCTCTGTACTTAATGCACTATAGGAGAATACGTCTTATTCAAGGGTTCGTGTCCTTCATTGTGAAGGCTGCTGATATAATATCAATTCTACTCACAGAAAAGAAATCATTTAACCTTATTGTAGCTAAGACAATTCAAACAGATCTAGTGACTTTTAAAGGTTCTGGGTTTAAGGAAGGAGTTTACGGGTAAATCCGTTCTAATGTGGGTATTCTGAGAGACGAATACACTAGTTAGTTTTGGTACAGTGATATTGTATTCCGTAACCTCGTACAGGGCAGGAACAGAACGTGCTAATCACTAGATATCTTCACTGCAAGAAATGTTGCTTCTGCAGAATCATTTTTTTCAAGCGACGGTTCTGCCTAATGTCCATTCAGAAACCAGAACTGGAATGCAGACCAAAAAGGGTCCAATCAGTGTGCTGCAATGTATAAATACATATTATATAAATATTATAACATTATATAAGTAATATAATATAAATATTATCTATGTATTTTGGCAGTGCACCGATAGGAGCATTTTCATGCTATTTGGTTCACAGATCCACTGAGAAGAAGTAACCAAACATAGGAAAAAACGGAGCAGCATAAAAATATCTGTATTTATAGATAGATAAAGATATCTACAGATATATATATTCGATATTTAATAAATATAGATTATTTTAATGCTCCTGCTATTTTTCCCCTCTATTGCTCACTTCTTATTTGATCTGTGAATAAAATAAACATTAAGTGGCAGTCCCCTAAACATCAATCATCTTTTTTTATGTCCCCTTCGGTGGAATTTACCATATTGCCCCCAGGTATGTTCGACATCGAACGTTTCAGGTAGTCTGAAATGCAGATATATTTCTGCTAGGAATTTGGGAATTCTGCTGAATATTATTAGTTTAGCCCAAATTCAGCCGAATTACAGTTCGGTCCAAAACAAATCTCCCTATCTAAACAAGACATACAGGGAAAGAGCTTAGCAATGGAACCTGGTCAATCTATAGAGCAGAGGGAAGAACAAAGTATCCAGAAGGCAGAATGATTTCTGGGTGTATTCATATCTTGCAGTCTATATAAATTATATCACATGTGATCGTTCTAGAGAAGAACTTAAACCAGGGTTAAAAAAAAGATAACTGATTGTCCCATATTATAATATTTAGCAGTTTAAAAGAGGAACAACTCTGGAGCAAAGTGTTTAATGCCATGAAACCGTACGCATGTTGGGTGCTCTTATCTTTGGCCCATAGAAGGACATATTTTGTGTTGGTACCGTTTGGTAGTTTTCTACTACATGTTCTGACATTTGCCACTTTTTTTTTAAAAAAGAATATTAAATTTGTTGCTTTTTAGTGACTTGAGTAGGTAATGTTTATTAGCAATATTATCAACCTCTTGTGTCGTATAAAAACCTTCTGTACATTTAATCTTAAAATTCATTTTTTAATGGTTTTAGAATCTGTCGCAGAGGATTTCAGTTCTATGAACGCTGGTGAGTGCCTTCTAAAAGTTGTGCTGTTTATTATATTTTCTGGACCATTGAGTCAATTAGTACTTTCAAACAGTTGCGTTCCTTTTTCAAGTGGCTTAAGTGAAAAACATCAACTAACATAAAAATCCCTAAATCTTCAGACTAAAAGAATTCTATTTACTGCTAATCGACTTTTGGAACTAAAACTCTAAAAGGAGCAAAGAGGGGTGATAGGCAATATTGGGTGTTTTCATTTTTAAAATGGGGCAAACTCAGAATCCAATGATTGGTAACACAACAGATAGCAAACCTTCAGAAGATGAGTTAGTAACAATTTAATAGAACCATGGAAAATTCAACATCTCAACTCCTGAAAGGCTTCGAAAAGAATGTTCCCAACGAATATGCAATACCAAAATATATTTCTACATGAGCAGAATGATCTCCCTGATCTAATGAGGAATACTAGCAAGATTAATTAACGATTCCTTGTTAATCAGTTACACCAATTACAGGATTAATAAGCACTGTAACTACAACATAACTCTCAGAATTTATAATACCATGAATACGCCTGTGCACAATACACAAATATCTGTTTAGGGAAACCTGAATGAAACACACAGTACCATGGGTTAATGACACAACTGCCACCTGATAGCATCATTAATGCACCTGGCTGTCTGTACACCACTTGTGATGTAATCGAAAACCCCTAAAAGGTGCCAATTTGTTGTCGTTTAGCCTCTTGCTGTAAGTAGCTTATATTAGCACGATTTTGCTCTTTTTTAGTTTTTGTGCCCTATTTTAAATGAATTATTGCCAGGAAAACAATAATTTGAAAATCCTTTTGAATTGCTGGCAATACATTATTTAGTGAGTAACTCTGTGACTGCGTCTGTGAGTTCATTTAATTCTGCTTTATCTTATTATTTGTCCTTCACATTTAGAGTAAACACTATTCTAAGAATGCAAAAAAAATTAAACAGAAACGTGGAAAAAATCAGACAATCCTGTAACCAGACATGTTTTGCAAAGTATTTAAATGGGAAAACATGTCGCAACCAGAAACAACATAATCATTCACGACGATAGAAACTGCAAAGTACAGAACAACAGAATAAAACACACAAATAAAAGCATTTTATGCCCCGTTCCACCATGTACCCACGGGACGGTGTAAAGTACTTTATCGGCAGAGTGAGAGAAAAGACATTGCTTGAAAAACAACATGAACTGTAGAAGAAATGATCTGAAATGTAAAATTAGCCAGACAGCAGTGCACTCGTTAATCACTCGTCCTCATTTCAGCGAGTCAATGCCTATTTCTTGTCCTAACTTTGTTAAACTTTTGGGTTCACCAGAAAACTGTCACCGGATAGCGTGGTGCGAGGACACCATTGGATGCACCTGTTCTAATCTGGAGCACTCAGACCATGGAAAGACCATCGAAAGACACATTAGTTCACAGGACGGATAGTGCGTGGAATGGCGAACACCGAAAGTCACAACAGCTCAGAACATAGTGTGTGAAATTGCAATCACTGTATGTGGTGCATTAGGTCATAGGTCACACTGTACATGGAATTGTCATCACATTAATTCATGTCCGTGGAGCTGCAATCACTGTAAGTTACATTCGCTCATAGGAAACCGCATGGCTGGAATTCTGATAATTAAAAGTTACATTAGATTTCATGACATACAGTTCTCTTATTCTAATTACTGAAAAATATTTATTGAATTAAGTGGGACTAATGCTGGGTCCTACTTAAGTCCTGACTGGGACTGAACAACGCTCTGCACATGACCTGCTCCGACTGGGACTGAACAACGGTCTGCACATGACCTGCTCCAAATGGGACTAAACAACAGTTTGCACATGACCTGCTCCGACTGGGACTGAACAACGCTCTGCACATGACCTGCTCCAAATGGGACTAAACAACAGTTTGCACATGACCTGCTCCGAGTAGGACTGAACAACGCTCTGCACATGACCTGCTCCAAATGGGACTAAACAACAGTTTGCACATGACCTGCTCCGAGTAGGACTGAACAACGCTCTGCACATGACCTGCTCCGACAGGGACTGAACAACGCTCTGTAAATCACCTGCTCCGACTTGGACTAAACAATGGTTTGCACATGACCTGCTCCGACTGGGACTGAACAACGGTCTGCACATGACCTGCTCCAACTGGGACTGAACAACGCTCTGCACATGACCTGCTCCAACTGGGACTGAACAACGCTCTGCACATGACCTGCTCCAACTGGGACTAAACAACGGTTTGCACATGATCTGCTCCGACTGGGACTGAACAACGCTCTGCACATGACCTGCTCCAAATGGGACTAAACAACAGTTTGCACATGACCTGCTCCGAGTAGGACTGAACAACGCTCTGCACATGACCTCCTCCGAGTAGGACTGAACAACGCTCTGCACATGACCTGCTCCGAGTAGGACTGAACAACGCTCTGCACATGACCTCCTCCACAACAACGCTCTGCACATGACCTGCTCCGACTGGGACTGAACAACGCTCTGCACATGACCTGCTCCGACTGGGACTGAACAACGCTCTGCACATGACCTGCTCCGACTGGGACTGAACAACGCTCTGCACATGACCTGCTCCGACTGGGACTGAACAACGCTCTGCACATGACCTGCTCCGACAGGGACTGAACAACGCTCTGCACATGACCTGCTCCGACTGGGACTGAACAACGCTCTGCACATGACCTGCTCCGACTGGGACTGAACAACGGTCTGCACATGACCTGCTCCGACTCGGACTGAACAACGCTCTGCACATGACCTGCTCCGACTGGGTCTGAACAACGCTCTGCACATGATCTGCTCCGAGTGGGACTGAACAATGCTCTGCACATGAACTGCTCCGAGTAGGACTGAACAACGCTCTGCACATGACCTGCTCCGACAGGGACTGAACAACGCTCTGCACATGACCTGCTCCGACTGGGACTGAACAACGCTCTGCAAATCACTTGCTCAGACTGGGACTAAACAACGGTCTGCACATGACCTGCTCCGACTAGGACTAAACAACGGTCTGCACGTGATCTGCTCCGACTGGGACTAAACAACGGTCTGCACATGACCTGCTCCGACTCGGACTGAACAACGCTCTGCACATGACCTGCTCCAACTGGGTCTGAACAACGCTCTGCACATGACCTGCTCTGAGTAGGACTGAACAACGCTCTGCACATGACCTGCTCCGACTGGGACTGAACAACGCTCTGCACATGACCTGCTCCGACAGGGACTGAACAACGCTCTGCACATGACCTGCTCCGACTGGGACTGAACAACGCTCTGCAAATCACTTGCTCCGACTGGGACTAAACAACGGTCTGCACATGACCTGCTCCGACTAGGACTAAACAACGGTCTGCACGTGACCTGCTCTGACTGGGACTAAACAACGGTCTGCACATGACCTGCTCCGACTGGGTCTGAACAACGCTCTGCACATGATCTGCTCCGAGTGGGACTGAACAATGCTCTGCACATGAACTGCTCCGAGTAGGACTGAACAACGCTCTGCACATGACCTGCTCCGACAGGGACTGAACAACGCTCTGCACATGACCTGCTCCGACTGGGACTGAACAACGCTCTGCAAATCACTTGCTCCGACTGGGACTAAACAACGGTCTGCACATGACCTGCTCCGACTGGGACTAAACAACGGTCTGCACGTGACCTGCTCCGGCTGGGACTAAACAACGGTCTGCACATGACCTGCTCCGACTCGGCTGAACAACGCTCTGCACATGACCTGCTCCGACTGGGTCTGAACAACGCTCTGCACATGATCTGCTCCGAGTGGTACTGAACAATGCTCTGCACATGAACTGCTCCGAGTAGGACTGAACAACGCTCTGCGCATGACCTGCTCCGACAGGGACTGAACAACACTCTGCACATGACCTGCTCCGACAGGGACTGAACAACGGTCTGCACATGACCTGCTCCGACTGGGACTGAACAACGCTCTGCACATGATCTGCTCCGACTGGGTCTGAACAACGCTCTGCACATGATCTGCTCCGAGTGGTACTGAACAATGCTCTGCACATGAACTGCTCCGAGTAGGACTGAACAACGCTCTGCGCATGACCTGCTCCGACAGGGACTGAACAACACTCTGCACATGACCTGCTCCGACAGGGACTGAACAACGGTCTGCACATGACCTGCTCCGACTGGGACTGAACAACGCTCTGCACATGACCTGCTCCGACTGGGACTGAACAACGGTCTGCACATGACCTGCTCCGGCTCGGACTGAACAACGCTCTGTACATGACCTGCTCAGAGTGGGACTGAACAATGCTCTGCACATGACCTGCTCTGACTGGGACCGAATTGTGTGTCTGCTGCCAGCCTAACTTGTATTCAGACACGTGGTTGACAATCCTGACCCACTGCATCCAGTAAGAGTGTTTATGCCGGTGTTTATGGGTTATGTAGTTAAGCACTTTGATTTACAGATGTATGGTAGTGGGATTCTACAATCAGTAACTTTGAGCAGTGGAACCAAGCCACGATTACAGCAAGAAATGAATTGGGGATAATACCTCCATGACTAAATTATAGTAAATTGAATCCAAAATTGCTGCGTTAGATACATTTCCGAGTTCAGATATATTCACAACAGCTATATTAGCATTATTAGTGTAATTTGATGTACAATTCACCAAAATTCCCTTTTTACTGAATAACGTCTTTAGTAAACCACTCATCCCCTAAATCCTTGTTTTCTATTTTTCAATTCTTTAGCAAATATCCTCTCTTTTATAAACGTCCCCAAGGTTGAAATCTCCAGTATAAATCTTCATCCTGCCTCGTCCATCTGTTCTCAATCCCCAGAACCGACATTCCAAACTGTTATCTCCATCGCTAAATGTGTGCGAGTCAAAATATTGTTCCCTTAAATTTAACAAATAATCATTCCAATTGCAAAGCACTAAGCAAGTAAATGCAGTGATTACCGTGTTAATAGCAACTATAGTGCCAATAATCCCCAAAATGCACAAGAGGGAAAAATGCAATTCTTTAACTTCACATAGAAATATGTAATATGTCGTAAATCAAAGCATTTGTTATATGGCTCTCACTGTGGCTTCATTCACTGAATATCAAATCGTAATGCTAGAAAATTCAACTGATATTTGAAAAAATATCCCCAACTGGCAACTTTAGTCTAAATTTTAAGATTCAGTTTTCATTTCAGTCCCATTTGAAGTTTGGTGAATATTATTCTGAGAATCAGACTCGAACATTGAACAAAGAGATATAACGACCTTAGTTGTATGTAAAATCTGTAACTGGTCATAGTGTGTATTTAATGAAATCAGAGACCAGACTATATCCAATGCAGAAAACACTGTTTTATTCTCTACACCATGCTACTCCTACCTATCTATCCTCCCTAATACACAAGTATGTCCCGTCTAGGCCCCTACGCTCTGCCGAAGACCAGCGTCTATCCTCTGTCCGTACTCCCACCTCTGATGCTCGCCTTCAAGACTTCTCTAGGGCTGCACCGTTCCTGTGGAACTCCCTTCCCTTTTCCGTTAGAGGCTCACCCAGTCTCCACTCCTTCAAAAAAATATTAAAAACTCACTTTTTCTCAAAAGCATATCAAACTGTTAATGGCTCCAAAAACCTCTTCATTGAATACTATTCTACCAATCTACTTCCCTAATACTATCCTTACCTTTTGTGTCACTTTACCCCACTCCCTCTAGCATGTAAGCTCATTGAGCAGGGCCCTAAACCCCTGTTACTGTGTCACTATACCCCACTCCCTCTAGCATGTAAGCTCATTGAGCAGGGCCCTCAATCCCTCTGTTACTGTGTCACTATACCCCACTCCCTCTAACATGTAAACTCACTGAGCAGGGCCCTCAATCCCTCTGTTACTGTGTCACTATACCCCACTCCCTCTAACATGTAAACTCACTGAGCAGGGCCCTCAGTCCCTCTGTTACTGTGTCACTATACCCCACTCCCTCTAACATGTAAACTCACTGAGCAGGGCCCTCAATCCCTCTGTTACTGTCACTATACCCCACTCCCTCTAACATGTAAACTCACTGAGCAGGGCCCTCAATCCCTCTGTTACTGTGTCACTATACCCCACTCCCTCTAACATGTAAACTCACTGAGCATGCCCTCAATCCCTCTGTTACTGTGTCACTATACCCCACTCCCTCTAACATGTAAACTCACTGAGCATGCCCTCAATCCCTCTGTTACTGTGTCACTATACCCCACTCCCTCTAACATGTAAACTCACTGTCCCTGCGTTCCATAAACCCCCACCTTTAAAGAACAGCCCAACCATCATTCCTGAGCCAGCACCCCCGTAACTAACTCCCCCCAAAAAACAAACACACATGACAACCGGCTGAGCAGAAACAAGTGACGACCGGCCACGTATATTTGTAATTAACAATGTATTCAGCTAAAAAAACTTTCAAACAGAATGGCCGTTAAATAAATAACTTAATTAACTAGTGTGGCAGTGCTGAGGGACTAACTAAACTCCTCAGCCCCCAAGTAGGTTCGGCTCAACACGAACCCTGCAGCAGAGCACCCACTGCATCCACCCAAGCAGAGACCTAACGGACAGCAAGGGAGATCTTCAGGCAAACTAGCTCCACCAAAGAGAGAAGAAGCTGCTATCGTCCATCAATTGCCAGAGAAAAGGAGGTTAATCAATGCCTTGAGGTGATGCAAAAGGGACAAGAGAGTTAAAAAGTTCACCACTTAAATTAAGACAAGGCATCCGCCATCATGTTATTAACACCAGGGGCATGACGAGCCATAAAATGAAGCCAAAGGAAGCCAAAGGAGCTGTACTACAATGGGAGAAGATGCCAAAAGATGGTTGATAACACGAACCACAGACTAATTATCAGACCAAAAATTTACAGAGGTGTTGAGCAAACGTGAGCACCACAATTCCAGGGCCACTACAAGAGGAAGAGCGGGTGGAAAATGAAACACATAGAGGGGTTGGAAGGGAGGGAATGATGCACATGGAAGGGCTGGGGGAGAATTGAATGATACATATGGAGAGACTGGGGGGAGGGAATGAGACACATGGAGGGGCTGGGGAAGGGCATTAGACGCATGGAGTGGTTGAGGGAATGAGACACATGGGGGGTCAGTTCGGTTTTCACACCAGGGGTCCGGTGGTTTCTACTTACTCCTCTGCCAAGAGGACAGCCATGTGGCAATGCTCCATTCCCTTCAAGATAAGCCCCATATCCACAAGCCCCAGATAGGTCAGTGAAGAAATACATTGACTGGTTGGAGGCAGGGCCAGACTGCCAAAAACAAAATCCATTGGAATCCCACAGGGCTGTATAGACAATGTAATTTAATTCCTAGATTGCAAATAATAGAGCGGTGAGACTGCAGGGAAATGGTCTATACACCATAACTGCTTCATTAAGCTAAAGTTGTTTTGGTACTTAGAGTATCCCATTAAACAGAATACTATTGAGGCGTTGGCGTAGACGTCAGTTGCCACTCAGATATCAGCCCTCACCATATTGGTTTCTATGCCTATCTATGGAGTGGCGCCAACAATCAAGCGGACCCCACTGTGACTGAAACACAAGCACAATGAGGAAGCAAGTTACAATCCACAGCCGTCGTGTGTAAGGATTGCAATGCAACAATGACATAACGGTCTGCTTTAATTATTCAGTTTATTTTATTTTATTGTATGTTGGCAAAGAGCAAATGTTTGTCTGTTAAAGTATAAATTGTTGGGAATACAACAATTGAAATAATTGACAATGAATTTTTAAATGTATGATAAAATAGCCAAAGCACAGTTATATATGAAATACTACTGATACTGAGTGTGTTGGTATTTCACTGACATTCCAGCCCAGTCAAGAGATATACAGGGACAGAGTAAGAACAGCTTTGTCTCAGTATATTTCCTCCGTCTGACATTTCTAGACACTGGGCAAGCCACCACCGTCTAGAAGTGTCAGTTCCCCCGCCGTGATCATTGACGGGTGCAACGAATTGGCTTTATCTATGGCCGCGATGCTGTACTCTCGCACAAGCTGAAACGCCAGGAGTTGAAAAGGACCTGTCGGAGGAAGATGGCGGCACTCACGAAGGACAGGTTCAGGTACGTAGAACTCACCAATATCTGACCCCCTGGCCACCAGATGGTCACCATCGGGACTCTTTGCGGTTTTTGTATTGAAACTTGTTTGACCTGTAACTATCCTGTTTCTATAATTGTAATAGGTTGGCTACTAATAAATATTATATGCTATTAATAAATTACCAAGCTTTTGCCAGCTCTTTCAAGCTTTACCTCCAATGAATACATGTATGAAAAATGGACGCATGGACGTATTCACTTGGGCTAAATCTACTAAACAGTGAATTATACTGTGTCCCTATTTAAGTGATGGAGTGTCCCTTTATCATGTGATATAATGCAACACTACAACACGTTTTTGGAATTTGGCAGGAGGTGAAAGCTTTGGCTGAGAGTAATATGATAACTCGTGCGCACTGTTTATTTGCTGATTCCCACTACACGTAGCAGCAGTTGGTTAGTTGAGATGGCATGAGGCGTAATATAGAAAAAAATCTCTGTAATAAATCATCTACAGAATCGGATCGCCAGCCTTGTGTCCTCTATCTGTTCCTGACTTTGAAATACATCACGCCTCCAACGCATTGTTCAAAGACGCTTTAAATAGAAACAGCTGATTAATAATTACAAGCTGTGTCTATTTATTGCTTATTACTCAGAATGTGCATTAATAAGGAACATCATTAAACAATATCGAGTACAGAAACATTAACTACTTAAATCCCGCCTTACAGCTATAACCTCCCCTCACGGTGTCTGCAGCTCATACCATGGCGAGGGGAGTATCTCCCCATTCATCGGATATTGAGGGCTGGGATATTCTTGGGGATTTTAACATCTACAATTAACACTAGAATGGCACTTTATATGTGATACTGTTTCTATAAATACATTTAAAATAGATACACTTTTTTTAATGTAATTTAATTCTTTTTAATAGACTTTTCATTAAAATAAAATAAATGTAAGCCAAGTAAGAATTTCACAATTGCCCCAACCTTTTTACCTTCTATGTGGACACAGAGGTAGTCTGCCAGAGAAATACATTAATTAGTAAAATATTTAATGTGTCCAGAAGTGTTAGTCGCGAACTGTTTTAAAATTTTCTGACAGTTGGAAAGAGCAGAAACATAATGGGATTTATTCACAAAATATTAAAATCCTTGTAAAATCCCCACAATTACAACTCTAAGGAGAGCAGTGCTGGTTAGAGCTCTCTGATCATAGTGAGATCTCAGACACTGGTTAGAGCTCTCTGTCTCTCTCTAATCATTGTGAGGTCTCAGACACCAGTTAGAGCTCTCTCTCTCTCTGATCATAGTAAGATCTCAGACATTGGTTAGAGCTCTCTCTCTCTCTGATCGTTGTGAGATCTCAGACACCAGTTAGAGCTCTCAAGCATATGAATGCTGTAAGCAGCTGAACAGGAAAAGCATTCAATCAGCTTACACTCCTGGCAATCAGCATACAATCCAATTCCCCCAATAACGAGACGACACTTCGTTTTGAGGTCAAGCAGAACTGACTGTACTGACACATACAGCCTCTTTTATTCACAATCCACAAACATAGTACTGCCCACAGGGTTTTGAAATGCAACCAATCAATCCTCCCCTGTGCCTGTGATATGATTACTGAACACAATGGGTAATATAATTATCACAGGCAGAGAAATACAGTTTTTACAAAATATTAATAACTTACAAAATATAGATGCCATTCACATAAAACATACATTTTCAGAATCCGCATGCTTGACATATACACATACTCAAAAATCAGGGCAATCGGTTCAGGGGTTAAAAAGTTAAGGGAAAGTCCTATTTGACAAAATGAAGCATGGTTTTTCTGCCCAAAACCAGTTCCACAGAGTCTTCTATCCTGGAGATAATTGGGAAGTAATCCAATTATCTCCAAGGACAGAGGCAAAACTCCATTAGCCACATGGTAGCAAAATACAATAAAATACATAAAAATATATAACTGTGCAGCGATTGCATAAAACGGGTACATTCAACATATCCCCAGATAGCTTAGATCTGAGTGCAAATTATTACTGAATGGCGCTCAGATCACATACATACAGTTCAATTGCCATGGAGCCAAAGTCTTTCACATAGTCTTTCGTTATACGAATGGGCTCCATGGCATAGCTATCTGGGGTAACACTACTCACATAGGGAAAGTACCGAATGACCCGGCTTTCGGGTCTTTGCAGGGGAAAATCCAGCATTTCAACATGGGGCCATAGTCGCAGGGCAGGAGGCTGGCAATCAGTCTTCTCCAATGCCCAGTGGCGAGGCTGGTTCAGCCACACTCTCTGTCTCTCTGATCATAATGAGATCTCAGACATTGGTTGGAGCTCTCTGTCTCTCTGATCATAGTGAGATCTCAGACATTGGTTAGAGCTCTGTGTCTCTCTGATGATTGTGAGATCTCAAACAATGGTTAGAGCTCTGTGTCTCTCTGATGATTGTGAGATCTCAGACATTGGTTAGAGCTCTCTGTCTCTCTGATGATTGTGAGATCTCAAACAATGGTTAGAGCTCTGTGTCTCTCTGATGATTGTGAGATCTCAGACATTGGTTAGAGCTCTCTGTCTCTCTGATGATTGTGAGATCTCAAACAATGGTTAGAGCTCTGTGTCTCTCTGATGATTGTGAGATCTCAGACATTGGTTAGAGCTCTCTGTCTCTCTGATGATTGTGAGATCTCAAACAATGGTTAGAGCTCTGTGTCTCTCTGATGATTGTGAGATCTCAGACATTGGTTAGAGCTCTCTGTCTCTCTGATCATAGTGAGATCTCAGACATTGGTTAGAGCTCCCTGTCTCTCTGATCATAGTGAGATCTCAGACATTGGTTAGAGCTCTCTGTCTCTCTGATCATAGTGAGATTTCAGACATTGGTTAGAGCTCTCTGATGATTGTAAGATCTCAGACAATGGTTAGAGCTCCCTGTCTCTCTGATCATAGTGAGATCTCAGACATTGGACATTGGTTAGAGCTCTCTGTCTCTCTGATCATAGTGAGATCTCAGACATTGGTTAGAGCTCTCTGTCTCTCTGATCATAGTGAGATCTCAGACATTGGTTAGAGCTCTCTGTCTCTCTGATGATTGTGAGATCTCAGACAATGGTTAGAGCTCTCTGATCATAGTGAGATCTCAGACATTGGTTAGAGCTCCCTGTCTCTCTGATCATAGTGAGATCTCAGACATTGGTTAGAGCTCTCTGTCTCTCTGATCATAGTGAGATTTCAGACATTGGTTAGAGCTCTCTGATGATTGTGAGATCTCAGACATTGGTTAGAGCTCTCTGTCTCTCTGATCATAGTGAGATCTCAGACATTGGTTAGAGCTCTCTGTCTCTCTGATCATAGTGAGATCTCAGACATTGGTTAGAGCTCTCTGTCTCTCTGATGATTGTGAGATCTCAGACAATGGTTAGAGCTCTCTGATCATAGTGAGATCTCAGACATTGGTTAGAGCTCTCTGTCTCTCTGATCATAGTGAGATCTCAGACATTGGTTAGAGCTCCCTGTCTCTCTGATCATAGTGAGATCTCAGACATTGGTTAGAGCTCTCTGTCTCTCTGATGATTGTAAGATCTCAGACATTGGTTAGAGCTCTCTGATCATAGTGAGATCTTAGACATTGGTTAGAGCTCTCTGTCTCTCTGATCATAGTGA
>OW240913.1:370543520-370608620 GCA_933207985.1 Pelobates cultripes | reverse complement strand
ATTACATTTAGATTGCTGTGACAAACATAATAACATTAAAATAACCAAAACATGATTCAGAAAACATACAGGGAATTATAATAACATATTTATAAAGGGCTGGAGAAGACAATGTTTAACACAAAATATCTCTCCTGCCTGTAGAGTTAGCAATTTGCAAATCTACTGGAATATGCAAATTTACAAGCTTTGCTATTCAGGTTGTGCATATAGCTGTTGATACCAACAGAATGCGCTATATAGGCTCCATAGCTAAATCCATCTAGTTGGTAGCAATCCTCAGCAGTACAGGAGAGCAGACAAAACATTTAACGCTAAACACTAAATATTTTACACATACCCTGCACATATAATGGGCACGGGGTAACTAAAACATAAGAATAGTCCAGGGACCTACATAAATAGTCTGTCTGAAGCACCTGGTGATGGTGACTACCGTCACACAGGGTTAAACTGACAGGGACACTGCACCCAGACCACTTCAATGAGCTTAAGTGGTCTGTGTGCCTATCCATATGGAGCAGAGAAAGAATGCAAACATTACAAATACAGAGAAATAATATAAAGTGGGAAAGTAAATCTTTTTTTTAAAATAGAAGTATTACAGTATTACAGCAGTAAAGACTAACAGTGATATATAAAGGGTAGTAGATACCTGGAATAGCTTTCCAGTGGGAGTAGTAACAGTGATATATAAAGGGTAGTAGATAACTGGAATAGCCTTCTAGTGGGAGCAGTAACAGTGATATAGAAAGGGTAGTAGATACCTGGAATAGCCATCCAGTGGGAGTAGTAACAGTGATATAGAAAGGGTAGTAGATACCTGGAATAGCCTTCCAGTGGGAGCAGTAAGGGCTATCACAGTTAGTAAAGTGAAGCATGGCTGGGTTGTGTATAAATGTAAGTTAGTATGAGGATTCAGAGCTGGATAGACGGGTGGGTTGGTTATTATCATCTGACACAATGTAGGATTGCTTGTCGGTATTTATGAGGTGGCATGTCTAGTTAAAACATTTACTGCAGTTATTTGAATCTCAAGTCCCTGACAATAAGTATCGAGGCCCAGTATTAGCAGTTTTATGAGTAACAGCTATTTCCTTATTGACATTAACTGTTCTGTTATGTTTATAGCCTTTATATGTAATAAAATGTGTTACGCATAGTCCCTTGGTTTATAGCGATTCACTGGAAACTCTCCCAGAGGAGAAGCGCAGTACGCAGTGCAAACCTGAACACCAGTGCCAGATTAAGAGCCCAGTGGGCCTGGTGCTGATAATTATGAAGGGCCTAATTACAGAATCATATCGACCAAAACAGTAAAACACTCCCAAACATCATGTATCTGATGGAGATGGTGCTGGAGAGAAAGAAAACAGCAGCTATAAGAAAACACATACCCTAGGCTAATCTCTCTCTAATTTATGTTTTCATCTTTCAAGTAAATCCATAACCCCTAACAGCAGTGTCCAGTCAAGCAGGAAGGTAAAAGGGTGTGCCATTGACACAAATCACGTAACCTGCCAAAAGGGGCGAACATGCCAAAAAAGAGAACATGTTTGCCCAAAGAATTAGAAGGCCAGCCTGGTATGAATGCATGTCAGGCTGCCTGCCAATCATGCAGCTGGCCAACTAAGGGCATACTCAGCACCCTGAGCTTGGCATAAATGCATCTAATGATGCGCTCACTCAACGCTTTCTAAGGACTGTCCCCTAGCACTCGCTGGTCCACTTGTCTCCTTACCTTCTTACTAGCAGGCAGAAGCTCCTGGTATATGGTCTGGGACAGAGAAAAGCTGTATGTAGTGAGTGTAGAAGAAAGGGAACATGCCGCAGTGATAGAGAGACCAAAGTCATCATTACCTTAAAGGATCACTATAGGGTCAGGAACACAAACATGAATTCATGACCCTATAGTGTTAACACCACCATCTAGCCCCCCTGGGCCCCTCATGCCGCCATAAATATAGAAAAATATTACTATATTCAAGCCTGAAGCTGTAACTCTGCATGCTGTTAGACTCATAAAACAAGCAGTCTGCTGACATCATTAGAAATGGTGGCGTGATCCAATCACAGTGCTTCCCCATAGGATTGGCTGACACTGACAAAGAGGCAGATCAGGGTCAGAGCCAGCATGATTCAAACACAGCCCTGGCCAATCAGCATCTCCTTATAGAGATGAATTGAATTAATGAGTCTCTATGAGGAAAGTTCAGTGTCTACATGCAGAGGGAGGAGACACTGAATGTTTGGATGCATTTTAGGCAGCCATGACCCAGGAAGGATCTCTAACAGCCATCTAAGGAGTGGCCAGTGAAGTTATCACTAGGCTGTAATGTAAAGACTGCATTTTCTCTGAAAAGACTGTGTTTACAGCAAAAAGCCTGACGGTAATGATTCTACTCACCAGAACAAATTCAATTAGCTGTAGTTGTTCTGGTGACTATAGTGTCCCTTTAACTATATTCATTGTCAGCCAGTCCACACACGTTTTGTTCCTATACATCCCTCTTAAGTTTCCATACTTAAGTAAGAGTATGTGAAAAGTGGTTAGGGTTGCCACCTTTCTTGGAAAAACATACTGGCCTTACTAATTTGCATAATTAAATATGTATGGGTGACATCACTTGATGTAAATCACAAGGAGTGACATAAGAGAAAATGCTGTAAAATCACCACAAAACTACTTAGTTTGATTCTGCTGTATAGATGGATTCCTCCCAGTGCCCTCATGACTCAGTGCCCCCATGTGTTGATTACTCCAGGTCTCAGTGTTCCTATGTATCAGTGTCTCAGTGCCCCATGTCTCCCAGTGTCCCCTAGTGTCATGTCCCCAGGTCTCCCAGTGATCCTATGTATCACAGTGTCTGAATGCCCCATGTGTCCCTGTGTCCCCATGTATCCCAGGGTCCCCATGTCACTAGGACACTGGGAAGATGGGGAGACCTGGGGACACGGGGAGACCTAGGGACACGGAGACACCGGTGACACTGGGAGACTAGGGGACTCTGGCTGGGACACATGGGGACAATGGGAAAATAGGGGACACTTGAAGACATGGGGACACAGACACCAGGGACACAGACACTAGAGACACTGGCTGGGGGACATGAGGATATTGAGACACGGGGGACTGGGAGACATGGGGGCACTGAGACACCAGGGCCACAGACACTAGGGACACTAGCTTGGAGACATGAGGACATTGTGACACTTGAGGCACTGAGAGACATGGAGGCACTAGGAGACATGGGGACAGTGAGACACTGGCAGACTGGGGGCACTGGGAGACTAGGGGGCACTGAGACACCAGGGACACTGGCTGGGAGACATGGGGACATTGTATCCCCATGTGTCTGTGCCATAATGTCCCTTAGTGTCTCAGTGTCTGCCATAATGTCTCCCAATGTCCCTTAGTGTCTCGGTGTCTGCCATACTGTCTCCCAATGTCCCTTAGTGTCTCAGTGTATGTCTCCTTGCAGCCTTTCCCCCCATCCCTTACTTCCCTGAGCTGTAGGCTGTCTCTGCAGGGTGGGAGTTGCTGTCTGGACTCTCTGTAGCTGCACCCCTGCAGATCAGTGAGTATAGATAGGCAGGGAGGGATATGCTGGAACTTCCTCTCCCTGCCTGTCTCCACACACACAGCGACCCCTACTGGCCAGTGTTGGTATTGCAGAGTAATCTCTTGTTTATACTGAGAAAAATACCAGCATTTGAATTGCCAGTATCGCTGCAATATTGGCACCAGCCAGTCAGCCTCAAATACTGGCTGTGCCAATAAAATAAAAGCCAGGTGGAATCCCTAAGAGTAGTGTGTGAAAAAATGTAATTTAAATTTCTTTTTAATTTTTTTTTTAAATCAATGGGCCTATTCCATGGGCCTGGGCCTGGGCCTGGGCCTGGAGCTGCAGCTCCATCAGCCCCTATGTTAATCCGGCCCTGTTGAACACCCACATATGTCTCCATTATTTACAGTCCAATGACATTGTCATATCTGTCTAAACTTCTAAAATATCAGCACGCTTTTTGTTGTGCTGGTTTATTTTATTTTAAAGGGACACTATAATCACCAGAACAACTACAGCTTATTAAGTGTTCTTGCATAGCAAGACCACTTAATGTTATCTCACATATATATTATTATTATTCTTATTCTTATTATAGCAAAATTTGCCACCCTAACTCCTCCCACAGTTTTTACACTACATAGACAAAAATTTACCAAAACGTGCAGATTGTTCCCGATCGGATTGCTATTACTTTGTGGAACGTTTCGCCGAATGGTTCACGGAATATCGTCGTTCTTGTGGCGAAATTTGTCCCATAGGAATGAATGGCAAAGCTAGAGTGGGAGCTGGCAAAAGCTGAAAAATCAGGACATGATTTCTAAACTGCCACCACTCCCTTATTTTCAGGCCCACCTACACAAATCTTATATCAAAACGTTCAGCTATCCCTGCTGCCACTAAACATGTCAACGGCTAAGCCGTAGTCCTGATAGTTTTCACAATATAATCATTTGTTTGCAACTAACGCCGTCCATTGACTTTCATTGAAACTTCACTCTGCAAAGCTCAAATTTGAAGTGCAATTTCTAAACTGCGACTGTGCCTTCATTTTTAATACTTCAGAGACATACTATGCATCAAAATGTAGGTCTGGGTCTTGTGATTCTCACAATATAAAGCTCTTCTTCGACGTTTGAAGATGGCAACCACCAAAATACTCTGACCTGTGTCAAGCTGCAGCAGCAAGTGATGTCATAGACAGGGCCTTTTGAACACCTGCTAATGTTTTTATAAATGTATGGTTTAATGTAACTGTGCAACAACGTTGCAATTAAATGTGCTATGTAAATGATAACAGTTACTCCGCCCACTCCAGTTGTAGACTACTGGTGGAGGCAAGAACACTACACACAATTTCCCCAGAAATTGTAACTTTTCTAGTTGAATTTGTTCTGGTGAGTAGAATCATTCCCTTCAGGCTTTTTGCTGTAAACACTGTCTTTTCAGAGAAAATGCAGTGTTTACATTACAGCCTAGTGATAACTTCCCTGGCCACTCCTCAGATGGCTGTTAGAGATCCTAAAATGCATCCAAACATTCAGTATCTCCTCCCTCTGCATGCAGACACTGAACTTTCCTCATAGAGATTCAATGATTCAATTCATCTCTATGAGGAGATGCTGATTGGCCTGGGCTGTGTTTGAATTGTGTTGGCCCTGCCCCTGATCTGTCTCCTTGTCAGTCTCAGCCAATCCTATGGGGAAGCACTGTGATTGGATCAGGCTACCACTTCTGATGATGTCAGCAGACTGCTTGTTTTCTGAGGCAAACAGCATGCAGATCTACAGCTTCAGGCTTAAATACAGTACGATTTTGCTCTTTTTTAGGGATGCATAAGGGGCCCAGGGGGGCTAGATAGTGGTTTTAACACTATAGGATCAGGAATACATGTTTGTGTTCCTGACCCTATAGTGATCCTTTAAGCAATGAGTACAGAGAGATCAGTCCAAGTGATGTATTCAGTGAGCATGGTGTGAGAGGCACAGGCAGCCTGGATGATTGAATTCTGGTGCCTAATTGACAGCCTGGTTGGCAATCTGATAGCTTGTATACCTTATAAGCCGCTCAATTGTGCAAAGTTGTTATGGTGCTTAGAGTTAGCCTTTAAGTTACATTTGATTTACACTGGTAACATTGTGTTTGTGATTCAGTCATTCATCTCGAACACTTATACCTGCCAAAGTTCCCACCTCCCAGAGCGGAGAGCAGGCTGAACAGGGCACTGTGCAAGGGTTGGGTATGCCCACTAAATAGGAAGGTCTGCCAGTGAAAGGGGCTAATCTGTACCTAGAGAGCGTAGCCAGCTTATATGACAGCCTACTGAATCGCTCTGAACATGCTCCTAGGGCCCAGTCCCCTCCTGCATTTTGAGTCTTCTGGGAGATTTCAAAATATGGCACAGCTCCCTGGAATCTGTTTTTGCTGGGACAATACCCTAAAATGCAGGACTGTTGTCACCTATGAACATCCATCAATAAAACTAATTCGAGCCATTTTGCTTGTGCAATCATTTCTGCATTCAGTACATATACTGAATATGTAACAATAAGATTTTTTAAATGGCAGAAAGGCTTGGAACCTGGCTATATATATTCAGTAACACCTTCGCATTGTTCCCAATTAGCCTTAAAAATCTGTGTCACCTAATCTGCCCTAAAAACCATGTAGGCGCTTACAAGCAGTTTCTGCCATGCTCCCTAGAATGTAAACTATTAAAATGGTCTTTTTGCCTCGATAACAACCATACTACACTCATTAAATTTAATAACATGCACTATATTGAGATTGCAAAGTGTTACTGAGAAGCTGAACTTCGCTATGAAAAATGTATGTTACAAATTATCAGAAAAAGAATAAATTCTCAGCCTGTGATAAGAATATCACTAACTGAGGAACGCCAGTGAGATTTCATCCGGAGTATCAAAAGTCAAGTTCACACGTATCAGAGGAAATGAACCCAGAATCCCATTTTATAGATAAACAGATAATTGATCAGAAGAATAACTACAAGTAGATACATTATTTTTTATTGATGCAAATAGTTAAAATGTAAGGGGTTTGTTTCACTTGTTGCTATAAGCTGCAGCGAGTTACTGCTATTAAAAGTGACTAATAGTTAGCAGCGGGTGCTAATTGCAGGGCCGCATTAACATAGGGGCTGATGATAACTTCACTGGCCACTCCTCAGATGGCTGCTAGAGGTGCTTCCTGGAGAAGTGCTGCACAGTGTGGCTGGCATTCAGTGTCTCCACCCTCTGCATGCAGACACTGAACTTACCTCACAGAGATGCATTGATTCAATTCTTCTTTATGAGGGGATGCTGATTGGCCAGGGCTGTGTTTGTCTTGTGTTGGCTTTGCCCCTGATCTGCCTCCTTGACATTCTCAGCCAATCCCATGGGGAAGCACTGTGATTGTATCAGACCACCAGTCCTGATGATGTCAGCCAAGCAGGCAGATCAGGGGCAGCGGCAACAGCTGCATACTTAAATACAAGTAAGATTTTTATTTAGGGAGGCAAGAGGGGATAAGGGGGGCTAGATGGTGGTTTTAACACTATAAGGTCAGGAATACATGTTTGTGTTTTTGTCCCTGTAGTGATCCTTTGAATGGGGATCAGACCACCACCATTGACTCCCATATACATTTTATTTTAACTATTAATATGGCAGCTGGTTAGCCAGCGGGCAATAGTTTATCAATGCAGACCTATATTTTAACATTTGGATTCAGAACTGAAGCAGGCTCATTGTGAAATATTGTGAGCAGGGCCAGACTGGGGATACAAAGCAGCCCTGGAAAAAAAATCTATGGCTGCCCAATAAGTCATTGCGCCATATATTGTCGCATGTAATATGTAAGGCTATGTCTTGCCACCCCAGATGATTGATATATATTGCTATTTCTAATATAAAATATTGGTCCTTTCAGAGTAAAACATTTAATTATACAGTAAGCATACTCACATGGAGACACAAACAATCTCACTGACACACACAAGCTCATTGATACACAGCCTCATAGACAAACAATCTCACTGATATACATAAGCTCATTTACATAAAAACACAAGCTCACTCACTAGCAGACACACACACACACCATGACACAGACACACACATACCATGACAGACACAAACACACCATGACACAGACTGTGACACCAACACACACACACCATGACACAGACACACATTACATGACACAGAAAGACACACACCATGACACAGACAGACACAGACACACATAATTGCTACCTGTGTGCAGAGAGCTGTCTGTGCTGGTGCCCACAGGAGGAGCTCTGATGGTGGCCGCAGGGGGAGCTGGCTCTTCTGGCGGCCGCGGGGGGAGCTGTCTCTTCTGGCGGCCGAAGGGGGAGCTGGCTCTTCTGGCGGCTGCAGGGGGAGCTGGCTGTTCTGTCTCTGCTCCCCAGCGCGCAGCTTAATGAGACCGGGGCCGGAA
Source organism: Pelobates cultripes (assembly GCA_933207985.1). Classification (NCBI taxonomy): domain Eukaryota; kingdom Metazoa; phylum Chordata; class Amphibia; order Anura; family Pelobatidae; genus Pelobates; species Pelobates cultripes. Next base: position 370,600,590 of record OW240913.1, on the reverse strand, counting down.
TATGACGTCTTATTAAGTAGCGCGCGAGGGCGGGGAGAGCAGAGACAGAACAGCCAGCTCACCCTGCGGCCGCAGGTCAGCAAGCTGTCTCCCCGGCCCCAGGTGCCAACGGCCCACCAAGAAATTTCCTGGTATCCCGGTGGGCCAGTCCGGCCCTGACTGTGAGCAATGTACAGATCTTGCAGTGTGAGTGGTCCTGTATGTGCTGATCTTTGACACGTTTCATAAAGAAAAAGTATTTTTCCACAACAGTCAGGAAAAAGATGAACAAACAATTCCTGAGATTAATACATGTAGTGATATGAAGACTAGCACACTGTTCCCATGTTCACTATAGTTCAGCTGAGGTATTTTCACAAACCAATAATTTTGGTCTAAATTTTGCAATTAGATTTTCAATTCACCAATATTCGTTCAATAAACAGTAAACAAACTGTGCTGGAAAGGTTTTTGTAAATTGCTGAAATCTGCATTGAAAGTGTGAGAAATTCATGCTGGGATGTAGAGGAGCTCCTATCCATGCGCACTGCGCCCCGGCATTGATCGGACCTGCCAGGAAATATTACTGTTCTATGTGCGGCTTGGGCTTTTTTGGGAAACTTAGGAAATTGCTATAACAGTGCTGACGTAATTATCTACCTGTTAGCAAAGATCAGCTTTCAGTGACAATTGATTTGATATTGGCGGACAACAAGCAGTGAGCACATCCGGAAGTATTAAACGTTAATGAATTGACGCCATGTCTCCTGTTACCGTGTCACCTGCGAGAGGAACAAAATTACCAAAGTAGTTTTCTCTACACGTAATATGTAATTGTGAAATATGTTTTCATTATTGCAATCTGTCTTTGCTAATTTTGTTTTTTTACTGGTATCTACCATCCGTCATCCATCTGTTCTATACTATCTTTGAAAGTCATGGCTGAGATATTAGGTCTCATATCTCTGCAATATTCAATATTCAGAATAATTCCCATTATTATTTACAAAACGCTAACATATTCCGTAGCGCTGTACAATAGGTGGGCTAACAGACAAGTAGTTGCAACAATGAACAGTACAGACATACAGGAACAGAAAGTGCTGAAGGGTGTCCACAAACGAGCTTACATTCTAAGAGTAACAAACAAAGAAAAAACTAATTGTGAATATAATGCTGACTGGAGATAGAGACGTAGGCACCAACGCATCCAGTGGTATGGAACAATGGAACCAGAGGGAGACCACTAAATATGTGAAGTAACCGAAAGTATCAAAATAGAAATAAACTAACTCTAAATAATAATAAATACCGAACTCGCCTTATAAGGCTACTCCCAGGCCTAAGTAAGTGAGGAGCTCAAGTAACTAAACACCTAAGTCTGCAATATACATATAGGCTTTATTAGTCCTGGCCCTTTAATGCATAGGGTGTTAGTAAATCTCCACTTAGTACCTAAACACCAGAAAAAGTGCCAAAGGGAGAAAGGTCACTGTCTAAAAGATTGGCAGCCCTAATAATCAAAACATTATAGGAGTAGACACAACTATTGGAAAGATGGGATTTTAAAAAAATATTGAAAAATCGATCATATACTTTCCATTGTGATTATCGAATTCATCGATTCAGTACCATTTATTGTGTACATAATCCTCAATAAATAGCGCAGAAAATAGCAACAGCCAAAAGCTCTCAAAAAATGCCATAGGGAAAAAAGTTATAGTCAATGACATTAACGCAAAGGGGGATTTAAACCTCCTCCATGCCCCTACCCGCCCTGATGGCGATTTAAACCTCCTCCATGCCCCTACCCGCCCTGATGGCGACTTAATCCTCCTCCATGCCCCTACCCGCCCTGATGGCGACTTTAAACCTCCTCCATGCCCCTACCCGCCCTGATGGCGATTTAAACCTCCTCCATGCCCCTACCCGCCCTGATGGCGACTTAATCCTCCTCCATGCCCCTACCCGCCCTGATGGCGATTTAAACCTCCTCCATGCCCCTACCCGCCCTGATGGCGATTTAAACCTCCTCCATGCCCCTACCCGCCCTGATGGCGACTTAATCCTCCTCCATGCCCCTACCCGCCCTGATGGCGACTTAATCCTCCTCCATGCCCCTACCCGCCCTGATGGCGATTTAAACCTCCTCCATGCCCCTACCCGCCCTGATGGCGATTTAAACCTCCTCCATGCCCCTACCCGCCCTGATGACGATTTAAACCTCCTCCATGCCCCTACCCGCCCCGATGGCGATTTAAACCTCCTCCATGCCCCTACCCACCCTGATGGCGATTTAAACCTCCTCCATGCCCCTACCCGCCCTGATGGTGATTTAAACCTCCTCCATGCCCCTACTCACCCTGATGGCGATTTAAACCTCCTCCATGCCCCTACCCGCCCTGATGGCGATTGAAACCTCCTCCATGTCCCTACCCGCCCTGATGGCTAGGGTTCTTCAAGAACCTTGGACACGACCTTGTACACGTCACTCATGGCCATCGCTTATACTGTTCATTAAGTATTTTGTTTTGCAGGACTGAAGGTTTATATGAAAGTTTAAATAAATAATAAAAGCCAGAGGATTTAATGGATGGCTGGGTATTAATTATTTGTGCTGTGTATTCTCTGATATATACTTAAAGAGTTCCTCAGTCCGCTCTCTCTAACAAGGTGCTTCTTACATCACCCGACCCTTCCCCGATCAGTCTTTCTTTATTTGATTTCAAACAAAATCCATTTCTATCTAAAATGGACAGGATCAATGCATCCTCTAAAGAAAAACTGCAATCTACAGCTTTTCATAATTGAAGTGTATGTGAAGTAGTCCGTGTTCTTCTTTAGCAGTGTAATTAACATATAAAATAAAATAAAAAAGAAACAAAGGGAAAAAAATTGGCAAGAAGGGGGCTCAGTCTCCAGGAACTTCTGCACAGATTATCCTTCTGCATAGATTTAACGAAGGGTTTTTACCGGGATAAGCTAACAGAGCTCCAATCTCAGCTTCCTGAAGATTCATTTCATTTTATATAAATTTCAGGCACAAAGTACGACGTGATATACGATCAAAGCATTGATGTTGGTTTCGGAGCTGTGTCTGTTTACGGATTCTTCTCCACAATCCATCTTACGGCTCTTCATGTGCTAAGAGGCTGGACCCAGCCACTCCATTTCTAATTAGTGAAGCATGTTCTCTAACACAAAATAAGTCATTAACACCCACCTTGCACTCGGCAAGACGGCCACCTGAGTACCCTTTTTGTTCCCTAGCTAGAGTTAGTCATTAGCCAGCACAACAAGGCCGCATCGAGTTCCATTTTTGCATAAAGTGGCTGAAATATAACACTTGGAGAAAAAAACGAGATCAAATACGGCTGAGAAGCGCATTTTGAGATCATCGCAAAAACCCCAGTGACACAGAGGGTATAAGTCTCTGTTCTTCCAGAGAGATACACATGCTGTATTGATTCATACTCAGAAACGCTGGCCCACACTCAGCAGATACAGCATGTTGTTGTTAACCCTTGCAGTGACAGATTGGCCAATAACACATGGAAATCATTTTATTCCGGATTAAAGCCATTTCTTCTTCTGATTGTTAGAATATATCCAGGTACAGCACATAGAGCTGTTTGATTCCAGTTTTGGGAGTTATAATTACAGGTATTTTATGGAGTTACTACTGTCACAGTCTCTGTTAATCCTTCGACAGGTTAACTATAATGGCAGCTGGAAAACACAAATATGGCTGAGAAGACTTATAGCCATTATTATTATTATTATTATGATATTTATAGAGCGCCGTCAAATTCAGCAGCACTTTGCAATGGGTGGACGAACAGACATGTAGTTGTAACCAGACAAGTTGGACACACAGGAACAGAGGGGTCATCCATGCATTATGGTGGGAGTGAAAGAGAGAGGAGTAAGTACACAGATATATATATATATATATATATATATATATATATATAGATGTAAAAAACAGATAAAATTATTATCTTGTAATACCTTTTTTATTGGACTAACAGAATTTTTTTAATGACAAGCTTTCGGGAGAACCTCCCTTTCTCAAGTCTGAAGCATTTCACACACACACATATTATATATATATATATATATATATATATATACATACATACACAGAGAGAGGGGTAGGTACACACATATATATGCATACACAGAGAGAGGGGTAGGTACACACATATATATATACATACACAGACAGAGGGGTAGGTACACATCGATATATACATACACAGAGAGAGGGGTAGGTACACACATATATATTTATATATACACACACAGAGAGAGGGGTAGGTTCACAGAGATATATACATACACAGAGAGAGAGTGTAGGTACACACACATATATATATATATATATATACATACACAGAGAGAAGGGTAGGTACACAGAGATATATGTATAAAGAGAGAGGGGTAGGTACACATATATATATATATAGAGAGAGAGAGAGGGGGGGTAGGTTCACAGAGATATATGTACAAAGAGAGAGGGGTAGGTACACACACACACATATATATATATATAAATATATATATATACACACACACACACACAGTAGATACACAGAGAGATAGGTGTAAATTGAGAGGGGGTAGGTACACAGAGATATATGTATAAAGAGAGAGGGGTTGGTACACAGAGAGATATGTATAAAGAGAGAGGGGGTAGGTACACATAGAGGTATGTATAAAGAGAGGGGGTAGGTACGCAGAGAGGTAAATATAAAGAGAGATGGGTAGGTACACAGAGAGGTATATATAAAGAGAGAAGGTTAGATACACAGAGATATATGTATAAAGAGAGAGGGGTAGGTACACAGAGAGATATGTATAAAGAGAGAGGGGTAGGTACACATAGAGATATGTATAAAGAGAGGGGGTAGGTACACAGAGAGGTAAATATAAAGAGAAATGGGTAGGTACACAGAGAGGTAAATATAAAGAGAGAGGGGTAGGTACACAGAGAGGTATTTATAAAGAGAGATGGGTAGGTACACAGAGAGGTGTATATATAAAGAGAGGGGTAGGTACACAGAGAGGTATGTATAAAGAGAGAGTAGTAGGTACTCAGAGAGGTACATAAAGAGTTGTCTAAAGAGAGGGGTACATATAAAGAAAGAGAGGTAGATACACAGGGAGGTATGTGTATAATGTAAGAAGGTGGTAGTTACATATATATATCTATAAAGAAAGAGAGGTATGTACATATAGAGATACATAGAGAAAGAGAAGTAGGTAAACAGATAGGTGTATATATAATATTAGAGGGTGATAGGTACACACATAAGTATATATATATACCAACCGAGTTGTGGTTGGGAAAAAAGTGTGGATGAAAATCTCTTCCACCTGAAGTAAGTGGGTAGTTAATACATTGCTAAACACAAATACACACACCAGGCAAGCCATAAGACTTGATTTTCCCACGGAAATCTCACTTTAATAGTGCTCGCTCTACTGCAAGGGATTCTGGGTAGGCATATGCAAATAAGCTCAACAAAGAACCACGTTTTTGCCTCATAATTCCACTTTATACAATGATTCCTTGGAGTATGTGTCTGCTGTATACAACTGCTTTAAAACACAACTCAGGAAGAGGAGCAAAGCCAGTGAACCACTCATGGACAGCTGTTTCATTAATTCAACTCATCAGCATGAGGTTGGTTACTGTCTTGCTAAGGAGGCTTGGCAGTACTTGTAAAGTACATACACAGAAGTGCCTTAAAACTCATCTCTTTAGGAAAGCTTACGGCTTCCCAGAGTAACCTCTACCTCACATACCTGTCTCTTGCTCTCTCCTAAACTCTATACTCTCCTCCCGCTCTCCTTTACTCCACCTTATTTGATTTCTTTTTCCTGTCCCAATGTGTTTTACACCCCGCCTCCTATAGTCTGTAAGATCGTTTGAGCAGGGCCCTCTTAAACCTATTATTCCTGTAAATTTTCTTGTAATTGTCCTATTTATAGTTACATCCCCCCTCTCATAATATTGCAAAGCGCTACGGAATCTGTTGGCGCAATATAAATGGCAATAATAATAATAATAATGGATAAATAGATAGATAGATAGATAGATAGATAGATAGACAGATAGATAGATAGATCTATAGATAGATCGATCAGCAACATTAGCAGCAGATCTTTTAAGTCATGCAATTTGCAAGGCTGGGACTCTATGGATCGGATTTGTTGCTTCCGCACATCCCACAGATGGTCAATCACATTGTGATCTGTGGAACTTGGAGGCATAGGCAACACCTTAAACTCTTTGTCATGTTCCTCAAACCATTCCTGAACACTTTTTGCAATGTGGTGGAGTGCATGATACTGCTGAAAGAGGCCAGTGCCATCATGAAACACCATTGGTATGAAGGTGGTGCATGTGGTCTGTAAAATGTGTGTTATGTATCAAAGTAACATTCACATGAATGCCAGAACCCAAGGTTTCTCAGCAGAACATTGTCCAGAGAATAATACTGCCCCTGTCAGCCTGCCTTCTTTCCATAATGCATCCTGCTGCCAACTCTTCCCCAGGAAAATTACGTACACGTACCTGACCATCCACCTGAGCTGAAAGCAAATGGGATTCATCACACCAGGCAACCTTCTTCCAATGTTCCATGGTCCATTTCTGATCCTCACATCCACATTGAAAGTGCTTTGGTGTAGTGGTGTACTAGCAAAACCATTAACAGATTTATTATTAACCAACCATTGTTAACAGGAGTAGTCCCAGAAGATTGGAGAGGTATATATAATGTAAGAGGGTGGTAGGTGCACAGAGAGGTATATATAATGTAAGAGGGTGGTAGGTGCACAGAGAGGTATATATAATGTAAGAGGGTGGTATGTGCACAGAGAGGTATATATAATGTAAGAGGGTGGTAGGTGCACAGAGAGGTATATATAATGTAAGAGGGTGGTAGGTGCACAGAGAGGTATATATAATGTAAGAGGGTGGTAGGTGCACAGAGAGGTATATATAATGTAAGAGGGTGGTAGGTGCACAGAGAGGTATATATAATGTAAGAGGGTGGTAGGTGCACAGAGAGGTATATATAATGTAAGAGGGTGGTAGGTGCACAGAGAGGTATATATAATGTAAGAGGGTGGTAGGTGCACAGAGAGGTATATATAATGTAAGAGGGTGGTAGGTGCACAGAGAGGTATATATAATGTAAGAGGGTGGTAGGTGCACAGAGAGGTATATATAATGTAAGAGGGTGGTAGGTGCACAGAGAGGTATATATAATGTAAGAGGGTGGTAGGTGCACAGAGAGGTATATATAATGTAAGAGGGTGGTAGGTGCACAGAGAGTATATATAATGTAAGAGGGTGGTATGTGCACAGAGAGGTATATATAATGTAAGAGGGTGGTAGGTGCACAGAGAGGTATATATAATGTAAGAGGGTGGTAGGTGCACAGAGAGGTATATATAATGTAAGAGGGTGGTAGGTGCACATAGAGGTATATATAATGTAAGAGGGTGGTAGGTGCACAGAGAGGTATATATAATGTAAGAGGGTGGTAGGTGCACAGAGAGGTATATATAATGTAAGAGGGTGGTAGGTGCACAGAGAGGTATATATAATGTAAGAGGGTGGTAGGTGCACAGAGAGGTATATATAATGTAAGAGGGTGGTAGGTGCACAGAGAGGTATATATAATGTAAGAGGGTGGTAGGTGCACAGAGAGGTATATATAATGTAAGAGGGTGGTAGGTGCACAGAGAGGTATATATAATGTAAGAGGGTGGTAGGTGCACAGAGAGGTATATATAATGTAAGAGGGTGGTAGGTGCACAGAGAGGTATATATAATGTAAGAGGGTGGTAGGTGCACAGAGAGGTATATATAATGTAAGAGGGTGGTAGGTGCACAGAGAGGTATATATAATGTAAGAGGGTGGTAGGTGCACAGAGAGGTATATATAATGTAAGAGGGTGGTAGGTGCACAGAGAGGTATATATAATGTAAGAGGGTGGTAGGTGCACAGAGAGGTATATATAATGTAAGAGGGTGGTAGGTGCACAGAGAGGTATATATAATGTAAGAGGGTGGTAGGTGCACAGAGAGGTATATATAATGTAAGAGGGTGGTAGGTGCACAGAGAGGTATATATAATGTAAGAGGGTGGTAGGTGCACAGAGAGGTATAAATAATGTAAGAAGGTGGTAGGTGCACAGAGAGGTATATATAATGTAAGAGGGTGGTAGGTGCACAGAGAGGTATATATAATGTAAGAGGGTGGTAGGTGCACAGAGAGGTATAAATAATGTAAGAAGGTGGTAGGTGCACAGAGATATATAGGTATAGAAGACTTGCTCACCATAGAATACTGGCTCCAAGTTTTTGCACACATTGCCAGATAAGGTGTGGCAATTCCCCCTTTTATCCAACCCGAGGAAATAGAATATAAGGCCAAGAGTGTGGTTTTAAAAGTATATATCACTCTAATTAAACATAAAATAAAAACTAATGTTTCCTACCTTTTAGATGCAGGAGGGTGACTTCCCTGGGGTCCAGTGGTGGCTCAGCCTGATGGGAGTCCGAGATCCCACTCTGACTCCCTCCTCTCCTTCCTCCCGCGTGGCTCCTGGTCTCCTGGTGGTTGCTGGGAGGAAGTGACCGGGGCAGTCAAAGGGGGCCCGGTCGTGCTGTTAAAGCGCCGCAGCGCTGACCGGGCCCCCTGGAAATTCATTTCCATCGATGGGCCCCTTTAATGCAGCCCCGGCGGTTATCGCAGGGGTCCGCAGGGCGACCAGGCCCCCTGGAGTGACGGGCCCGGTCGCAGCTGCAACCCCTGCGACCACGGTAGCTCGGTTTTTCTCACATATACTATTAATAAGCGCCATTATATTTTGTTTTCCATGACATCGTATATATATAAGAATTTCTACAAATAGAATTATTTATGAACAGTGAGGATGTTCAATATTCGTATTTGAGGAAAATACAATGACTGATCTCTCTTAATGTGTTGTGTAATTTATTTATTGATAAGTGCAGTATATGTCCAGCTCGGTGTGATGGACTGGCTCATTGAAATTGAATATTTTGTGTCAGCATCGTACCCACATCGGCTTGTGGTTTCTAAACGCAGTGTCAGCACATATCTTTTTGTTTGTTCATCTCCTATACTTTTATGGTTTTCTATACAAATGACTACAATTATCGAAATAACAGATGGAGGCCTTAGAACCCACTGCTGATTTAATGAACTCTGTCAGCAGGTAGCTATTCTGAGAAATTTTGGACTAAGTTGCCCAACTGGGCTTTAGCTCGATTGAATATTTATAATATTATTTTTATTTCAAGGATTTATTAGCCTGGGGTCTTGTTTGTAGTTGTTTTTTGCGTACCTGGGAAATGTTTCAGGTTTTACATCCAAGACAGAATTATTTATAATTTACTTGCACAGAATGAAACATGCATGATGGAGTCCTCAATGAGAAGTGAATCCAAACCTGCTAAATGAGTAGAGATGGACCACTAGACTATGTGATGGCTACAAGGGACATGAGTCTGGATTTCAAATATCTTCTCCATCCTTACTCTCTGCCTTCCTCTTTGGCCAAGGCAATACCGAACCTCCAAGTCCCACATTCTAGCTTCACACTACCAACTTCCTCCTATTCCTGCAAATTTAATTCCCAATAATAACCCCATTATCCTGCCACAATATTTACCCCATAATTTGATTATCAGTTATAACGTCCACATTATCAAGGCAAAAGAAAGTGGTCCAGGCACCAGAATTTTCAAATATGGCAGATATTTAATTAACTGTATCATCAAGCTTACAATGCCTTGTACGTGATTGCTTCATTAAATAGCTATCATACTTGAAAAGTTGAGTGCCTGGACCCCTTTTTTATTGTGATATTGTGACCAGGGGTATAATGCCTACTCAGATGATCAGAACACCACGTCCATGTTTGGTTTTACTAAGAATTAAGGATAATTCATATGAGAGGAGTGTAGTTCCCTCCCTTGAATGGTTCTGCGAGAACCTCTATCCGAAATAAATAAAATAATTTGGGTAGAACGAGTTTAAGGAATATGGTGGCTTGGCTCAGTCGAATTTTGTTAAAGAAGAAAGATTCAGAAAATAAGAATCAGACAAATCTAACTGAAAATTAAATATGATATTATTGATATATTTTGCAGTACACTGATTGCATTTTCCCACCATTTATTTCACAGATCAAGGAGAAAAAGTAACCAATAGGGGGAAACAGAGGTAAAGTAATATATATATTTATAGATTTATAGATTTTTGTTTTTTCACTGCTCCTCTTTTTGTGTTCCTCTACTGGTCACTTCTCACTTGATTTGTGAATAAAATCTACTTAAATTGACTATTCCTTAGCGATCAGTCATATTTTCCCCCATCAATCATCTCTTTTTTTTGGCACCATGGGTGAATTTCAGAATCACAGATCCATATGAACATGTATGACTATTGCGTGGTTCGTTTGGTATATGATTCAGTTAGATTTCAACTCAGAAATCAAATCCATGAATTTAACCAATCATTAGATCGGCCCAGATTTGGACAATCTACTCCATATCATACCACCATAGTTATCCCCAATCTCATTCCCAGCTGGAACCTCCATGTGCAGCCCGAAACAATCACCATAAAATCGTATTCGCAGCTGGAACCTCTATATCCTGCCCACAACCATGGCAAAATGTTATTCCCACTAATAAACGTCATGTCCCACCCACTACATTTACACTACAACTTCCACATTTACATTAATACCCTCTTTCCCACAAGGATCTTTCAAATCCTGCCCAGCACATATTATAAAGATCTCACTGAGAATCTCCACAAAGAGAACAGCTAAGATTCCACGAGACCCTAGGCACATTATCAGTTTGGGTCCACTCCTAATTAATTTTAAAGAGATAGTAAATGAAGCCAAGGAACTAATTTTTTCCAGGGCCATAGGCAGCCGCCTTAAGTTGTTTTATGTTTAATTCTGCAATGCATCCATATGCTACCATCACAATTACCCTAATTCTCAGAACCATTCTTCACATCCACCACCCTTTAGCTCAATCATTATCCACCTTCTGGGCATTATCTGATCTCAAGACATTCCAAGTGATGTCGAGAAGAAAGTATGTCATACTTTGAAAGTTGGCAAAGAATTCTGATTTTCAAATGATTAATCAGAAACATACTGATTAACTAATTGTTGCAATCAAGTATTCTGTTGCTATTTCCAACTGATGAGACAAAAAGCAAGGACGTAAATCATTTTACCTATTCTTCAAAAAAAAAAAAAAAACCTGAGATTTAAATACACTACCTAAGTCGCACACTAGATTTTCTGTATAAAGCAATACATTTATTAGAATATTTTAATAGTTGGCAAACCTATTGGGAAATGTCTAGTGATTGGTGTGAAGATAGAAATTGGAAGTGAATTGTCGATCCTGATTTATTGATCCATTGAGCACCTTACAGTATAATAGTCAGCCCAATCTGTCCATATTTTATTAAATAATCTTTATTTGGGAAGTTATATTTTCTGCCTAGTTCCTCGGGATTTTTTTAACATTCTCATTGTGGCGGTCTGCAAGAGTATTACTGCCACGGATGCCCTTTTTCCAACACACAACACAAGTAAATCCAAAGACACAAATATCACAGCTGCTCCATAACCGCCATACATGACCTAAGGCTTAATTCTGGGAGAAGACTGCTTTATTGGGAGCCATACGTGGCTTTTTATGCACAAGGGTTTCTCACACAGAAAATGCAGGGACATTCCTCCGATGATCCTCTGTGCCTGAGAGATAATTATTGGAATACACATTGCTAATTACATTATCTCTCAGGACAGAAAAATCTAACATTTACTAACCATCCAAAAAGTCCCCCCAAAAACCATGGAAACCCCACAAAGGTCACATCCCTGGATAGCCTTGATCTGGACGAACAATATATCCAAAAATCACCCAGATCCGTTTGGTAGTTTTGAATCGCCATTGCAGGGAAGTTCTAACTGGTCTGCCACAAGGTTGAAGCCCAAAATAGTTTCAGGGAAATTGTGGCAAGACCCGGTTGTTCATGGGGTTTTTGTATGAAAACCACACAAGGTAGAGGAAAGCTGTTTTGTGTAGAATGCTCCCTGTGTTCGGTATTCTGTAACTCCTGAACGCCTTTCATCTAGGTGAATTGGAACTGGAACGGGCCGTAGGCCCATGGTGACCCGTGTTCACGAGAGTGCCTGGCCGAAATGAGATCCAGGCACTCGACGACCACGTCCCACTTCCAGCGTTCGGGAATCAAGATGGTCAACATCCATTGTCCCAGCCATGTTCGTTCGCATGTACGAAATGGCGGCCACCAAGTGGAGAATTCTATTAATTATTTATTTTGCGGCTTTCTTACAAGATACATAATGTTCCACGTCCTAATGGGTCTCTGGGGTGGCCTTGGCTCGGGAACCGAACAAATTAGACTAAATAAACAAAAGCACAAATCCAAACAGCCGAAAGGAGCTAAAGTGATGGGGTATTCCTTCACACTCATTATTTGTTTCATGGGAGTGCATGCTGTCTCTTGTATTAAACTGGTGTACACACAGTAATTCTTTATTACAACGTGTGCAAAGGTAGTGGGGACAGCTTTTTTAAAATTAGACAGTAATATCATAAAACATTAACTTAACATATTAAATAAATAAATATATAACTTATCCTCGTCCCAACCAACTGGCCTCAAACCTGGCTTTATGTTAACATAATACTAACCCCTAGCCAGCCTTTTGCTCGGTGGACAAAACAGTTAACCAATATCAAATACCAGAGGTTAGGTGGGGAATCCACCCTGATCCTCATTCTTCCATGGATTTTGGTCCAAACCTGGTTGGCAAGGACCCATCTGCCACCAGCCCCCCTGTTTTTACCCGAAAAGTGGGGGAGCCCCATGACCACCTCCATGGTCTGTTCCAACGCATTCTGAAATTCCAGGTTAAACAATTTAAGGCCCACCTCCGTTAGGTGGACCAAATCACTCCTGAAATACATTGCTGTGTTCTGTTCAAAAATGCGGTGACACACTGTGAATCCTCCGATCTCCCAGAGAAACTTAGACACCCTTTTATTTAATTTCATCTTGCAGCACTCCAGTGCTCTCTCATCCCTAGCATACCTCCGATAATTCTGTGACACTATTTCCGACCACACAAAAACAGAGGTCGGGAAACAGGATAAGTAACTGAGCCAAGTCGCTTCATCATATCCCCCAAACCCCAGACTGGAATGTTACCCAAATCATTGCCACCAAGGTGGATCAACAGGACATCTGGAAAACCAAGGAGAGGAGGCAGTTGTACAAGCTCAGGCAGGAGATGAACTCATCACATGCCCCAGGACCCAAACTACCAAATGTCCGCCCATGTGAACCCTCCCAGGGTGAACACCCAGATGCTGATGAGCCCAGTAGATGTAAGAATTTTCAATCAACCAAACCCGCTGCTCGGACCCTACGGAGACAAAACACGGGTAAATGGAATTAGCCCAGTGGGGCAAACATACTACCTGAACTGCCTAGACTCCCACCTAAAAATCTGGCAAATAACCTGGTTCACAAAAAACCCAGATGAGACGCCTCAGTCACCACGCTGATCCACAAAGAGTGACCATCAAATTTCTGACTAGGGATACCCTGGGCATCCAAAGCCATCCAAAAGACACAAAATACTGTAAAATGGGACAAAAAACCCAGAGTCCCCGTGAATTAAAAAGGGAGGCATTGGAGAGGCAGTGAATTGAACAGAAACCAAGCACACCAGTAGACCTGGGAATGCAGCAAAGGGAAACCCACTTACCTCTCCCACAAACTTCCACCTTTGACTGGTGCAACAAGAAACGCACACACACCCCTTGCAGAAAGCGTCCTGGAATAAAATGCCCCCTGGAACCCGCTTGCTAGGGCATGCAAGCCAGCGGGACACCAAAGGACAGAGCGACCGATTTGACTGAGCGCAGGAGGTGCGCACACACAGACGAGGCCTCAGGACCGTTGCAGAGGAAGTTATCTAAGTAGTGCAGGATGAAGTCGCAACCCAACTCCACCCGCACCACCCATTCCAGGAAAGTGCTGAAGCATTGGAAATAGAAACAGGAAATCGAGCAACCTATTGGGAGGCACAAGTCCAGGTAATACCTGTCCTCGAAATGAAAGTGTAACGGATTACCTGGCACCCCGACTGGGTACCTCCATTGAAGGATGCTCCTAGCACTTCCTGAGGACTCCAAGCACTGCAGCAGACACCACAACCACCGAACTGGAGAAGCATACAAATGCTCTCAAGCATACGAATGCTGTAAACAGCTGAACAGGAAAAGCATACAATCAGCTTACACTCCTGGCAATCAGCATACAATCCAATTCCCCCAATAACGAGATGACACTTCGTTTTGAGGTCAAGCAGAACTGACAGAGCTGTGGCTTTATTGTTCTTATATACACATTCTTACACATTAGTACCACCCACAGTGTTTTGGAAAACAACCAATAAACACATACAATACACTCAGACACTCCCACACAAAATCCTCCCCTCTGCCTGTGATACAATTACCTTACACAATGGGTAATGTAATTATCACAGGCAGATAAATACAGTTTTTCCACATTATTCATAATTTTAAAAGTATGCATCACATTCACATAAACTTACATTTTCAGAATCAGCATACTCCAAATACAAACATACGTCAAAATCATACAAATTGGTCCATCGGTTCAAAAGATAGATCGTAGTCCTTTGTGACCAAATGAAACATGGCTTTTCTTCCCAAAACCAGTTCCCAAAAGCAGCTTTAAGCAGTCTTCTATCCTGGAGATAATTGGGAAGTAATCCCATTACCTCCAAGGACAGAGGCAAAACTCCATTGAACACATGGCAGTAAAAGACAATAAAATACATAAAAATATATAACTGTCTAGCCATTGCATAAAACAGGTACATTCAACATATCCCCAGATAGCTCAGATCTGAGCGCACATTATTACACATACAGTTCAATTGCCATGGAGCCAAAGTCTTTCCCATAATCTTTCATTATACGAATGGGCTACATGGCATAGCTATCTGGGGTATCACCACTCAAACAGGGCAAGCACCAAATGACCCAGCTTTCATGTCTTTGCAGGGGGAAATCAAGCGTTTCAACATGGGGCCATAGTCTAAAGGCAGCAGGCGGCAACCAGGCTTCTCCAATGCACAACATACGTCAAAATCATACAAATTGGTCCATCGGTTCAAAAGATAGATCGTAGTCCATTTGTGACCAAATGAAACATGGCTTTTCTTCCCAAAACCAGTTCCCAAAAGCAGCTTCAAGCAGTCTTCTATCCTGGAGATAATTGGGAAGTAATCCCATTACCTCCAAGGACAGAGGCAAAACTCCATTGAACACATGGCAGTAAAAGACAATAAAATACATAAAAATATATAACTGTCTAGCCATTGCATAAAACAGGTACATTCAACATATCCCCAGATAGCTCAGATCTGAGCGCACATTATTACACATACAGTTCAATTGCCATGGAGCCAAAGTCTTTCCCATAATCTTTCATTATACGAATGGGCTACATGGCATAGCTATCTGGGGTATCACCACTCAAACAGGGCAAGCACCAAATGACCCAGCTTTCATGTCTTTGCAGGGGGAAATCAAGCGTTTCAACATGGGGCCATAGTCTAAAGGCAGCAGGCGGCAACCAGGCTTCTCCAATGCACAGTGGCGAGATTGGTCTCGTCACAGAAAGCCCAAGAGATGGTGACAGCTTGGGACAACTCCCACTAGGGTAGGATAAATGATGGATCAATCGGAACTTACCCAGTTCTATCTTAGGAACTACACCCAGGAGGGAGACCTTCAGGTGAGGAAACAGTGTGGCTGGAAAAGGACACACAATGTGCCCCAGAGCCACTTCCTTACCTAATTTTTCCCAAACCATGTCAGAATGATTCAGAACTGACCGAAGGTTCCCTCAAGACCCCACCGTATCTTGGTGGGGGATCAAGAACCCCTCACCATGACCCGCTAGAAATAACACTGCCATCTTCCGATTCCGCATTGCAGCGATGTCTACTGGCGTTCTTGCCCTTAACACCCAAGGCATCTCCTTTTTCGCCAGACTTGGTCCATTTGAAGCAATGGGAGGCGGAATGAAAGCCCCTGCATCCTGAACACTCATGTTTGAACTTACAAACCACGCCCGACTTGCAATGGCTGTCATTGAACTGCCAAAAGCAGCCCTTGCGTTGTGAAGTCTCCCAAGAAAGGACGAGATGTATCCTTGGTCCGAGGCTGGGCGAGTCATAATTGCCAGCCACAAAACAATGTCCATTTGGTCGCAGCTCATGGATGGGCAGATAGCCAACCTCTGGCAGAACTACACATCGTAGCCCCACCAATTGAGACCCCCATTAACCCGACACACATTCCAAATACCGTCCTGGTAACAAAAAAGATGCGAGTACTTCTCGGCAACTGCTCTTTAATCTTTAAGATCTTCCGGAAATGGTACTTCTCCCTATATTTCCTTAGACTCCTTCTCCAGTGGAATCAAGTCCTCCGTGGGGAGAAGGGAATATATCTCCACAAACTCACCTTTCCAAATCTTCTCCCTAACATCCTGCTTAAGATCAACCTCTATTTATATGTTTACTTAAGGTGTTAGTGAGGCCTCATGTCTGAGTTTTGGTAGTATCCTGGTAACAAAAAAGATGCGAGTACTTCTCGGCAACTGCTCTTTAATCTTTAAGATCTTCCGGAAATGGTACTTCTCCCTATATTTCCTTAGACTCCTTCTCCAGTGGAATCAAGTCCTCCGTGGGGAGAAGGGAATATATCTCCACAAACTCACCTTTCCAAATCTTCTCCCTAACATCCTGCTTAAGATCAACCTCTATTTATATGTTTACTTAAGGTGTTAGTGAGGCCTCATGTCTGAGTTTTGCCGAAGGCCTCACAAAGTTGAAAGCCGCGACCTGTTTCACTAAAGGTCTCTGCCCGCTCCTTGAGAAGTGTAAATGTGAATATATACTTGACAAGAGAGCTAGGTAATTGATATTGCCCTTACTCCATCTGATCTATTTACATCACGGACTTGGACCACAGAAGAAGAGGAGAATATCATGTTAAGTCCGTTGTTCTCCTTTCACGTAGCGCAAGACAAGTCCCGGGTGTCACAGAAAGACTTCATAAACAGAATGACCTTTGAAAACCCTTCTATAATATCCATTTAGTCTCCATCTCCGGATATAATCAAGGTAACAAACTCACGGATGGAAAAAAAGAACAGCGTGTCTGAGTGACAGGGGAGGGAAATACAAGCTTCTCTTAATTTGTTCAGAAAAGAAAAATGTAAATGATGGTTTAATACATTTAAATTTATGTACAAGTCAATAGTTTTTTTACATCAGGATTTTATTTTAACATTTCATTAGTGCCTGATATGCCCTTGCTTATCCAAAGCAGTCCCTGCCTGTACCTGTCTGTGCGTGAGCCAGCTGGAAGCTCATTAGACGGGAGACGGGCATTAAAAACGTGTTTTTATGTATCTGACACTGAAATGAAGACAAGGATAAGGTCACTGCTGCCATCAGAATGTATAATCGACACGTGATACAATCAAAGCTTATAACAGACTATGGGTCATCGAGTCAAATAACCGTCTTCTTACTGACAATGTTCCCTTTAAGCAGCTTTTTTGTGAACAGTTAATTAGATATGCAAGAAAGCACACAGATCCTAAAATCTCTTGCACACTTGATGGTTTTCTGTTTTTTTTTTCAATCTACAACATGGTCCATTACAGTGCCAATCTGGAAACAATCACCCATTACAATACAATTCTTTACATAGCGCCAAGATATTCTGCAGTGTGGTACAATAGGTAAAAAAGGCAAGTATTTAATTCTAGCAAAGCATGTTTGACATACGGGAACAGTAGATGAAAAAGGGCCCAAACAACAGATGTTGTGCATTACATTTCCCTGTTGCTTTGTCAGGATTATACCATACGAGCATTATGAGAGATGTAGTCCACAACATCTGGAGTTCCGAAGGTAGAGCTCCCATTAATTCCTCATTATATCTCTGTGCAGACAGATAGTTATGCCTAGGTGCCACAAAAAACCTAGATACCCCCCTGGATGGCAGAGAGTAGGTGACATGGTAGCAAGTGGAATGACGTATCACTGGCCAAGAAATTAGTATTCCAACAAGTTTCTGGTTAGGCATGTGGCCAAATATCACCAGCTTTCACCAAATCATCCTGGTAGATTTTATTAGAAGGATTATGTATTACCCCCAAGGACACTCTATTTTGGGGATAAAAAACTTCTTTCACGGGGGCCACGCAAATTAAAACAACCTGAACTTAGTATAAGTGTCACACTAATTGTGTTTAATTCCATCATTCTCTGTTTTCGAAACTCATTCTTCCTACATATATACAGTTTAATCTCGCTATACGCAATAGAAACCACTCAAAACTCTATAACCTTTGCAATGCTTAATGGCAGGCCTTCAATCCAAACTTTCCATCTGTAGTGAAGCATGGCTCCATGCCCGGCCAGAGATGAGGTTTTGTGGGAAACATTTTTGGCTTTTGTAAAAATGTTCTATCCATAAAAACATTACACATAACAAATAGAATGAAACGGCAGTGTCAGCTATCTCCATATAATCAGTAAATCTGTCCAACAAACAATCCGTGGCAGGTTACTGGGCCGTAATGAATGTGTGGACTTTGATTCAATTGAAAGATAGAATTGACAGGTAACAATGTTTGGGACAGTGTCGTGATTGGATGTGTTCGTAAATTCTAAACGGAGCCAAATGGAGCCACAATGAGGTATGAGTCCGGAGGCAATGACAGATCGACTGGGCAGAGCGAGCTCACAGTTCTTTTATTCTCTTCAGATGTAACAATACAAGATATCTGTCGCAGGTTCTCTAGGAGACAACATTTTTGTGATTATGACAATCGAGCAATATGAGTGTGCGACCCGCTGTTGAATTTGCTGGCTGCAATACCTTTTATCAAGACAAGTTGAAAACCCTTCATGTCTGACATCTTAAGCTGATGTTTGATTCCATTCAGAAAGCATTTGGATGTGAGAGCAATCAGACACACACAGAGTGGAGGATGGGGGACAGTCTGTACAGACATAAAGTACTAGACAGAACCAGCAGAGGTTTAAACCCACCCTGCTTCGATCCGTACACAAATAAAATAGCTGCCACAGGCTCTCGGAGTAAAAAGAATTAGTGATACATTCTTATTTCCAGGATTGATGTTGGAAGTTTTAAAAGTTTTCGGAGCACTATAAAGTATAAAATAATAAATAACTTGTCACTAATGTAGAATCCACATTTTTGTATTAGATAAATACTGAGGATTTTCGCTGTGTTAACCCTTGCTCTGTACATGTCGAAGAGTCTGTTACCATCCGTGGAACTCGGTCGCCATTCCCTGAAACTCAGAAAAACTCTGTGACATTATGAGCAATTATCGAATAGGTCCCCAATACAAATGATCTGTTCTCATCATTAATCACGCAGCAGGACATTCCTCTCATTATAAGATCGGTGAATGTCCGACAGAGAAACATGGACAAACACCATATTGGGGGCTATTACCTGAACATGGATTTGAAGGAAAACGGAACACTGTGAAAGGAAAGATGGATCTAATGAGATAATGAGGATTTTATGTAGAGAGAAATTCTGGGGCAAGGCTTTAAAAGTGGCGTAATAAACATGGAAACAATTTGTTGATCACACCGCAAAGGACGCTACATGGTCCATTTTACATTCTATTAAGGGTCACATTTTTTACAGTTAATTTATTTATAAACCTCTCTAAACGGTTTTAAATATGTTGAGCCCAGAATATGCCAAATTCCTCTGGATTACAGATAGCGGATGATAAGTGTATTAGAAAAAACAAGCTGCATGTGCCATAATTAGTTCATAGTTAATTTAGAGGTGTTTTTACGGACATCACAAGCAGAAGGTTACAGACAGCTGGGTGTTTTGAATATGCCAATAGGAGACAGGTGTGTCATTAACCCACGGTGTTCACCAAACCTGTAGTGTTTAACGTGTGACATAGGGATTTTATTTATTCACTGATTTCATCTTGGACAGATGTAAAGTATCAGAACAGTGGGACAGTAATCACAAAGACATTGTTAATTGCTCATCAGCAACAATTAACGTGACAATGAATATTGAAAATGAGACTGTAAGTTATGGATGGGAACACCAACCCAGTAAAGGGTGAGATAATTTGAAATAGAAAAGAAAAACCTAACAAAGCAAGTGTAAAATAGGATGCTGAATACAGTGAGCTGGGAGCTGTAAATGTTTATCGTCACAGTGTGAGTTTGCAGCTCTGCACAATGTGCGTGTAAAATAGGATGGGAATTCATAGCTGGGAGCTGTAAATGTTTTTCTTCTCAGTGTGAGTGTGCGGTTCTGCAGAATGTGAGTATAAAATAGGATGCTGAATACAGTGAGCGGGGAGCTGTAAATGTTTATCGTCACAGTGTGAGTTTGCGGCTCTGCACAATGTGAGTGTAAAATAGGATGGGGAATTCATAGCTGGGAGCTGTAAATGTTTTTCTTCGCAGTGTGAGTGTGTTGCTCTGCAGAATGTGAGTATAAAATAGGATGCTGAATATAGTGAGCCAGGATATGTATATGTTTATCTTCACAATGAGAGCAGAAATCATTCAGCGATTTAAAGTGGTCAAGGCCCTGGGGAGATAGCACAGCTAAGCAGACAAGGGTACATGTATGAATGTGGGGATAGATGCTTGTAATTGGTTGTATGTGTATATGGGAGTGGTTATGTATTTTTGAGTGGGGTAGGGATCATCTTACCTCAGTGCCTCCTGAGAGACGGGCCAGCAAACAACTTCCCTCCCACCCTCCCTCTTTTCTGTTTGTTATTGTCTATGGCACAGTTAGCAGGGGGGAGGCGTGTCCTTGACAATTGGTTTTGGGGGCTATTACACTGAGTGTCAGGATATGGACAAGGTCGGGTCTGAACTTCCCCTGCTCTGTAAGGTAAACTTTTAAGTTACCTACTTGGACGTGCCCACCGAACTAAAAGCCGGCTGGTGGTGAGCATTTAAAGGAAAAGGGAATTTGGTTTGGACAAGTGGGGAGGCGAGAATCCAGTGGGCAAGTTGGTGCATAGGTAAGTGGTCTCTTTCATTGGCAAGAAAGTTTATGTAAGCTAAAGTCTATAGGGACTAAGTGTAAATTTATATGTTAAGTTATTGATTATATATGTATTTATCTCTGGTTATAATTAAATGTTAAAGTTAATAAATGTTGGATGAGTCCCACAGTCTGTTTAATAAATGCTGTGGCCTGTTTCATCCAAATTCGGTGTCTGTCGTTATTGGGGGATATTTGGGGTAGGTCCCGTTATTCTTATTTGCACCACATTCCCCGCTATGTCCATACATGGTGCCTGAAGTCTATATGTGCAGTGTTTCACTGTGAAATGTTGTGCGTATGGAGATTAACCCCTCTGCTGTCAGAGGCGTAATTCCAACCCCAGAGTCATTGGGCATCATTAGCCATCAAAGGTTTCAGTAGCAAGAGTCGCAGATTGGCTTTTATTAACCCCTTAAGGATGGCGGGCGTTCTATACCGTCCTTTGGGGTTGCTCTTAACGCCGGAGTGCAGCATAGAACGTCCCCTGCCGTCCTTCATACTCACCGGGTCCCCGATGTTCTCTGTTTCTCTTGAGCAAAATGATATATATTGTGTGTGTGTGCATTCAATATGAAAGAAGTGAATTATGGTTTAACAGGCATATAGCGCAAATTCCAGGTTTAGTTTGTGTTTTGTTTTTATCAGAACTTGTTCAACTGCCTCAGTCCTTAAGGGGTTAATTCTGTGCAAAGTGGGCTCGGCGGTGGAATGAAGGTAAGTTTTAGCTTTATTTATTTATTTTATGTTTTTTTAAGTTTGGGGGGGCAGCACGGCAAGGATTACTCTAATCGAATTAGTATATTATGAAAACACTGTTTTTTGTTGGAGTAACCCTTTAATAATACATATTAATGACACCAGAAATGATTGCATTGATTTATATTCCACATTAAAGTATTACTATTTTAGTTAAACACTGAATTCAGCCGCTGGAAGGTTCATATTGCAGTAGCAAGCTCAGTAAATATTGGCTGTGCGAACTTGAGAAATAAAACTATTGTTACTAAGATCCCTCAGAGAGGCAAGCTATGTTTCTATTCCCTTTGTTTGTCCTGGATACATATTGCGAGTCCTCCTTGCAGACTATACATTAGAAGTTATTGCATTTCTTCTGGGTCTGTTTGTTAATGCTTGTTGGGAGGGAGCGCGATTTGCCAGCTGCATCAATTGCGATTGGCTCTTGGATCCAACTTCCGCGTTCAATAGAGCATCATTTGCATTAAAACATGTTCGCCGGGCTGTGAATTGATAACTCTGGGGCCCCTAGATGAAATAAAAAGTTTTACAACAAATTACAAGTTTATATGTGGCAAATTATCATTCGGATGTTATGTAAATTAGCAGAGCGTTAATCACGCCCACATTTAAGCACAGAGGGTCCGGGACATTGTCTTTCTTTGTAGCTTTTTATCTGAGTATTGATATTGGTCTGTTAGTGATATTAATTAGATCTGCACAAAGCAAGTGATATCAGTTCTGGTGAATTCATTTTTCCAAACATTTTTGAAACACTCATCATTTTACCGTATGTCGGTTTGGCTCGACTAATTGTTAATAGAAGAGAAAAAAAAACGAAAAGGCAAGACAATGGGCCAATCAGGGTGCTGTAATTAATATATATATATATATATATATATATATATATAAAAAATATACATACACACACTCCATGATACATTATACTACGTTATATTATACTATACTATACTATGCTATAAAAAAAACCCAACCACAAGTAGTACTTGCACTCAATCACAATAGGTGCAGGTATCTGGGTCACCTCCAAAGACCCTCAATAATATTATACAAAAAAATATACACCAAATGATACCGCACTCAATAGAAGAGATATAACTGAATATAAGTTTATTAGCAAAAATGCAATAAGGATAAATGTACGCTATCTTATATAAAGACAAGAGAACACCATATGTTTATATATGAAAAATATCTTATCCACTATACTAGAAAGTGCAGAAAAAGTGCAAAATATCTCATCACCATGGTTCCTAAATGAACATTTATAAAATACAAAATCCTCTGCACAGAATAAACCACATGGTCCAGCAAAACAACAGACTGTACATAGGGGTATTGAGTTGTGTGAGGAAAATCCTGGTAATGTACATCCAAGTTAAAAAATAGGGATCCCAGAACAAAACTCAATGTTGGAATAAATAAATAAATAAAAGTCATGGACTGATCTCACCAATGGGTTTGGCTAGGAGGCCTCTTGTTTGCTTTAAGAGTCCCAAATCCAGATGGATAAACTCTTCTGTAATGTGTCCCAAGTGTTATATTTAGAAACTCCCACTGGAGAACAGAGAGACTGGAGATGAATGTGTGCCGAGATGTGGATTCCTCCTAGTGACTGTAGGATGCAGGCTGGAGAATTCGGGGCTGCGCGCTCGGGGGATTATCCCTTCTAATGCTATATTATACTACGCTATACTATATTATACTACACTACTATATTATACTATGCTTTACTATATTATACTATTTTTTTTATAGAAGTAGATAACAATTCATCATTTGTTATATTCTCTATTATATTTTATCCTTTCTAAAAAAAATATTTAATTAATTTTAAACATAAAAAATGTAGGAAACGTCTTCAGGGAATATCAATATAATATCTCCATAATACTATATTGTCGATATCAGTAGCAATGGAAGAAAAAAAGAAAAGAAAAAAAACTAAATATATAATAATAGTATTACTATTATCTAAATATATCTGTACTTCCCCAGAAGACGTACGTATAAAACAGTGACGGACTACACATACATATTACACACCATTCCGAGGCCAAGGTGTCAGTAGGGGATGGAACGCCATAATTATTCTCTTTACACTTTTTTTTCATCTTTTTCCTTCTTTTTCAGTTTTTTCTTTTTATTCAATCCATAAGGGACCAATATATCCTATTTGTTATAAGGTTATAAGACCATTCTCCTTCCATTTTCTTTAATATTAATTAATATTAATATCCTCAATATATATCTGCAATATTTCTATAGGTGATTTTGTTGTTAATTGTTCATTAAACCCTAATTTTTATTTTTTTCAAGAGTCTGCAAATTAGAAAAAATTTCAACAATTATTTTAGTTTTAATTTTTAATTTTCTTTTTTTTACTCCAAGATACTTTATGTTCTCCTTAGACCAAAAAAAGTTATATTTAAAAAGGACTTGTTGTTCTCGTAAATTGGTATATATTGCCTGTGTTTTTTTAATGTTAATTTTACAATGTGAGGATTACTTACATTAACTCCTCTATTTCGGTTAATGTTAAAATAATATTGTCCGCATATAATAATACCTTAGTGTGTTTGCCGGCCATAGGGATCCCTTTGCTTTTATCCTCTAATCTAATAGCTGAGGCTAGCGGTTCTATGCTTACTGCATACAATAGTGGTGCTAATGGGCACCCCTGACATATCCCATTATTTATTTCAAACCATTCAGATGAAATACCACTGCCCATAACCTTGGCTTTGTGTACAAACTCCAAATTATATCATATATATATCCCTGAATTCCAAATGCCTTCAAGGTCCTCGACAGAAACAACCAGTTTACTCTGTCGAAGGACTTCTCCGCATCCAGAACCATAAATACTGGTGGAACATTATTATTTTCTATTAATTAAATCAGATTTAAGAATCTACATACATTATGGGCTCCTTTCCTACCTATCATAAACCCAGTTTGATCTGGATGGATTAAAGTCGGAATCATTTTTTTTTAGTCTATCGGCCAATATCCTGGAGAATATCGTTACATCGATGTTTAATAATGATATGGGTCTGTAATTTGGTACAAAGTTGGGGTCTTTCTCTGGTTTAAGGATTGGTATAATCAATGCCTGCAACATTTCCTTAGGAAAAGATTTCTGAACTCTTCATTGAACAGTTTGAACAACAAAGAAGTTATGGGTGTTAGGAATATTTTATGAAAAACAAGTGTTACGAATGGGTGTTAGGCAGTGGCGTACATACCACATGCTACATCAGGGGTAGGCAACCTTTTAACAGCACTGTGCCGATATTGGATGGTGATGTCCCGTAGCGTGCCGGTCCAATTTTCTTAAATTGAGGTGTGTATGCTGCCGTATTCTGCTTGTGTTATTTTTATTGCAGTTGCTTTGTATCGTATTTGTGCATGTAAAAGCTATTATATTGTATATGTTCAGGAGTAGTTTATGGTATTGTGTATGATACATATGAATGAGGGCTACTTGTGGAATTGTGTTGGGATGGATATGTCACATTGTGTGTTTGGGGGCTGTTTGGGGTATTGCATGTGAGAGGCTGCATATGGGGTTGTGTGCATGTATGTGGATTGTTAGCGGGTTACGTTTGTGCGGATTGTGTGTATGTTGGGCTGTTCATATTATTTGTATTGTATATTTGTGTTATTATGCATTTCTGTGTATATCTTGCAGTGTGTGTGGCTTCCCTGGGTTCCAGTGGGGACCAGGCTGGCCAGATACAGGTCAAGAACAGGAGCTGCAACAGCAGCTGTGGGCTGCTCTCCTACAGTGTGGATTCCCATTCACAAGTGCTGGGATCACTTCCTCTATGTACTACAATGCTTAAATTGAGGATTGTCCTTCACCACCTCTTCATATTAGCAGATATCTGAAGTTTTACTGGACTCCTGATAGGCCAGAGCCTGTTTGGCTCTAGCAGCCTGGAGTGCCGTGCAAATACACCTTGAGTGCCGTGCATGGCACTAGTGCCGTAGGTTGCCTACCCCGTGCTATATTATACTATACTATGCTATATTACACTATACTATATTATACTATGCTATACTATAAAATACTATATTTTACTATGATACATTATACTATATTATACTATGATACATTATACTATATTATACTATGATACATTATACTATGATACTATACTATGCTATATTACACTATACTATATTATACTATGCTATACTATAAAATACTATATTTTACTATGATACATTATACTATATTATACTATGATACATATACTATGATACTATACTATGCTATATTACACTATACTATATTATACTATGCTATATTACACTATACTATATTATACTATGCTATACTATATTATACTATACTATAAAATACTATATTATACTTTACTATGCTATGTTATGCTATACTATACAATGCAATACTATACTATGCTATATTATACTATGCTATACTATATATTATACTATATACTTTCTATACTATGCAATAATATACTATATTATACTATACTATGCTTTACTATATTATTCTATATTATACTATGCTATACTTTATATTAAACAATGCTATATTATACTATGCTATACTATATATTATACTATATTATTCTATACTATGCAGTATTATACTATATTATACTATGCTTTACTATATTATTCTATATTATACTATGCTATACTATATTATACTATACAATGCAATACTATACTGTGCTATATTATACTACGCTATACTATATTATACTATAGTATGCTATAATACACTATTTTATATTATACTATACAATGCAATACTATACTATGCTATATTATACTATGCTATACTATATTATTCTATATTATACTATGCTATACTATATATTATACTATATAATTTCTATACTATGCAATATTATACTATGCTTTACGATTTTATTCTATATTATACTATGCTATACTTTATTATATTAAACAATGCTATATCATACTATATTATACTATACAATGCTATATTATACTATGCTATACTATACTATGCTATATTATACTATACTATGCTTTACTATATTATTATATATTATACTATGCTATACTATATTATATTATACTATTATATGCTATGCTATGCTATATTATACTATATTATATTATATTATACTATACTATACTATACTATACTATATTATGTTATATTATACTATACTATACTATATTATGTTATATTATACTATACTATACTATGCTATACTATATTATGTTGTATTATAATATGCTATACTATATTATACTATAGTATGCTATAATAAACTATTTTATATTATACTATACAATGCAATACTATACTATGCTATATTATACTATATATTATACTATATAATTTCTATACTATGCAATATTATACTATATTATACTAAACTATGCTTTACTATATTATTCTATATTATACTATGCTATACTTTATTATATTAAACAATGCTATATCATACTATATTATACTATACAATGCTATATTATACTATGCTATACTATACTATGCTATATTATACTATACTATGCTTTACTATATTATTATATATATTATACTATGCTATACTATATTATATTATACTATTATATGCTATGCTATGCTATGCTATGCTATGCTATATTATACTATACTATGCTATATTATACTATATTATATGTGATCCTTGTCAGCAGGTAGCACAGTCCTCTAGGGCAAAAACATGCACAGTCCTTGTAATTGCATATAATCCAGTCACTTTATTTGCAAATCCACACAGGATACAGCAGTAAATTAAAACATAAATGTAACACAAAACCCTATAAACAAAAACCAAGCTCGGTCTGAGCACTAACTCACTTTGAACATCCCTCTCTATCAGGGTTAAACTAACAAAACATATGGCACCAACCTTATTAGTTAGCAACACTCTGCTGGCTAGCCTGTTGCGTTCCTTTCCGTACTCCTAGTGCTCCAAGCCAGCCTTGCCCTGACTGCTTTCCTTTCTGCACTCCCAGTGCTCCAAGCCAGCCTTGCCCTGACTGCTTTCCTCCTGCACTCCCAGTGCTCCAAGCCAGCCTTGCCCTGACTGCTTTCCTCCTGCACTCCCAGTGCTCCAAGCCAGCCTTGCCCTGACTGCTTCCTTTCTGCACTCCCAGTGCCTAGTCTCCTTGACTCTATCTGGAGAGAACAGCCTCTCTCTCCTACCTGCTTCCTGGGAGGAAGCCAGCAATCCCTCTCCTTTACCTGCCTAGCAGGGAGGGGTATATTCCCACTGCAATAGCTCATTACCTGCAGCTGAGCAGTGGGTTGGAGACGATCCAAAAAATCCTGGCCTGGATCCATGTCTCCCCAGAAAACCACTAAACTGTGGAGTGGAGCATTGGCCCACCCTTCTCTCCAAATGCTCCACCCCAGGGGCCCATAACTAAACAATGCTTTGTGTAACACACACAAACTACACATACTCCCCCTGGGTTAAATGTTATAGGCCTATCTGCCTTCACTTTATCACATATATTATACTATGCTATAATATATTATGTTATATTATACTATACTATACTATGCTATAACATATTATGTTATATTATACTATACTATACTATGCAATACTATATTATGTTGTATTATAATATGCTATACTATATTATACTATAGTATGCTATAATACACTATTTTATATTATACTATACAATGCAATACTATACTATGCTATATTATACTATGCTATACTATATATTATACTATATAATTTCTATACTATGCAATATTATACTATATTATACTATACTATGCTTTACTATATTATTCTATATTATACTATGCTATACTATATTATATTAAACAATGCTATATCATACTATATTATACTATACAATGCTATATTATACTGTGCTATACTATACTATGCTATATTATACTATACTATGCTTTACTATATTATTCTATATTATACTATTATATGCTATACTATATTATATTCTACTATTATATGCTATGCTATATTATACTATACTATGCTATACTATATTATATTATATTATGTTATATTTTGCTATATCAATTAGTTTATCAGATTTGAGTTTATAATAAATATGTGTTTATATAAATTAGAAATATTCCATCCAACAGATGCATTGAAAGATATATTCATCCAGCATAAAGCGGCTGTCCTAATTTAAAGTCACATATTTGTGTTTATTGGTTACGAATGTAGAAACATGAAGGTGTAAGAACTTGCTCTAACTATGATAATTTGATTTAACAATAGAATGTTAGTTGAATTGAATAAAGGTCCGTGCTGCTTTGCAAGCTAGCTATTTTGCCATTAAATTTCCAATTTCCTTGTAATTTTTGCACGCTCCTGATTTAATACGCAGCTATCGTTACATCCATATAGTCAGGGATGGTCATTAACAGAGAAAATAGAAGGATATACAAAATAGGTACCGTGCCCTCCGCCAGGAATTCTGGGGAAAACGCCTTAAATCTCCATATGGACAATCTCACATGCAGAAAACAAACCTTGCACAACTCTGTAATATTCTGAATTTGGATACATTTGAGTAGTTTATCACTGAGCCTTCCTTTCAGCATGTCGTTTCGGTTGGAATAACATTTTTAGTGATTTGGAAGCGTTTGAATTTCGGTGGAAACATAATGGAAACCATGTTAAAGGATAGGATTGCTGAACATCTAAAAACACATGGATTTCAAGATCAGAGACAACATGGGTTTACTTCAGGGAGATCATGCCAAACTAATCTTATTGATTTTTTTGATTGGGTAACTAAAATTATAGATCAGGGTGGTGCAGTAGACATTGCTTACCTAGATTTCAGTAAGGCTTTTGACACTGTTGCACATAGAAGGCTTATCAATAAACTGCAATCTTTAAGTTTGGATTCCAATATTGTTGAATGGGTAAGGCAGTGGCTGAGTGACAGGCAACAGAGGGTTGTAGTTAATGGAATATATTCGAAGCTTGGACTTGTCACCAGTGGGGTACCTCAGGGATCTGTACTTGGACCCATTCTCTTTATTAGTGATATTACAGAAGGTGTTAATTTTCACCTCTCAGCTATGTAGTAGATAACTCCCTAATGTGGTATATTTAAATATGGCAATTTCACATACATATACTACCTTAGGCTACACCTCACTGATGAGGCCCAAATGAAGGCCGAAACCATTGTCTGGGGTTGCTGTATGTCTCGTGCAGAGGAAACTTGCTGGCGTTTCGGATCTGGACTGCCTGTACAGGTGAGACCAGTCTGATATGCTTCAGATATGTTCTCTCTGTAATGGCACAAGTGGGGAAAAACAATTTTGAGCCATGAGTGGATAGGGAAACAACTGGAAGACTAGTCGAGAGTTTGTCCAGGAATAGGCAACTAATAATTACTGCGAGCATGGGCAGGCAACAGGTTCACAATAGTATCCACAGGAAATAGAAATAGTTATGGCAATGACAGACAAGGGATAGGTATATGTAACAACAAGCCCAGTATGCCTGCAAAAAACAAATGGATTATACAGCCGTTCGGTATTTTTGTAAGCATTCACCATGCGAATGCTTACCTGCCTTAACAGGCCACCCTGACTGTTAATTATGGCCAATTTACCTCCATGGTTGATGGGCATTGTATTCAAATCAACCGCACGAACGCTATGGGAACTGTAAGCTCAGCCGCCATTTCGGGGCTTACACGTGTTCGCGGCCATTTTAACTCCCGAACAGCGGTGTTTGCCGATGAATGTCTGGAACTAAAATCGGACACTCAAACAGGCGAACACCGCTGAGACCTCCATACCTCGGGAAAGTATCACCAAATCTACCGAACGACCGGGCGTTCGGTAGAAAGGATTAACAGCAGATGGGGATTTCAGCGAACCCAGGATGGTATACGGATGGCCTGCCGTTTGGGAGTTTTTACCCACGTTCTTAGACCGAAAACTTCTAAGTCCTATATCTCCCGAACGGCTGAACCGATTGAGCTGATTTTTTCATATGTTGGTACCTGAACTATAAGCTATCTTTGGGGAAAAACTGTTCGTTTTTAATTATGTTATGTGGTTATCTGAGGGGAGGGAATTTATTGAATGTATATTGCATGGATTGGTTACACTGCTAATTATGGGCAGAATCTCATAAAAGCAGAGTGTGTGTCATTAAACATCAGTTCTTCTTGACCCTCAATACGTAGCCTTGTCTCGTTCTTGAAAGGGGAATCTCTGCAGCTTAATCACCTAGCTCTTTTCAGAGCTGCACCTGGCTTCCACTCCTGATCCAGCAGAAGGGAATAGGCGACTCCATCACTACACAGCGACTGCCAGGAAGAAAAGGACGTCCCTAACGGCTGGTACCCTCACCATACCAGGGTAGCCGTTACAGTATAGATAGAAAAGGGAGTGATATATATAAGAGGGGAAATAAATCTAACATTTATGCTAAAGACAGGATATATAGCTTTTCAGTGGTTTCTAAAAATCCAGTTACATTTACAGCTTTAGAGATAAAACGGCATTCCTTATTTCACAACTTGTTTCCTAACAATAATGCTGTATGTGATATAAATACTATAATTCACACCTGTTTTCTGACTGGCTACTTTGTGATTACATAATAGAAATCACTCAGGTTTACATAGAAAAACGGACACATTCGCTTTCACATGTGAGTCAGTTTTGTCCGCATGCACAATTTGGTTAATCCAACCTTCATACACCGGTACCTTTCTCTCACCACTATTAGGGCCGGCGCAACTGTTCGCCTAGGACGCCAGCCTGCTTGGGGCACCCACCAGGATATTTCCTGTTGGGCTCCCCTCCTCCTGGGTTGCAGCGCTGGACGAGTGGCTCTAGAGCACCCCACCCTTAGCACCGGGCTAATCCAGGCGCCCGAAAATGGGGATGCCGAGAGGAGCCCTGTTACAGTGAGTGTGTGAGTGTTTGACTGTCAGTGAACGAGTGTATGTATGTCAGTGAGTGTCTGCCTGTGTGTGTGTGTGTGTGTGTGTGTCTGTCAGTGAGTGAGTGTATATATGTCAGTGAGTGTCTGTATGTATGTGTATCTGTCAGTGAGTGAGTGTATGCATGCCAGCGAGTGTCTGTCAGTAAGTGAGTGTGTGTCTGTCAGTGAGTCTCTGTGTGTGTCTGTCAGTGAGTGTATGTATGTCAGTGAGTGTCTATCTGTGTGTGTGTGTGTGTGTGTGTGTGTGTCTGTCTGTCAGTCTGTATGTCAGTGAGTGAATGTCTGTCAGTGAGTGTGTGTCAGTGAGTGTATGTCTGTCAGTGAGTGTCTGTGTGTGTCAGTGAGTGAGTTTATGCCTGTCAGTGAGAGTATGTATGCCTGTCTGTCAGTGAGTGTGTGTCTGTGTGTCTGTCAGTGAGTGACTGTGTGTGTCTGAGTAAGTGAGTGAGTGTATGTCTGTCAGTGAGTGTGTTTCTGTCAGTGAGTGAGTGTATGTCTGTCAGTGAGTGACTGTGTGTGTGTGTTAGTGAGTGAGTGTATGTCTGTCAGTGAGTTTATTTCTGACAGTGCATGTGTGTCTGTCTGTGAGTGTGTGTGTGTGTGTGTGTCTGTCAGTGAGTGTGTGTCTGTCAGTGAGTGTCTGTGTGTGTGTGTCAGTGAGTGAGTTTATGCCTGTCAGTGAGTGTATGTATGCCTGTCTGTCAGTGAGTGTGTGTCTGTGTGTCTGTCAGTGATTGACTGTGTGTGTCTGAGTAAGTGAGTGAGTGTATGTCTGTCAGTGAGTGTGTTTCTGTCAGTGAGTGAGTGTATGTCTGTCAGTTAGTATCTGTGTGTGTGTGTGTCAGTGTGTGTGTGTGTGTGTGTCTGTCTGTCAGTGAGTGTGTGTGTGTGTGTGTGCGTGTGTGTCTGTCAGTGAGTGTAAGTCTGTCAGTGAGTGTGTGTCTCTAAATGGAACAGGAAAATAAAATGCTGTAAGAGAAACAGTAATGAATATTTTGGTTCAAATAAGGAATTTAATAGTTGTAGATGGGAGAACCACCAGAAAAACAGCCCACACTACACGTTTATATATATTTATCTGTCTCTCAGCAGACATTGTCCACATAAAAATGAACTAATGGCAGACACCACATTGCTATAAAATGCTGACTTCAGAGAAAAATAAAAGTTTAATTGGGCAAGTTTCACAACTTTTAAACTTCCAAAACTGAGCTTTCACAGGTAATAAGAATAAAATGGAAGTATTATCATTGCCTGTTTAAGAAACTCACGCTGGAAGTGCTTTCATTCCAGCAAATCGTCTCCAATTATACCCTATTCACTGCTACAGTCTTTCTCGTCACTGATCAGTCTCTTTTTACACATCATTTTATTTGTTTGATTCAATTATTTATGTCCCCAAATAAAAGCTGTTCGATACTGGCTATTAGATCTTCTTCTGAAGTTTGGAAAAAGTGTTTAACTTAAAGGTAGACATTACATAATTCCTACTTTGTTTTCAATTATTCATAGTATTTTTGCATAAAATATTTACAGACCTTTTCAAAGCTTTTATTTTATTTTTATTTTTTGGCCAGATTCTGTCAAATCAAATGTTTGTTGAAGGCTTCTTTATTCTCAATTCTCCTGCATGAACTGAGACATGTTGACAGGCAAAATATAGTCTTAATTGGCACCATATAATTATTTATTTTACTGTTTTGGCTTATAGGTAATTTGGTCCCAAAATGTCACTCTTGCTCTCAGTGATGCATAGTGGGAATTGCACCGAAAAACAACAGAGGGCCAAGTATTGATGCCCCAGGTCACAAAATATTGTCTCTTTGCATTATAGACTTTTCAATAGATTGGTGGTCTGTCCACAAGCAGACACTATGTTCACAATCAGTACACCATTAAGGCAATGGGGTACAGGGAATCCAACCTATGGGTAATGGGGCACAGGGAATCCATCCTATGGGTAATGGGACACAGGGAATCCATCCTATGGGTAATGGGGCACAGGGAATCCATCCTATGGGTAATGGGGCACAGGGAATCCATCCTATGGGTAATGGGGCACAGGGAATCCATCCTATGGGTAATGGGACACAGGGAATCCATCCTTTGGGTAATGGGGCACAGGGAATCCATACTATGGGTAATGGGACACAGGGAATCCATCCTATGGGTAATGGGACACAGGGAATCCATCCTATGGGTAATGGGGTACAGGGAATCCATCCTATGGGTAATGGGACACAGGGAATCCATCCTATGGGAAATGAGGCACACGGAATCCATCCTATGGTAATGAGGCACACATAATCCATCCTATGGGTAATGGGGCACAGAAGATGTGCATGCAATGAGCTTGGAGAATAGAGAGACCACTCCTCCATACTGTTAGACTGGTGTAAATTGGGGCATCTCTAGTTATTAGTCAGGGCACAGATCATATATAGATTATTATAGACAGTACCAAGGCTTCCTTTAGCTTGTACATTTTATTTTACTTTCCTCAAAATCAGTTTCTTTTCCACTTTGCTATTTCAGCCTAGCGTTCTCTGTGACTCCTATGTGAAGTGATAACAGTCCCTGTTTAGTGAAGAAATCCCTTTAATATACTCTTTATCAGCACCTAAATGGGCAATCCGTCACACAGAGTTCTTCATAAAATACATGCCAGGGGTGGGAATAGTTTTAAAAAATCAGACAGTGATATGAAAGGCATCACCTTGTTTGATAAAACGGCAAAACGCCCCTGGTTAAACATCACTGCATGACCTTCAGAGCACCCAGAGAAAGCAAGATGTCAGTGGTGGGAGGGAATTACCGTCCCTGTTAGTCTGAACCAGCAAAATCTCATTTAATATCCATTTAATTGTGTAAATATTTAAAGGAGAGATATCGCACGCACTGGTGAGACAGCAAGATTAAACAATGAATTTTAGAGAAGGATAATCGATCCATGGCTCCAATTGTATCAGTGGCCCCCTATAACAGTGACAGCTAACATAGACTCACCAGACGATTTTAAACTGCAATTCCCATGATTCTCAGTCAGCCATCATTGTCCAATAATTACTGAAAATGTCTTCTGATTTGTGATGGCCATGGCCAGAGGCAGAAGCTTTAAATAAAGATACTTACTGTATCCCATCCTAGCTGGTGTGTTCAGGAACACAACGGCAAAATACAATCCATAAACAACCCTCCCCAATCCTCACTCCACACTCACCCAGACACACACTGCACTCAACCAATCCTCACTCCGCACTCACCCAAACACACACTGCACTCATCCAACCACACACTGCACTCACCCAACCACACACTGCACTCAACCAATCCTCACTCCGCACTTGCCCAACCACACACTGCACTCACCCAACCACACACTGCACTCCCCAATCCTCACTCCGCACTCACCCAATCCTCACTCTGCACTCACCCAACCACACACTGCACTCACCCAACCACACACTGCACTCCCCAATCCTCACTCCGCACTCACCCAACCACACACTGCACGCAACCAATCCTCACTCCGCACTCACCCAGCCACACACTGCACTCACCCAATCCTCACTCCGCACTCACCCAACCACACACTGCACTCAACCAATCCTCACTCCACACTCACCCAAACACACACTGCACTGCACCCAATCCTCACTCCGCACCCACCCAACCACACACTGCACTCAACCAATCCTCACTCCGCACTCACCCAAACACACACTGCACTCCCCAATCCTCACTTCGCACTCACCAATCCTCACTCCAGACTCACCCAACCGCACACTGCACTCCCCAATCCTCACACTCCGCACTCACCAATCCTCACACTGCACTCACCAATCCGCACACTGCACTCACCTAACCACACACTCACTCACCCAACCCACACACTGCACTCACCAATCGACACACTGCACTCAACCAAATCCTCACTCCGCACCCACCCAACCACACACTGCACTCACCAATCCGCACACTGCACTCCCCAATCCTCACTCCGCACTCACCCAACCGCACACAGCACTAACCCAACCACACCTGCACTCAACCAATCCTCACTTCCGCACTCACCCAACCACACACTGCACTCACCCAATCCTCACTCCGCACTCACCCAACCACACACTGCACTCACCCAACCACACACTGCACTCCCGAATCCTCACTCCGCACTCACCAATCCTCACACTGCACTCACCAATCCGCACACTGCACTCACCAATCCGCACACTGCACTCACCTAACCCGCACACTGCACTCACCCAACCACACACTGCAATCACCAATCCGCACACTGCACTCCCCAATCCTCAATCCGCACTCACCCAACCACACACTGCACTCACCCAATCCTCACTCCGCACTCACCCAACCGCACACTGCACTCACCCAGCCACACACTGCACTCACCAATCCGCACACTGCACTCACCTAACCACACACTGCACTCACCAATCCTCACTCCGCACTCACCAATCCTCACACTGCACTCACCAATCCGCACACTGCACTCACCAATCCGCACACTGCACTCACCAATCCTCACACTGCACTCACCTAACCACACACTGCACTCACCCAACCACACACTGCACTCCCCAATCCTCACTCCGCACTCACCCAACCACACACTGCACTCTCCAATCCTCACTCCGCACTCACCCAACCACACACTGCACTCCCCAATCCTCACTCCGCACTCACCAACCCAGATGAAATCTATCACAAAAATGCTAAGTATATAAAGATGAGCACATGTCTGTGCTGCTATTCCCAGTCATATATTTTTGACTAGTATATTTGGCACAGATGTGTGCTCATCTTTATATACTTAGCATTTTTGTGATAGATTTCATCTGATCCGTCATAGTATATCGATTTAGTAGGTATCGACATTTTAAGGAATATATTTTATAATATTCTTTTTTCTATTTTCCGTTTTGGGTTTTTTACACATTTTGTTTGTATACAGCACATTGGGTAGTTGCCAACAGGCAATATTTAACATTCTCGTATCAATAAAGTATTTTTTATTTTTTGTGTTTCTACATTAGATATTTGAGATTCTTCTTTACCTGGATTGATTACTTATACTTGTATATTTGTCATTCATCCCAGCTCCCTTAATTTGGTATCCTACTTCTCTCTCTATATATACTTTTTGAATTTAGGAACCACATCTGCCTTGCTCCAATCCTCCGGTACAATTCCTGGAAGAAAAGAATCTTAAAACCACATATTAAAACATTAAAACCAGAGGTTCAGTTGTTTCCATACTTAGCGAGATTGTGAGGCCCATTCATCCACAACCATCACCTCATGTTGCAGCATGATGGTGCACGGCCCCATGTTGCAAGGATCTGTACACAATTCCTGAAAGCTGAAAACATCCCAATTCTTGCATGGCCACCATACTCACCAGACATGTCACCCACTGAGCATGTTTGGGATGCTCTGGATCGGCATATATACGACAGCGTGTTCCAGGTCCTGCCAATGTCCAGAAGCTTTGCACAGCCATTGAAGAGGAGTGGACCAACATGCCACAGGTCAGAATCAACAACCTGATCAACTCTATCATGTGAATATGTGTTGCACTGTGTGAGGGAAATGGTGGTCACACCAGATACTGACTGGTTTTCGGACACCCCATCCCGCCCTCCCGGACCCGTCTAATACAGTAAAACTTCACATTTTAGAGTGACCTTTTATTGTGGCCAGCCTAAGGCACACCTGTGCAATAATCATGCTGTCTAATCAGCATCTTGATATGCCACACCTGTGAGGTGGATGGATTATCTCGGCAAAGGAGAAGTGCTCACTAACACAGATTTAGACAGATTTGTGAACAATATTTGAGAGAAATAGGCCTTTTGTGTACATAGAAAAAGTCTTAGATCTTTGAGTTCAGCTCATGAAAAATGGGGGCAAAAACAATAGTGTTGCGTTTATATAGTAAGCCTCTGGTTTATCCAATAGCCCTTCAATTTTTAATTTCTTGCATTACTTTTCCACATTCCACAGTCACATTGGTTTCTTTTATATTTATTACCCAATGGTACATACTGAGAAATGTACCTTTCTAATATTTGTTTTAAGATATTTCATGTTTATGCCAGTCAATAAATTGTAACGCTTCCCTTAACTTATTGAAATTGGCCTTTTTAAAATTATATGTTTTAGTATTCCCCATGTGCTTTTGTTTTTTTGAGTTTATTTCAAAGGACACTATATTGTGATCACTATTTCCCAAGTGCTCACCTACTTGAATGTTGGTCAAAAGATCAACGTTGTTTGTTAAAACCAGGTCCAGACAAGCATCCATTCTAGTTGGTGCTTGTACAAGTTGTGACATGAAGGTGTCATTTAACAAGTTTAAAAATCTAATTCCCTTTGCTGAGCTACTAGTCCCTCTGTCCCAGTTTATGTCCGGGTAATTAAAATCTCCAATAATTAAAGTGTTACCCAGATTTGCAGTTTTTTTCCCTCATTAGTGGCTTAAAACATATCCCAACCAATAAGTGATTTCCCTCTCATGACACTGGGGGGGTCAGAGGGGCCATAGCTCCCGTTTCACTGAACCAATCTGAGTGATTCTTGGATGTTATACACTCAGATCAGGGCTATTGGGGAATGTACTTTTGGTGGGGTTTCTGAGTTTGGTGGGGGTACTTTTGGGGTACTGTATATTTTGTTGGATTTTCAGTACCTAAGAGATAATTAAATTAGAGGATTTTTCTCATGAAATTATCTCTCAGGCACAGAGGATCCAGGGATTGAAACCCCTGTGTTATTGTGTTGAAAATCCTTTGTATGGGAATGGGCATAAAAGCCGTGTGTGACTAAATAAACTTCAGTTGTACTCCCAGAACCGTGTGTCATCCAGTTACTGGGGAGGAGGTGAGATATCGCTGTGGTGTTTTCCTTGTTCCTGATTGTATTTTTGTGAATCCAGCAGAGAAGAGTCACTGCTAGGACTAGGGCTCCGCTACAGTACAAAAGCGCAAAATCGGCCCAGTGCTCTAAAAACCAAAAACCCTCCTTCCTGCACCAAGACTTCAGCCATGCATTGACCTCTCTAATCTCCCGCTGCCTTTCCACCTTAGCGTGTGGCACAGGTAATATCTCAGAGAATGCCACCTTGGAGGTCCTCTTCTTAACTTTTCTACCTTATTCCCTGAACTATTTTTTTACGGTCCTACATCTTCCTCTAACTTTGTCATTGGTACCATGATAGTCGTGTTATCTCCAGCCCCTTCCAGTAATCACAGCCCTAATTACCCTCTTACACCCACTATCACAGAATGAGAAGAAAAGTTTTGGGCAGCATTTTTGAGGGGCCAGCCTATTTTTCTGTTGAAAGTACCATTTATTTAATGTCAACCTTTTAGATATTTTCATCAATTGAGAACGTCCTCTGTAAGACAAAAAACATTTCATAAAATCGGAGTTAGACTCATAAAAATGAATATTCAGTCTGTCAGATAAGATACAATAAATGACCCTATTAGAAGAAAAATCTTTTGGTCTGTGTATGTTTGCAGAATATAAAGTACACGAACATATACGAGAGTTTGTGCTGGCATAACAGTGTTAGTGCCACTACAACTAAACACCCATATGAGGGAAAACCAAATGAAGAATGAATTACAAAATCCTCTCACAATTTGCAAATGGAAATGTTTTGCAAAAAAGACAGGTTTAGGTTTTGCAACTCAAAGCACGCCGATGTTCAAAGTCTCCTGCGCAACCTTCAAAGACAAAATAAAACTTTATTTGGACAGATGTCCACAGCAAGGGCAGCTGTCTCTTAGCAACAACAAAGATTAAATCTAAACAAAAAATCCACGACACCTTTTCACTGCCAGATCCCAGCACGTTTCATTGAAAATTTTACCCATTCTGTAACTTCTTTACGGATTGACGGATTGACACAGCTGGTCCGTACCTCGGAGCTCCGTCATTGCTGATTCGAAGTCACCAATAAGACAATATAACGTATTCACATATTGTGGAAAGGTCAGGGGTCTTACGATGCAAGCCGTGCTGTACCTCAACCCTGGACAGATGACACATTAAAATGTGTGAGGGCCCCACCATGTCCAAAAAGGTTGGGAGGTATGCTGCTTTCTTGGCCTAAAAACCTCCATCATGTATTTGGGATAGAGCACAGGTAACTCTTTTGGTTTTGCTTCACTTATACATTGGGGATGAATACTATAACCACTGCTGCCGTTCAAGAGTTCTGGGAGTTAGCGCAGGACTGATTTCTGTGTTTTCAAGCAGTTCACTGCCTCTCCTTAGTGGGTATTTGGGTGTGATTTACTAAGACGATATGTAGTATTCGCCACCCCTGTATAAAACACAACCTTTAAAGGACTGTATGATACCCAGTGTGAGATAAATATAAATAATAACACATAAAACAGATCAATAGAATAACATAAACAATAAATGTTACATATTTTAAAGTGAATGTGTCATTGCAGGTTAAAATGTACCTCCTGTCCAGCATCGATCTCCCGCAGGTCTGCCTATAACCCATGCAATCCTATTTATAATAATAGTTTTTTTAACCCTTCTATATCATTCTCCCTGTCTCAGAGAGGTCTCATCCAAACTAGATGGAAATTGAATGCTACACGTCATAATAGAAGGTAATTATTCATCATCAATTGCTGAGTGTGATTCCCCTTTAAGAACTTGGGTTGGATAATTCTGTGTGCAATGAAGCAGAGCTATTGCAATCAGTATTAAAAACGTTTCATATTCTGGTTTATAAATCATTGTTTTAAGAAACAATTGTTTAATATACTCAGATATAAAATATTTCATGCCTGTACCTGTTACAGCAACTGAGACACTGAATGATTTGCTGAGAACCTTTACCTGCCACAGGTTAGTTATAAAACAGGTAAAATCATCATTAGCGCACTATTTATTGCAGGTTAATTTGTACGATCACAGCATCTTTCCTTCCAGGCTGTCATCCCAAATTTCTGGGCCTTGGATTTATATTTGCGATCAGTCTGCGGTTTGGACTGTCTGCCCATTATCACTTAGAGTATGAATTTACTGTGCATATAATGGATCCATGAGTGGTTATAAATCTTCTTGGTTTTGTTGTAATGATTCTTAAATGGTTTTCTAACAGAGGGCCAGAGGACCTGTCTGATCATGGGTTTTGGCAAGAATTTAGACACCAGTCAGAGACAAGAGATTGCTGGTGACTTGCAAGAATTGGATGCCGGAACCTCAATGGACGGTTTATAGACCCTGAGTTGCTTTAATGTTATAATCTGCAGGTAACATAGTAATAAATTATTATACCATGCATAGTCTGATTTGCTAAAAACCTCTGACCTTATAAATGCGTACATTGAAATTCAATTCATTTTTTAAAAAAAATTTATATACAGACATAAATACATATACATAGCTATATACATACCCACATGTACGTACCAACCTACATAATACA
The DNA here is from genome assembly GCA_933207985.1 of Pelobates cultripes. Lineage (NCBI taxonomy): Eukaryota > Metazoa > Chordata > Amphibia > Anura > Pelobatidae > Pelobates > Pelobates cultripes. The sequence continues at coordinate 370,559,096 of OW240913.1, read as the reverse complement.
TGCATACCTACTACATATCTACACAGAGACCTGCCATCGGGGGTGACATACATGTTTTGTGGGGTGTTCACAGAATACACTGTTTAGTACCTACCAAAAACGATTCAAAGAAGGACAACCGGTGATGGGCGTCCAAGGTTCATTGATGCATGTATGGAATGAAGGCTAATCTATCTGGTCCGATAACACACAAATAGCAACTGTTGCTCAAAATGCTGAATAACTTAATGCTGGCCATGATAGAAAGGTGTCAGAACACTCAATGTATTGCGATTTTCTGCATATGGGGCTGCGTAGCCGCAGACCAGTCAGAGTGCCCATGATGATCCCTGTCCACCATCCAAAGCACTTTCAATGGAGATGGAAGCATCAGAACTGGACCCTGGCAATGGGGAAGAGATGGCAGCAGGATGCACTATGGGAAGAAGGCAGGACAAGAGGCAGTGTTATGCTCTGGGCAATGTTCTGCTGGGAAACCTTGGGTCCTGACATTCATGTGGATGTTATTTTGAAACTTTCTACCTACCTATATATTGTTGCAGACTACATCCACCTCTTCATGGCAATAGTGGCCTCTCTCAGCAGGATAATGCACCCTGCCACACTGCAAATTCTTCAGGAATGGTTTGAGAAACATGACAAAGAGTTCAAGGTGTTGTCCGACTATCCCAAATCTCAATCCAATTGAACATCCGTGGGATGTGTTCGAACAACAATTCAATCCATGAAGGCCTCACTTTGCAACTTGCTGGATGTAAAGAATCTGCTGCTAAAGTCTTGGTGCCAGATACCTCAGGACACGCTCAGAGATCTTGTGGGGTCATCAGAGCTGTTTCGTCAGCACAAGAGGGACCCACACAATATTAGGCAGGTGGTTTTAATATTGTGGCTGATCAGTGTATGATTATATGTATGTGTGTGTGTGTGTGTGTGTGTGTGTGTATTCATCGATTTTGACATGATTTCATTTTAACCATTTTAGTACCAGAGCTGTGCTAAGTGCATTACAAACCATTTAACTTGGCACATCTCTGGTACTCATAGGGTTACCAGGGATACAGCCATATATAAATATATAGCAATGAAATATATGCTTCAATATAACCAGTAAGTTTTGAGTACAATAACACATAAAGGCTAACATTAAACTCTGAGTAAAAAAGCCAAATCATTTACTTCTTGGCAGTCGGTAACATCTACATAACTATATAAAGTAAACACTCATAGGAAAACGAAACTGAATTAAAGCTTCCGTCTCTATTCTGTGTCTAATCCATTCAACCTCAATTTCTCCTTGTTCCTCAATATGACCAGATTAAGTACTACATAATGTCCCTCCCCACCCCTAAAAGCTATTATATTCCTTCTCATCCACAATCTTTGTCTTGATACATTTCTGACTTTATACAACATCGCTGAGTTTTCATGTAACTGCCACATTTTACTATATATATATCTGTGTGTGTATATGTCAGGGTGCGAATCTGTGTGTCTGTGTGTATATGTAAGGGTGTGAATCTGTGTGTCTGTGTGTATATGTAAGGGTGTGAATCTGAGTGTAAATGTTAGGGTGTGAATCTGAGTGTATATGTTAGGGTGTGAATCTGTGTGCTTATGTAAGGGTGTGAAAAATAGGTAGCAAGAGAGGTGAGAACGGACAACAGCTCAATTAGCCTGCCCTTTGGTGGATCCCCGTTCAGATCTCAAGATGGTTTTAGCTCAACTTGTGCCATTACAGAGAGAACATCTCTGAAGCATATGTTTCTGTGTGTATAAGGGTGTGTACGTGTGTCCCTCTGTGTACATGTAAAGGTGTTAATCTGTGTGTCTGTGTATATATGTACGGGTGTGTATGTGTGTGTCTGTGTGTATATGTAAGGGTGTGAATTTGTGTGTCTATGTGTGTATGTGTGTGTCTGTGTATATATGTAAGGGTCTGTATCTGTGTGTCTGTGAATATATGTAAGGGTGTGAATCTGTGTGTCTGTGTGTATATGTAAGGGTGTGTATCTGTGTGTATATGTAAGTGGTTAAATCTGTATGTGTGTCTTTGTGTGTATAGGTCTGTGTATCGCAGTCTGCATGATTAGTGCAATGCCCATGGTGGGCAGGTGTGGTGGAGATGTACAAAGGGGAGGGGAAGTATGAGCAATGCACGGTGGGGTGGGGGGATGAGGTGTAAACTCTGAAGGGGATGTAAAGGGGACTTGTGGGAGACAGAGGCAGGGTGGGGGTAATTGGGGGAGGTGCTAAGAGGATATGATGAAAAAATGCTAGGAATGTGTGGGTGATGTACTACAGTTGGACTTTGTAAGAGATACACATGGGTGGACTGGTGTAGATGCACAGGGGAAGTGGTGTAGATGCACATGGAAAAGCAGAGAGGAAGTATAAACATGTATTTATGTCATAATTGGAGTGAAGGTCCATTGTGTGGGAGTGGCTTCATGTGTGTATTTTTGGTCCGTGGGGCACAATTTTGTACTTGGACAAAGACAGCATAACTTCTTGGGCAGGCATGTACTAGATGTGTCAATTAGCCGTGGACTCCTGTCTGAATTGGTGTATGTTATCCTTCACAAATGAATGAGCGTCACAACTTATTGAGGAGCACTGAGAAGCAGACACACACACACAATCTTGCAGAGCCTGCACAGATTCTTCTTAATGAGAAACCTCTGATCGGGTCAATCCCCTGGCCAAATGGGCTTGCAAAGGCTGCAGACATCAGATCTGCATGTTTGAATTTGTAAACATTTCTTGTTACAGAGTCACACAACCCAGGGCCGTTACAGTTTGATTATTGACTTTCAGTAAACCTTCTGCCAAATTAAATCTCAATCTTTGGAGCAATTTTATCAAACTATATCGTCCTAAACAGTGATCATTTATCAGGTTACCTAATAACACTATGGTTATTAAAACAACTTTAGCATACCTAAGCAGTTTTGGTGTATAGATTATACCTCTGACGTCTCACTGCTCAATTCTCTGCCATTTTGGATTTAAATCACTTTAGTTTCTGTTTAAACAGCTCTAGACACACCTCCCCTGGCTGTGACTGACACAGCTTCATAAAAAAATGTTTTAAAGTTCAATCGGATGTTAACTTACTTAAGATTTTTTTTAGCTCCTGCTCTGAACTTTAATCACACACAGAAAGTTCCTGCAGGGTCTAGAAGATAATTAACAGAGCAGGCGATAATAAATTCTAAAATAAACACACTGTGCAATAAAGATCTAAATATTAGATGTAACTTTTCAGGAAATGTCTAGGAAGTTGGTGCAAGTCACATGCAGGGAGGTGTGACTAGGGCTTTACCAGACAGCGTAGAGTGAGTGCATCATTAGACAGATTCATGCCAAGCTCAGGGTGCTGAAACAGCACTATCTGCATAGTACGCACTCTGCGTGATTGGCAGGTAACCAGGTAACCTAGCGTGCATTCACGCCAGGCTGAACTTATAACTCTTCAGGTAGACCTGTACCCATCTCCAGGTGTAGCCTAATTACTACCTTGTCTTGTGATATCTTTGGATTGGGTTAGAATTTCAATGAAACTCCAACGGAGTCTCGATGAGTTTTTTATAACGATTATATCTGAAAAGGGATATAACTGCTTTAAAACATTAAATTCATTAACTATCCAAAGCCGTAACATAAAATAACTAAAATGTGAGAGAGAGAGGGGAGGGGGAGGGAGGGAGAGAGAAAGGAGGGGGGCGGAGAGAGAGAGCAAGGGTTCTGGGCAAGACCAACCCTTGCTGTATCTAGTGCTGAACAAGAAACAGTTAAGTCTTAGCCTTGGTAAAGGTCGTAGCTCTTGGAAGAATTTCAGAAGTTAAAGAGATACGATAATGTGTTGAATTATTTCAGAGAAATCAATTAAACTTTCAGGCTCTCTGCCAAGTGTTTAATAGACATCAAATACAAACCAGAAATATTACTCAGTTATTGTTTAAGCATAACCTCAACTAATGCTCGAGGATATTGAAAGATCTCATTGCTGTCACTGACTTTAATCAACTGTTTAACTGGAATACAAAGCAACTTAAATTTTACTCCACGAGTCCAACAATGCGTTTCCCAGTAAATCCTCCCTTGGATCTGGTAAAATAAAAGATAAACCAGGAGAAGGAATCCTACTTACATGTTTAATAAACTAACGAGGGGCTAGGCAATCCCAGAATTGTCCGTGAGAAGCCCCCCTGCCCATTATACGCCCACCACTGGACTTTATGGTCGGAATGTTTGCTTAGATAGTCATGTACACTGATACATTTGCATCTTATGTCTCCATTGTACATCCTTCCAGCAGTTTCCAGGATTTTCCATTTGGATCTTGGCAAACACAAAGATGTCAGGTGCTAACAGTCTAGAGGACAATTATCTTGCCATAGTTTGGGCCAGTTGACCGAAATGACCCAGAATATCCTGGGGCATGTTTTTAACAGAGGCAGTGGATAAACGCGCACTTAAAAAGTTTTATAATCTACACTATGTTTAATCTTTTTCTGTAGTTATCTTGTTTTTAGTTGAATTAATGCAGGAATACAGATACATCTGAAGGGTTCTCAAGCAGCCTCTTACCGCTAGATATATTGTGATTATTCGGTGATCTGTTATCCGTTCCTTTGGCCCAAGGACCTTCTTTTGTCTTGGGGAGGAGGGGGATAGGGGTCGAGGAGGAGGTGAGCCGTGATAATCATACTAAATAACTCCAATAAACTCTCATGCGATCTCCCTTTGTACTTTCTGTAATGACAAAGTTAATGAATTATTATTTTCTTTTTTTCTCTGGGGAACCCTCATTAAAAATAACTTTTTCTTAACATCGCTAAAAAATTACTGCTAATGAGAAATTGTAAATTTCAGATCTAAACTCTGAGAATGTAATTTATTGAATTTGGAAGTTTATCTTCAAGAAAAAATCAAGTGATTCTTACTGTACAGTTTTCCATGTGGGGGGTGGGGGGGTCAATATTAATTCAAAATTACAAATATACCTGTCATTAAACCCCAAAAATCTCATTCTAAAGCACAGCCAGCACTCAACACTCAGCACTCTGCCCCCAACACACAGACCACAGCACTCATCACTCAGCCCCCAACACTCAGCCCCCAGCACTCAGCCCCTAGCACTCAGCCATCATCACCCAGCACCCAGCACTCAGCCCCTAGCACTCAGCCATCATCACCCAGCACCCAGCACTCAGCCCCTTGCACTCAGCCATCATCACCCAGCACTCAGCCCCTTGCACTCAGCCATCATCACCCAGCACCCAGCACTCAGCCCCTTGCACTCATCACTCAACCCCCAGCACTCAACCCCTAGCACACAGCCCCCATCACTTAGCCCCTAGCACTCAACACTCAGCCCCTATCATTCAGCCCCCAATACTTAGCCCCCAATACTTAGTCCCCAGCATTCAACACTCAGCAATCAGTCCCCAGCACTCAGCCCCGAACACTCAACTTAAACTCAGTTCAGTCTCCGGCACTGTGCAATCTGTCTCATCCTCCCTATTTATGGTCACAGAATACGGCAAAATGGCAGATTAAAGTTTGTGTTGATCCCCCAAACAGATACATAAATGTGTTGAAATAAATATGGGGATCTGTTTGGAATCTGTAAGGTTCTGTTTAAAAGAGCTAATTTCATAATATTGTGAAGGTTGGGAATAATGAAATCACAATAGGTAGTTGTATAAAATTGTTTGCAACATGGTAAAGTAGGATGTTTTGTTCTTCCTTAAATTTAAAAAAAAAAGGAGTTTAGTATATTTGATCCTAGTATAGATTTGGGGTGTGTGTTTTACTGAATTGGGTTCTCTCCGTATGTATAATGTTTTCTGGGCTATTTAATGTCCCTGTGGGATTTAGAATTACATGAGACAATACATTTACACAGAACCCAGGGGATTAATTCTCATATTCTCCCAATTACACAGAACCCAGGGGATTAATCCTCATATTCTCCCAATTACACAGAACCCAGGGGATTAATCCTCATATTCTCCCAATTACACAGAACCCAGGGGATTAATCCTCATATTCTCCCAATTACACAGAACCCAGGGGATTAATCCTCATATTCTCCCAATTACACAGAACCAAGGGGATTAATCCTCATATTCTCCCAATTACACAGAACCGAGGGGATTAATGCTCTCATCCTTCCCATTACTGGTCGTTACACAGAACCCAGGGGATTAATGCACTCATCCTTACCATTACTGGTCGTTACACAGAACCCAGGGGAATAATCCTTATATTCTCCCCATTACTGGTCGTTACACTGAACCCAGGGGATTAATGTTCTCATCCTTCCCATTACTGGTCGTTACACAGAACCCAGGGGAATAATCCTTATATTCTCCCCATTACTTGTTATTACACAGAACCAAGGAGATTAATCCTGATATTCTCCCAATTACACAGAACCCAGGGGATTAATCCTTATATTCTTCCCATTACTGGTCATTACACAGAACCAAGGGGATTAATCTTCATATTCTCCCAATTACACAGAACCCAGGGGATTAATGCTCTCATCCTTCCCATTACTGGCCGATACACAGAACCAAGGGGATTAATCCTTATATTCTACCCATTACTGGTCATTACACAGAACCAAGAGGATTAATCCTCATATTCTCCCCATTACACAGAACCCAGGGGATTAATGCTCTCATCCTTCCCATTACTGGTCGTTACACAGAACCCAAGAGATTAATGCTCTCATCCTTCCCATTACTGGTCGTTACACAGAACCCAGGGGATTAATCCTCATATTCTCCCAATTACACAGAACCCAGGGAATTAATGCTCTCATCCTTCCCATTACTGGTCGTTACACAGAACCAAGGGGATTAATTCTCATATTCTCCCCATTACTTGTTATTACACAGAAAAAGGGGGATTAATCCTCATATTCTCCCAATTACACAGAACCCAGGGGATTAATCCTTATATTCTCCCCATTACTGGTCATTACACAGAACCAAGGGGATTAATCCTCATATTCAACCAATTACACAGAACCCAGGGGATTAATGCTCTCATCCTTCCCATTACTGGTCGTTACACAGAACCCAGGGGATTTATCCTCATATTCTCCCCATTACTTGTTATTACACAGAACCAGGGGGATTAATCCTCATATTCTCCCAATTACACAGAACCCAGGGGATTAATCCTTATATTCTCCCCATTACTGGTCGTTATACAGAACCCAGGGGATTAATCCTCATATTCTCCCAATTACACAGAACCCAGGGGATTAATGCTCTCATCCTTCCCATTACTGGTCGTTACACAGAACCCATGGGATTAATCCTCATATTCTCCCAATTACACAGAACCCAGGGAATTAATGCTCTCATCCTTCCCATTACTGGTCGTTACACAGAACCAAGGGGATTAATTCTCATATTCTCCCAATTACACAGAACCCAGGGGATTAATGCTCTCACCCTTCCCATTACTAGTTGTTACACAGAACCCAGGGGATTAATCCTTATATTCTCCCCATTACTTGTTATTACACAGAACCAGGGGGATTAATCCTCATATTCTCCCAATTACACAGAACCCAGGGGATTAATCCTTATATTCTCCCCATTACTGGTCATTACACAGAACCAAGGGGATTAATCCTCATATTCAACCAATTACACAGAACCCAGGGGATTAATGCTCTCATCCTTCCCATTACTGGTCGTTATACAGAACCCAGGGGATTAATCCTCATATTCTCCCAATTACACAGAACCCAGGGAATTAATGCTCTCATCCTTCCCATTACTGGTCGTTACACAGAACCAATTACACAGAACCCAGGGGATTAATGCTCTCATCCTTCCCATTACTAGTCGTTACACAGAACCCAGGGGATTTATCCTCATATTCTCCCCATTACTGGTCATTACACAGAACCAAGGGTATTAATCCTCATATTCTCCCCATTACACAGAACCCAGGGGAATAATCCTTATATTCTCCCCATTACTGGTCGTTACACTGAACCCAGGGGATTAATGTTCTCATCCTTCCCATTACTGGTCATTACACAGAACCAAGGGTATTAATCCTCATATTCTCCCCATTACACAGAACCCAGGGGAATAATCCTTATATTCTCCCCATTACTGGTCGTTACACTGAACCCAGGGGATTAATGTTCTCATCCTTCCCATTACTGGTCGTTACACAGAACCCAGGGGAATAATCCTTATATTCTCCCCATTACTTGTTATTACACAGAACCAAGGAGATTAATGCTGATATTCTCCCAATTACACAGAACCCAGGGGATTAATCCTTATATTCTTCCCATTACTGGTCATTACACAGAACCAAGGGGATTAATCCTCATATTCTCCCAATTACACTGAACCCAGGGGATTAATGTTCTCATCCTTCCCATTACTGGTCGTTACACAGAACCCAGGGGAATAATCCTTATATTCTCCCCATTACTTGTTATTACACAGAACCAAGGAGATTAATCCTGATATTCTCCCAATTACACAGAACCCAGGGGATTAATCCTTATATTCTTCCCATTACTGGTCATTACACAGAACCAAGGGGATTAATCTTCATATTCTCCCAATTACACAGAACCCAGGGGATTAATGCTCTCATCCTTCCCATTACTGGTCGTTACACAGAACCCAGGGGATTTATCCTCATATTCTCCCCATTACTGGTCATTACACAGAACCAAGGGTATTAATCCTCATATTCTCCCCATTACACAGAACCCAGGGGATTAATCCTTATATTCTCCCCATTACTTGTTATTACACAGAACCCAGGGGATTAATCCTTATATTCTCCCTATTACTGGTCATTACACAGAACCAAGGGGATTAATCCTCATATTCTCCCAATTACACAGAACCCAGGGGATTAATGCTCTCATCCTTCCCATTACTGGCCGATACACAGAACCAAGGGGATTAATCCTTATATTCTACCCATTACTAGTCATTACACAGAACCAAGGGGATTAATCCTCATATTCTCCCCATTACACAGAACTCAGGGGATTAATGCTCTCATCCTTCCCATTACTGGTCGTTACACAGAACCCAAGAGATTAATGCTCTCATCCTTCCCATTACTGGTCGTTACACAGAACCCAGGGGATTAATCCTCATATTCTCCCAATTACACAGAACCCAGGGAATTAATGCTCTCATCCTTCCCATTACTGGTCGTTACACAGAACCAAGGGGATTAATTCTCATATTCTCCCAATTACACAGAACCCAGGGGATTAATGCTCTCACCCTTCCCATTACTGGTCGTTACACAGAACCCAGGGGATTAATCCTTATATTCTCCCCATTACTTGTTATTACACAGAACTAGGGGGATTAATCCTCATATTCTCCCAATTACACAGAACCCAGGGGATTAATGCTCTCATCCTTCCCATTACTGGTCGTTACACAGAACCCAGGGGATTAATCCTTATATTCTCCCCATTACTGGTCATTACACAGAACCAAGGGGATTAATCCTCATATTCAACCAATTACACAGAACCCAGGGGATTAATGCTCTCATCCTTCCCATTACTGGTCGTTATACAGAACCCAGGGGATTAATCCTCATATTCTTCCAATTACACAGAACCCAGGGGATTAATGCTCTCATCCTTCCCATTACTGGTCGTTACACAGAACCAAGGGGATTAATTCTCATATTCTCCCAATTACACAGAACCCAGGGGATTAATGCTCTCACCCTTCCCATTACTGGTCGTTACACAGAACCCAGGGGATTAATCCTTATATTCTCCCCATTACTTGTTATTACACAGAACCAGGGGGATTAATCCTCATATTCTCCCAATTACACAGAACCCAGGGGATTAATGCTCTCATCCTTCCCATTACTGGTCGTTACACAGAACCCAGGGGATTAATCCTTATATTCTCCCCATTACTGGTCATTACACAGAACCAAGGGGATTAATCCTCATATTCAACCAATTACACAGAACCCAGGGGATTAATGCTCTCATCCTTCCCATTACTGGTCGTTATACAGAACCCAGGGGATTAATCCTCATATTCTCCCAATTACACAGAACCCAGGGGATTAATGCTCTCATCCTTCCCATTACTGGTCGTTACACAGAACCAAGGGGATTAATCCTCATATTCTCCCAATAACACAGAACCCAGGGGATTAATGCTCTCATCCTTCCCATTACTGGTCGTTACACAGAACCCAGGGGATTTATCCTCATATTCTCCCCATTACTGGTCATTACACAGAACCAAGGGTATTAATCCTCATATTCTCCCCATTACACAGAACCCAGGGGATTAATCCATATATTCTCCCCATTACTTGTTATTACACAGAACCCAGGGGATTAATCCTTATATTCTCCCTATTACTGGTCATTACACAGAACCAAGGGGATTAATCCTCATATTCTCCCAATTACACAGAACCCAGGGGATTAATGCTCTCATCCTTCCCATTACTGGCCGATACACAGAACCAAGGGGATTAATCCTTATATTCTACCCATTACTAGTCATTACACAGAACCAATGGGATTAATCCTCATATTCTCCCCATTACACAGAACCCAGGGGATTAATGCTCTCATCCTTCCCATTACTGGTCGTTACACAGAACCCAAGAGATTAATGCTCTCATCCTTCCTATTACTGGTCGTTACACAGAACCCAGGGGATTAATCCTCATATTCTCCCAATTACACAGAACCCAGGGAATTAATGCTCTCATCCTTCCCATTACTGGTCGTTACACAGAACCAAGGGGATTAATTCTCATATTCTCCCAATTACACAGAACCCAGGGGATTAATGCTCTCACCCTTCCCATTACTGGTCGTTACACAGAACCCAGGTGATTAATCCTTATATTCTCCCCATTACTTGTTATTACACAGAACCAGGGGGATTAATCCTCATATTCTCCCAATTACACAGAACCCAGGGGATTAATCCTCATATTCTCCCAATTACACAGAACCCAGGGGATTAATGCTCTCATCCTTCCCATTACTGGTCGTTACAAAGAACCAAGGGGATTAATCCTCATATTCTCCCAATTACACAGAACCCAGGGGATTAATGCTCTCATCCTTCCCATTACTGGTCGTTACACAGAACCCAGGGGATTTATCCTCATATTCTCCCCATTACTGGTCATTACACAGAACCAAGGGTATTAATCCTCATATTCTCCCCATTACACAGAACCCAGGGGATTAATCCATATATTCTCCCCATTACTTGTTATTACACAGAACCCAGGGGATTAATCCTTATATTCTCCCTATTACTGGTCATTACACAGAACCAAGGGGATTAATCCTCATATTCTCCCAATTACACAGAACCCAGGGGATTAATGCTCTAATCCTTCCCATTACTGACCGATACACAGAACCAAGGGGATTAATCCTTATATTCTACCCATTACTAGTCATTACACAGAACCAAGGGGATTAATCCTCATATTCTCCCCATTACACAGAACCCAGGGGATTAATGCTCTCATCCTTCCCATTACTGGTCGTTACACAGAACCCAAGAGATTAATGCTCTCATCCTTCCCATTACTGGTCGTTACACAGAACCCAGGGGATTAATCCTCATATTCTCCCAATTACACAGAACCCAGGGGATTAATGCTCTCACCCTTCCCATTACTGGTCGTTACACAGAACCCAGGGGATTAATCCTTATATTCTCCCCATTACTTGTTATTACACAGAACCATGGGGATTAATCCTCATATTCTCCCAATTACACAGAACCCAGGGGATTAATGCTCTCACCCTTCCCATTACTGGTCGTTACACAGAACCCAGGGGATTAATCCTTATATTCTCCCCATTACTTGTTATTACACAGAACCATGGGGATTAATCCTCATATTCTCCCAATTACACAGAACCCAGGGGATTAATCCTTATATTCTCCCCATTACTGGTCATTACACAGAACCAAGGGGATTATTCTCCCAATTACACAGAACCCAGGGGATTAATGCTCTCATCCTTCCCATTACTGGTCGTTACACAGAACCAAGGGGATTAATCCTCATATTCTCCCAATTACACAGAACCCAGGGGATTAATGCTCTCATCCTTCCCATTACTGGTCGTTACACAGAACCCAGGGGATTTATCCTCATATTCTCCCCATTACACAGAACCCAGGGGATTAATCCTTATATTCTCCCCATTACTGGTCATTACACAGAACCAAGGGGATTAATCCTTATATTCTCCCTATTACTGGTCATTACACAGAACCAAGGGGATTAATCCTCATATTCTCCCAATTACACAGAACCCAGGGGATTTATGCTCTCATCCTTCCCATTACTGGTCGTTACACAGAACCCAGGGATTTATCCTCATATTCTCCCCATTACTGGTCATTACACAGAACCAAGGGGATTAATCCTCATATTCTCCCCATTACTGGTCATTACACAGAACCAAGGGTATTAATCCTCATATTCTCCCCATTACACAGAACCCAGGGGATTAATCCTTATATTCTCCCCATTACTTGTTATTACACAGAACCCAGGGGATTAATCCTTATATTCTCGATATTACTGGTCATTACACAGAACCAAGGGTATTAATCCTCATTCTCCCCATTACACAGAACCCAGGGGATTAATCCTTATATTCTCCCCATTACTTGTTATTACACAGAACCCAGGGGATTAATCCTTATATTCTCCCAATTACACAGAACCCAGGGGATTAATGCTCTCATCCTTCCCATTACTGGTCGTTACACAGAACCCAGGGGAATAATCCTTATATTCTCCCCATTACTGGTCATTACACAGAACCATGGGTATTAATCCTCAAATTCTTCCCATTACAAAGAACCCAGGAGATTAATCCTTATATTCTCCCTATTACTGGTCATTACACAGAACCATGGGGATTAATCCTCATATTTTCCCCATTACACAGAACCCAGGGGATTAATGCTCTCATCCTTCCCATTACTGGTCGTTACACAGAACCCAGGGGAATAATCCTTATATTCTCCCCATTACTGGTCATTACACAGAACCATGGGGATTAATCCTCATATTTTCCCCATTACACAGAACCCAGGGCTTTAATGCTCTGACTCTCCCCATTACTGCTTGTTACATTTGGCTTACAGTAGGAATCTTGTCCTGTGCTGGTCGTTACGCTGCCATGGGCTGTTAATCCTGATAACGTGGCTGTTAAGAAGTAAGAGGCGAAGGCTGGCTATAGTCAATGGTGAGAGAATCAGTCTGGCCTGAGCTTTACATGAACGCTAAAGAATAAAGTTTTTTATGAAGGATCTAGTGGCCCCAACAACTTGGTTACATCAGCAGTTCCATTCATTAAAAACATGAAATGATTTATCTGTGTGCCGACAGTCAGTGGCTGCAGCTGCCCTCACTCTTTCTTCTCTTTTCATGAATGAAGCTACTGCCAGTACTGGATTCTTATCCTATATTTTATTATAATGCATTATGTGCGGATTTATTCCTGAAACAACCGTGGATCCACACAGGATGGTTTCTTTTTCACTTAAAAGTCACTTTCTTGATTTATTGAGCAATATTCTCTTTTTTAGCAATACTGTTAAATATCTGTAATAAAGTGTTTGAAAACAAACAAATAACATAAGATGAACTATTAGACACAGTTAACTTTATTCACTATCGTAACCAACAGCAACTTCATTGTATCCAGTTTTCTGATTCATGAAAAGCTTGCAAGAAAGAATTTATTCACTAATTATTAATTCTGTGTGTTTTACCAGAAATGTTGAAAAACTCGGGCTGTGTTTTTCATCCTTTGGATTTTAACTCTTGATTCACCTAAACCGGTCATTTCATGCAAGAAACACAGTTTGATTGCATTTTAAATCTAAATCTTAATGTAATGCTTTACAGTACTTTATACTTGTCATACAAGATATGATACTTTATGGAATGTTATCACCATATTTTACTGCTGGGTGTTGCTTGCTGAATTAACTTCCAGCTGGATTCAAGTGAACACAGGACAAAAAACCTCACAGGCAAAAACAGAACAACAAAATAATATAAAACATTAACCTTAACGTGACAACTTGCTACAGCTCCATCTATTGTCCAGTTTGCCAAACACACACATTATATATATATAACAAATAAAAACGTGCAATTCATTTCATTCCAAATGTAAATTGGATGCTTCCGAATCGCCGAATTTCCAAAGTGCGGAATTTACGAAGCGCCGAACCGAACCAAATTTCCGAAGTCCCGAACCGAATTGCCGAAGTCCCGAACCGAATTGCCGAATTTTGGAAGTGCCAAAGTGCTTTGGATTTCTGAAAAGTGGCAAAACAAGAAAGGGAGGGAAAATTATGAGAATAACCCTACCCCAAACCCTATGCAACCCTAACCCTTCCCCTAACCCTGGATATGTAAGTGGTTGTGGTGGTTAGGGTAGGGTTAGAGGTGGGGTTGGGCTAGGGTTAGGGGTTGTGTTAGGGTTAGGGGTACGGGTGGGTGTAGGTTAGGGTTGGGGTAGGGTTAGGGAATTGTCGAAGTCCTGAATTGCCAAAGTCCTGAACTGAAGTGCCGAACTCTCGAATTGCAGAAGTCCCGAATTTTGGAAGTGCCGAGCCAAACCGAAGTGCTGAATTGCCGAAGTTCCGAATTTCTGAAGTGCTGAACCGAACCAATTTTTTTGCCCATGCACATCCCTAATAACAAATGCATGTTTTATTACCTTTTATCACATATTTTTTCCACTATTGTATTTCATACGTGCTTTTACCACATGAAAGCGGTGCTATCTCATTGTTTGTATAAAGTAAATTGCTGGCAATCTCTTTGTATATCGTTCCAAATTCACTTCTGTAAAAGTACATTTTTGTCATGAAGGATTTTCACGTATTTCTATTAATTAATAAAGATGTTAAGAAAGAACAGCAAAAAAAATAAGCGTTTATAAATTCAAGCCCTAACCCTCAACCCTAACCACGTCTAACATTCTCATATTACACCTTTTGTCAGGTGTTTAGCAGACATTACTGTGAATATTTAATCTGGTTTATAATTCACCACTTGTTTATGAAATGGTGAGTTTGAGTGAACAGAGCACAGAGTGTGCAAAAAAAACAGGTTTCTGGATTTCAACCAGTTTGAAAAAAAATATATATTCTAATACGCTCAACCTGTGTCTCTTACCCACAATGCATTGCTCACCTTTTTGGCGCTCGAGGGATTAAACAGCTCAATATGTGAAAGAAATCCATGCTTGCAGCTAGTTTTCTAACGTGCTCCTCTGAGAAACGTTCCCTTTAAGAACTAACTTCATTTTCTTCCTTGTAACGAGCCTCCCGTGGCCCCTTCCAAATAAAGCATTTTATGAGAATCTCTACAAAACACAAAACGTCCTGAGCCTTCTTTAATTAACTGTCAGGAATTGCACCTCCAAGACTTTTGTTACATTGATCATACTAAGCAATAACTAAAGAACATGGTGAGGGGTCTGTGTACACCAGAAATAGC
>OW240913.1:370521054-370541491 GCA_933207985.1 Pelobates cultripes | reverse complement strand
CTATATTTTGCAAAATGGTTACATCTCTGCAACTTACTGTCAATTAATAAATTAAGTACAATTAATAAAGAAGAGAGAATGGAATGATAGGTTAGATTAGTTTAGGCAAATGTAGCTGGATGACAAGTAATAGCCGGTGAGAGAGACAGTAACTCAGGAAAGGAGACATGAAATAGAAAGGGTAACTCAGGGGAGGAGACAGGAAATAGAAAGGGTAACTCAGGGGAGGAGACAGGAAATAGAAAGGGTAACTCAGGGGAGGAGACAGGAAATAGAAAGAGTAACTGAGAGGAAGACACAGGAAAGACAAAGGGTAACTCGGGAAGAGACAGGAAATAGAAAGGGTAACTGAGAGGAAGACACAGGAAAGACAAAGGGTAACTCGGGAAGAGACAGGAAAAAGAAAGGGTAATTCAGGGGAGGAGACAATCAGTGAGAGAGAGGGTAATTCAGGGGAGGAGACAGTTGGTATGAGAGAGGGTAGTTCAGGGGAGAAGATAGCAGGTGAGCGTAAGAGTGGGGTGCGATCGAGTACTCCATCAATAAGGACCCCTTTAACCAGTTCACTGGATGAATAATATAGCATTAAAAGCTCAAACCTTCCATCCTTTGTACCAGTATATAGCTAAATGTATGTTGTGTTATACTTCAAGTCATTCAAACAGAATCTGCTTGTGCTGGAAAAGTATACTATATATAGTAATGAGTGTTTCCCACTAACTTTGAACCCAATGCTGAACACTAACTATTAACCTCTAACCCACTAACACTAACTACTAACCTTTAACTGGTAACCCCAACACCAAAGTCTAACTGATAAGTTATAACACATCATAAACTCAGAGCTGTAATTCTTCTTGTTCACAGGAAAATGATTTGGGAGTTTCAGTCCGTTAACAGTAGAAGCTGTAGAGTCAGCTGAGTGGATTTTTTAGGATTTATTAATAGCATGTGGTCCACGATGCAGCAGGCTCAGATTAATTTCCCGAATAGCCAGATATCTGAACGTTTACGACTAAAACGGCCCAAAGAGTGTCGCAATGTAGTTTTTAAATTAGAAACCATACTTATACATATATGAGAAATCAATAAACAATAGCAAAGTGAAATATCTAAGTATGTATAATATTACCACAATATAGTTTTATTATTACAGTTCAAATTGAGCCGAAGTATTAAAGCTGTGTTTGGCTTCTTGCAGAACTGAAATGGGATTAGCTGGAGCATATTGCCTGCAGGCCACAAAAAGAGACATAAACGGGATTGTAAGATATAGATCCGCAACCCCTCAATCAAACTAAAAGACAATTAAAGAGCGCACACTGCAGGACAGACTGCGTCCAAACCTTCCTTAACTGGGGATGAGAAGTTTCAGGGCCAGGGCACAGCCATTGGGTCTCTTTGGATTTGGTGTGAGAACAAATCCTGAATTTAAATTATTAAATGATGCATGTTACAGATAGATTCTGTATGTTATAGGAACACTAACGTTAATAAAAAATGAGAATCTGGACCAAAATGCAATTCACATATTTATTAGAACAGTCCATGCACTAATTCTAAGATTGGCCCTGAACATGGAGATTTATAGTCAGGAAAAGTCAGGTTCACTCACTAAACAGTGAATTGTGGTGAATTGATAATGTCGAATCATAGTTCAAACTAGTCTAGTTGCCTAGTTGGAAAAAAAGCAAAATTGTGAGTACGTAATGTTGTGTAATCAGCTCTTTTGGTCTATATTTTAGAATTCATTGTTTTAGAAAAAAAAAAATGAAAAACAAAAACAGTGTTTGCTGAAAAATATATGAATATAACAATAATTCAGTATAAAATGACATTGCAGGCACTTACATAACATTTATTCATAAGTAGAAAACCCATAACTGAACTACATTTCCCAGAAATCCAAGCAGAACTGAGACTGTACACAGAGAACTCTGAAATCTGCTAACCAGCACTATCCCTACTCTTTAACCCTTGCAGTAAATACGTTAAACAATTCAGACTCCATAGAACCGAACGACAGGCTAGTTCCTTGTACGGCCAAGGATGTAATAAGTGGTGATTTGTGAAAAATGAATAAACTTTGAAAACAATACTTTTTAAAAAATCTTTTATTAATTCCGTTGTTGCTCTTTTGCTTCTTCGTTTACCATGCAGTCACTCTCTCTGATCTGATCCATTTACTTCTACTAAGTCATTAGTATTGTGTTTTCTCTCCCAGATAAATTTGTCCCTTTTCACATCTGACTTGGACCTCCATTGTTGGCCATTAAGTGGGATTTGCTCTCTCTTCTTCCAAAACCTCTTTTTTGCATATTCTATTATTAAGGCATAAGGCTGCCTCACTCAAGGCAGAAAGTCCAGTTTTCGGTTAAAAGTCCCGATTCCATGTTTTTTTTCCCATCGTTCCGGTTCAGTGGGGGACACCAGGGAACTTACCATGAAACAGGATACAGCAGGCCCGTCTATTGAGGGTGTCACAAGTACCACAAATTACATCACTGGTGACACCCCGTAGAAGACACAGACATCTATCCCAATGACATAATTCCAAATGTTGGTGTGGTGTTTGTCCCCAACAGTACTGAATTAACAGTTTTTAATTCACAAACTGTCTGCAGACAGAGAAAGGACGGACAAACAAGTAGCAATATCCTTACTAAATGTCTCCCTGGGTGTCCTCTTCATCTAATGCAGGTTGCTTTGTACTTCAAATCATTCAGTGCTGTCAGTGACTGTGCTGTGTACATACATTGATAAGGAAGTCTTTTTTGTGGAGTGAGGGGGAGTGGCTAAGGAGGCAGGCTCATGGTGCAGCATTCTGCAAAACATTACATTTTTATTTATTAGAAACTATATAGATTTGAGCAAAAATATACAGCATATTAATGATGCCAACTGCATTAAAGTTGTATTGGTGACCGAAGTGTCTCTTTAACACCTTCAGACCCAATAGCATGTCAGGAATGTCCCTATACCCATCATTTCAAAGGGGTTACAATTCTATATTTTATGGGAATAAAATAAGCAAAGGACGTGTTTGGTGTTTCTATGAGACCGATGTGAGATTAGAAATGTATGCACAAATAAGATTCACTTTATAAAGCACATGTGCAACAGGCCAAAATGTTTAATGTATTTTCCTTTTAACACTGATTCTGGAGGTCTCCATAAGCCAACAATTCTAACATCTGGTTAGAATGCTATAGGTGGAAGCGATTATGTTACGTTAAATAACCTGAGAGACACGTTAAGAGATATTAAGCCCCGACCTTGAGATGTAAGCGATGATATGATAGAAAAGATAGATATTTGTTTACGCTACCTTGAACTAAGAGATGTGCCCACGTGTGTTAAAAGTGTTTTGCTGCTAGGATGAGACTGCAAGGAACACAATTGTTCTGAATGGAAACAAGTCAGAGGTTTCCAGAGAATGGGACACAAGTGGCCATGAAGAATCCTGTGAATGAGGATGAAAACCTTGAAGGGTAGAGGTGGAAACGTGATCGAGAGTGGGAATCAATAGCTGAGAGCCAGAAGAAGACAGTGAGAGGATATTGTTCCAGGTGTTTATCGGGATATCAGATTAATTTAAAGTTTGTGCGATGATGACTTGTTGAAGATGTGAAAGAGCAGTTGGGTGGCATTAATCGGAGTTGGCCAATAACCAGAGAAAAGTTAGCTGAGAGCTTAATGTGATCTCTGTCTGTCCTGGCAGTTCCTAGCATTGGGGCACCACATCTCTGACGGCAAGAGAACTTGGGCAGAACAAGGCAGGAAGACAAGGCTCATCACCCATGCAGCCAGCTGGTCTTGGCAGAGTTCACATGTCAAGTTGTCTTTGCATGAAGTGTTTTGTTAAATATTGTTTCAAACTAGTGTTCGGATGTCAGCCCGAGCGAGTGTTTCCAAACTGAACAATGAACATGGGCTCCTCCATCTGAGCTTTTATTTGCTCACAGATACTCACCCTCCCTGCTCCTCCATCCTGTGAACATAAATAGCTTTCTAGTGATTGATCTGTCACAGCCACACTGAGTGCCCTGTGGATATCAGACTCTTCACTGAGAACAATAAGCTCTAAGCTTTTATTTCCAATGTTTATCAGCAAATAAATCACATAGGCTGATGGAGCTCCTTGTCCTGCCTTTATGAAGCTGTCCATGTACCTGCTCTCAACTTCAGATCTCGGGCGTCTGATAGAGAGCGACACTATGGCACGTGCTGAGTGACTGACCTGTCTGTTATATGAGAAGATCGATTGTATCGATAACAGCTCTCAAAGCATGCATGCTGCGTCCAGTCCTAGCGGATCACGTGTTACAATATGACAGTTCCAGGACAGCTTCTACCGGTCCGTATAAAGTAACATGTCACATGATCTGTGAGATTAAAGCAAAACTGAAAGTGATGTGATTGCAAAATAAAAATAAACAGCTAAATAAACTTCCCACCGCTTCCTCTGTCTATCTCTCACCCACCAGTCACTCGCTCTAATATGGTTCATTCACAAAAAGATACAAACTGTTATTAGGAAAATAAAAACAATAGAGAGATTCTAATTGTTGGTCAATATGGGCAACTTGTTTGAAAATTACCTTTAGTAACCCCCAGGCAGATACTGTTACCTAACTTTCACCTACATCCAGGGCCGGATTAAGAGCACAGTGGGCTTGGTGCTGACAATTATGATGGGCCTAATTATGGAATCTTATCGACCAAAAAGACTAAAACAGTCATACTTCTCAAGTGTCATGTATCTGATGGAGATGGTGCTGGAGGGAAACTCATAAGATGCAGCTATAAGAAAACATATACGCTATGCTAATCTCTCTCTAATTTATGCTTTCATAACCCCTAACAGCAGTGTCCAGTGAAGCAGGAAGTCAATGGGCGGGGTAAAAGGGTGGACCACTGACATTAATCACGTAACCTGCCAAAAGGGGTGAACATGCCCAAAAAGGGGGCATGTCTGTCCAAAGAATTTGAAGGACAGCCTGGCATGAATGCATGTCAGGCTTCCCGCCAATCATGCAGCTGGCCAACTAAGGGCATACTATGCAGGCAACACCCTGAGCTTGACATAAACGCGTCTAATGATGCGCTCACTCCATGCTTTCTAAGGACTGTCCCCTAGCACTCGCTGGTCCACTTGTCTCCTTACCTTCTTACTAGCATGCAGAAGTTCCTGGTATATAGACAGAGAAAAGGTGTATGTAGTGAGTGTAGAAGAAAGGGGACATGCCACAGTGTTAGAGAGACCAACGTCTGCATTACCTAAACTAATTCTATTGTCAGCCAGTCCACACAAGTTTTGTTCCCTACAGCCCTCTTAAGCTTCCAAGCTTGAAGGGACACTATAGTCACCAGAACAACTACAGCTTATTGTATTTGTTCTGGTAAGTAGAATCATTCCATTCAGGCTTTTTGCAGTAAACACTGTTGTAACGGACCGTTTCAGCACACAAGGGGTTAAAACCGTTTAGAGATGCAGGCACAGCTACTGTAGAACACCAAACTCACGAACCGCATGTAACGGAATGCTCCAAACTCCCGAACGGCATACAATATAACACTCCAAACTCACGAACTGGAACCATACGAATAGCTGCTAGCAGACGAATAGGAAAAGCACCCAAGTGGCTTACACTCCTAGCAATCAGTCTCTATCAGCATTCAGTAAATCCCCCCAAAGACGAGACAAGGCTCCGTGTGGAGGGTCAAGCAGTGGTCTTTTTAATGAGGGCTACCTGCCCAAGATTTATGCAGGTCTCCCATCTGGTGGACACTCCACTAGGGGACCAAATGGGAGACTGTGACAAAAGATGGACAATCAGCCAAACAGAACACACAGTCACATTATATTCCCACAATGCATCCTGGCTTCCTCCCCTCTGCCCTGGAGATAATTGAGAAGTAATTCAATTATCTCCCAGGACAAAGGCAAATCGCCATTATGCACGTGGGGATACCAATACATGAATTACTATTAAAATACACTATATGACATAAATTACAATAAAACTATACACTTAACATATCCCCAGATAGCTCAGGTCTGAGCGCACATTATTAAGCGAATGGCACTCAGACCACACGAATACAGTTTAATCGCCATGGAGGCAAAGTCTTCACAAAGTCAGTTCTCATACGAATGAGCTCCATGGGATTCCTATCTGGGGTATAGTGCAGTCAGGCACAACTACCGAACACCGGGTCGTTCGTGCACTTCCACCGAACAGGAAGGGAGGTCGGCAGCTTCAGCGGTGTTCGCGCCAAACTGTGTCCGTTTTTAGTTCCATGAGTTAAGCGTCGAACACCGCTGTGCGTTCGCGTGTTTAAAATGGCTGCGACCTCGTGTTCGTTATACGAATGGCGGCCACCCAGTATTCGTCAATTAAGCTGCGGTTAACCGCAGCTTCTGGGAGGCTAATTGCCGGCACACTCCAGCTCCCAGGTGGTCTAGTCATTCGTGCGGTTGTTCGGTAAATTGAATCTACCGAACACCGGGCAGAAAAGCATGAATAAGTCTTTTCTGCAGGGGAAAGAAAGTCTTTTAACATGGGGCCATAATCCAAAGGCAGCAGGCGAGCAACCAGGCTTCTCCAATGCAATGTGACGAGATTGCTCTCGTCACAACTGTCTTTTCAAAGAAAATAACTCCACTGGCCACTACTTAGATGGCTGCTAGAGGTGCTTCCTGGGGCAGTACTGCCTAATGTGCAGCACTGCCGTTCAGTGTCTCCACCGTCTGCATACAGACACTGAACTTTCCTCATAGAGATGCATTGATTCAATTTATCTTTATGAGGAGATGCTGACTGGTCAGGGCTTTGTTGGCCTTGTGCTGGCTCTGCCCCTGATCTGCCTAGTTGACAGTCTCAGCCAATCCTATGGGGAAGTATTGTAATTTGCTCAGACCACCACTTCTGATGATGTCAGTAGACAGTCAGTTCAGAGGCAGAGCCAGCAGCTGCAGACTTGAATACAAGTAATATTGTACTATATTTAGGGAGGCAAGAAAGGGCCAGGTGGTGGTTTTAACATAATAGGGTCAGAAATACATGATTGTATTCCTGACCCTATAGTGCTCCTTTAAGCAAGCGTATGTGAAGAGTAGTTAGGGTTGCCACCTTTCTTGGAATAAAATACCAGCCTTAATCATTTGTATTATTAATTAGTTATGCGTGACATCACATGATGTAAATCACAAGGAGTGACATCAGAGAAAACTCTGTAAAATCACCAACAAACTACTCACAGTTTGATTCTGCTGTATAGGTGGATTGCTCCCAGTATATCCCTGTCTCCCAGTTTCGCAAGTCAACCAGTGTCTCAGTGTCCCTATGTATCACAGTATCAGTGTCCCCATGTCGCCCAGTCCCCTAGTCTCCCAATGTCTCAGTGTCCCCATTTCTCCCAGTATCCCAATGTCTCAGTGTGTCCCCATGTCATTAGGATACTGGAGACACTGAGAGACATGGGGACACTGAGAGACCCAGGGACACAGAGACATGGGGACACTGGGAGACATGGGGACAATGAGACACATGGGGACACTGAGACACATGGGGACACAGACATTTAGGGAAACTGGGAGAAATGGGGACACTGAGACACTAGGGACACAGACACTGGGAGACATGGGGACACTGAAACATTTGGGGACACTAGAGACACAGAGACATGGGAACACAGACCAGGGAGACTAGGGGACACTGGGAGACTAGGGGACACAGCCTGGGAGACATGGGGACAGCTGTGGACATAGACATGGGACACTGGGGCATATAGGGACACATGGGGACACTAGGCACACTGAGAGACATGGGACACAGACACTGGGAGACTTGGGGACACTGAGACACTAGGGACACTGGCTGGGAGGCATGGGGACACTGGGAGACATGGAGACATAGGGTCTCCGTGTCCCAATGTCTCAGTGTCTCCCAATGTCCCTATGTCTCTCAACGTCCCTATGTGTCCCAGTGTCCCCAAGTGTCTCAGTGTCCCCAAGTGTCCCAGTGTCTGTGTCCCCTAGTGTCTCAGTGTCCCTGCTGCCTTTCCCCCCATCCCTCCCTTACCTGAGCTGTAGAGCTGCTGTCTGGACTCTCTGTGCTGTGTAGCTGCTCCCCCACGGGTCAGTGAGTAGTAGAGAGAGGCAGGGAGGGATATGCTGTAACTTCCTATCCCTGTCTCTCTCAACACACAGTGACCCCTACTGGCCGGTGCTGGTATTGCAGGTTAATCTCCATTTATTCTGAGAAAAATAACTGCATTTGTATTGCTGGTATTACTGCAATACCGGCACGGCCAGGTAGCCTCAAATACCGGATGTGCCAGTAAAATACCAGTCAGGTGGCAAACCTAAGAGTAGTGTGTAAAAAAATAAATAAATACATAAAGTATATATTTTTTTTTAAATGGGCCTATTCCATTAATCCGGCCCTGCCTACATCCCATAACCTCCCCACTCACACCCCCAATGCATTAATAGGCACTTACCTCAGTTGCACAGCACTCCTTGTCACCTACCTCTGTCCCTGAGGGTTTCTCAAACATACCCTCCATGCCCAATCATGCACACAGCAAACCACCTACCACCAATAACCAACGCAGCCAATACACACACTGAGGAATGTTCATTTAACCGTGTTTATACCAAATGACACACTGCCACATACATACATTACACATGCATATGCTGCTGTACACACCCAGTCATGTCATTCCAATAATGCGGATTATAATGCAAAAGATGATCCAATAACCCATGCAGTGCTATAGTGAACCCCTGCCATGCTTTAGTGAACCCATGCAGTGCTATAGTGAATCCATGCCATGCTTTAGTGAACCCATGCAGTGCCATAGTGAACCCCTGCAGTGCTATAGTAAACCCATGCAGTGCTATAGTGAACCCCTGCAGTGCTACAGGGATCCCCTGCGGTTCTATAGTGAACCCCTGCAGTGCTATAGTGAACCCCTGCCATGCTTTAGTGAACCCATACAATGCTATAGTGAACCCCTGCGGTGCTATAGTGAACCACTGCGGTGCTATAGTAAACCCCTGCAGTGCTATAGTAAATCCATGCAGTGCTATAGTGAACCCATGCAGTGCTTTAGTGAACCCCTGCAGTGCTTTAGTGAACCCCTGCAGTGCTATACTGAACCCCTGCAGTGCTATAGTGAATCCATGACGTGCTTTAGTGAACCCCTGCAGTGCCATAGTGAACCCCTGCAGTGCTATAGTGAATCCATGCCGTGCTTTAGTGAACCCATGCAGTGCTATAGTGAACCCCTGCCGTGCTTTAATGAACCCATGCAGTGCTACAGTGAACCCCTGCGGTTCTATAGTGAACCCCAGCAGTGCTATAGTAAACCCCTGCAGTGCTATAGTGAACCCCTACCGTGCTTTAGTGAACCCATGCCGTGCTTTAGTGAACCCATGCAGTGCTATAGTGAACCCCTGTGGTGCTATAGTGAACCCCTGCAGTGCTATAGAGAACCCCTAAGGTGCTATAGTGAACCCCTGTGGTGCTTTAGTGAACCCCTGCAGTGCTATAGTGAACCCCTGCAGTGCTTTAGTGAACCCATGCGGTGCTTAAGTGAACCCATGCCGTGCTTTAGTGAATCCATGCAGTGCTATAGTGAACCCCTGCGGTGCTTTAGTGAACCCCTGCAGTGCTATAGTGAATCCATGCTGTGCTTTAATGAACCCCTGCAGTGCTATAGTGAACCCCTGCAGTGCTATAGTGAACCCATGCAGTGCTATAGTGAACCCCTGCCGTGCTTTAGTGGACCCATGCCATGCTTTAGTGAACCCATGCAGTGCTATAGTGAGCCCCTGCAGTGCTATAGTGAACCCATGCAGTGCTATAGTGAACTCATGCAATGCTATAGTGAACCCCTGCGGTGCTTTAGTGAACCCATGCGGTGCTATAGTGAACCCCTGCATTGCTATAGTGAACCCATGCAGTGCTATAGTGAACCCCTGCGGTGTTTTAGTGAACCCCTCCAGTGCTATAGTGAACCCCTGCAGTGCTATAGTGAATCCATATCGTGCTTTAGTGAACCCCTGCAGTGCTTTAGTGAACCCCTACAGTGCTATAGTGAACCCCTGCAGGGCTATAGTGAATCCATGATGTGCTTTAGTGAACCCCTGCAGTGCTATAGTGAACCCCTGCAGTGCTATAGTGAATCCATGCAGTGCTTTAGTGAACCCCTGCAGTGCTATAGTGAACCGCTGCGGTGCTATAGTGAACCCCTGCGGTGCTTTAGTGAACCCCTCCAGTGCTTTAGTGAATCCATGCTGTGCTTTAGTGAACTCCTGCAGTGCTATAGTGAACCCCTGTGTTGCTTTAGTGAATCCCTGCAGTGCTTTACTGAACCCCTGCACTACTATAATGAACCCCTGCAGTGCTATAGTGAATCCATGTCATGCTATAGTGAACCCATGCCGTGCTATAGTGAACCCCTGCAGTGCTATAGTGAATCCATGCCGTGCTATAGTGAACCCCTGCGGTGCTATACTGAATCCATGCCATGCTATAGTGAACCTCTGCAGTGCTATAGTGAACCCCTGCGGTGCTATAGTGAACCCCTGCCGTGATATAGTGAACCCCTGCAGTGCTTTAGTGAACCCCTGCAGTGCTATAGTGAACCCCTGCCGTGATATAGTGAACCCCTGCAGTGCTATAGCGAACCCCTGCGGTGCTATAGTGAACCCCTGCAGTGATATAGTTAACCCCTGCAGTGCTATAGTGAATCCATGTCGTGCTATAGTGAATCCATGCCATGCTATAGTGAACCCAAGCAGTGCTATAGTGAACCCCTGCAGTGATATAGTGAACCCCTGTGGTGCTATAGTGAATCCATGCCATGCTATAGTGAACCCAAGCAGTGCTATAGTGAACCCCTGCAGTGATATAGTAAACCCCTGCAGTGCTATAGTGAACCCCTGCAGTGCTATAGTGAACCCATGCCGTGCTATAGTGAACCCAGGCTCGTGCCCTAAAGATTTTTGTTATTTCAGCATGATGGGAAAATCGTCCAAAAACATCTGCAGATATTCAGTTAAACAGACACCCTGGACCTCTGAAGGCTGAAGCAGTTTATTTTGCTGAAAAGGTTTATGTGTGAAGAGTCTCTTTTTACATTTTACAAAAATTGTAGATTTCCATAGAAATTTACACTTTTATAATTAACCTGGTTACACCCCCCTGGCTTTCAATCAGACAATCGGTCCTGTTACTTCCTGGTTTGTTCAGCTCAGTGGATATAAGTTCTGTGATTGGACAGACACAGAAAGTCTGGGCGGGTTTGAAGGGGAGGGCTGCAGACAAGAGATCTGCAGCTTTTTCAAGCTGTTTTTAGATAAACCCCGAAGAAAAACTGCATAATTAAATTATATATAGATTATATATCTGCTAAATAGTGATTTTTTGTAATTGAGCAGTGCACTGTCCCTTTAATCATCATTAATAGTAAAGGCACTTTGTAACAGGCAATGATACTCAGCCACCCTTTAACAGGCAGAGACATGTTTAACGAGCAGAGAAAGCTATGTGGAAAGGGAGTGGCTAATTCATACCCTCTGGCTCCCCCTGCTGGACATGGGCTTACAGCAATATCAGGAAATCTAATCAAGGATAACTGTCCAGCCATATTAATCATGAACTAATTATTACATTATTAATTATTATCATTCATTGTTATTACCTTATTAATGATTCATTATTGTCTTATTAATCGTTATTATTAATTTTCATTATCTTACTAACCATATAATTAATGATTATTGCCTTATTGATTTTTATTAATTAATATTGTCTTAATAATTGTTCATTATAATTTAATGTAGTAACTATATCCCTGGGCCCCCAGCTCTCTCTGCATCTCCTAGATCTGTCTTGTAGATGCCAGCACCCGGACGTCACACTCAGCACATCAATGCTCATTATCCGCCAGGGATTGTACCCTAAGAGTGTCACCGGACCCTTTTATTTGCTGGACACAGAAATAGTCCTGTTTCATACAATCAGGGAAATGTATTTATTATTATTATTTCTAAAATATTTTACCAGGAAGGATACATTTAGATTTCTCTCGTTTTCAAGTATGTTCTGGGTCCACAAATCATTGCATTGATACAATAGAGTACAATAAAATACAAAAACAATATTAATACACAATATATACAACATGTAACACAGAACAGGTAGGAAATATATAATCACCCATGACACGTGCATTCTGTTTTGAGGTATGTAGAGAGGGATCTCTTAAAGGACTTTAGGCTTAGGGAAGATTTGAAAGTGTGCGGGAGGTCGTTCCATAATTGCGGTGCTCTGTAGGAAAAGGAGGATCGGGCCGCTTTCTTTTTGTATTGAGGTAGACTAAATAAAGTGCTGGTACTGGATGTGGAATTCTCTGCCTGAAGAAGTGGTTTTATCAGAGTCCATACAGATGTTCAAACAGCTACTAGATGCAAATTTGCAAGAACAGAATATTCAAGGATATAATCTTTCAATGTAGGGTAATAACTGCTTGATCCAAGGATAAATCTGACTGCCATTCTGGGGTCAAGAAGGAATTTTTTTCCTAGCTTGTTGCAAAATTGGAAGTGCTTCAAACTGGTTTTTTTTTTTGCCTTCTTTTGGAGCAAAAAACAAATGTGAGGAAGGCTGAATTTGATCGACGCAAGTCTCTTTTCAGCTATGTAACTATGTAACTATGTAACTATGGATCGGAGGTTATAGGAGGTGGGAACAGCCGAGGAGAGCATTTTGTTCAGGTAGGGTGGGAGCTTCCCAGAAAAGCACTTAAACACAAGGCTGGAAAGATGAAGGGTGCGTCGGGATTCCAGCAGCAGCCAGTTTAGTTCTTTTAGCATGTCACAATGGTGGGTCCTGTAATTACATTGTTGCACAAATCGTCAGAACGCATTTTACAATGTATTGAGTTTATTAAGGTGGATTTGGGGGAAATCAGATGCTTACTTATATTGAACTATTGAAGTGTCCTGTTTGGAGTTCATAATATCCAGTTCAGTTAAAATATTTGAAATCAGTGGAGTTTGCATGGTGTATACATTGCACTGAACTAACAATGTTTGTATGAGACTCAATTTAGGTTTCCATGGGCTTCATAGAATGAATCAGACAATGTTCGCTGGTAATGCTGTCTCAGCGAGGACCCTCAGTGCAGGGATACAGTATCCATTAGGAAGACGTATGGTGTTAATATGTGATCGTGGTGCGCAAGGAGCCTGTATGACAGTTTATTCCATTTCAAACATTGTCTGGATCTTTTAGTAAAATCACGTTATTCCGACACACAGTGTGACCCTGGGGAGCTGGAAATCAGACTGACAGACGATGACAGACAATGAACACAGAACACACTCCCATGATGACAGTAGGGCAAAGACAAAATCAGTTTATTTCAGTAAAAACTGGAACCTGCAGAGAAACAAACTCTAGTCATGTCAGGTTTCTGTGTTGGATAAAATAACAGATATTCTAAATGAGATGAGCAGGGGGCAGGCAGAGAGAACAGAGAGCTCCAGCCAATGCTAGGATCAGAGAGACAGAGAGCTCTAACCAATGTCTGAGATCTCACTATGATCAGAGAGACAGAGAGCTCTAACCATTGTCTGAGATCTCACTATGATCAGAGAGACAGAGAGCTCTAACCAATGTCTGAGATCTCACTATGATCAGAGAGACAGAGAGCTCTAACCAATGTCTGAGATCTCACTATGATCAGAGAGACAGAGAGCTCTAACCAATGTCTGAGATTTCACTATGATCAGAGAGACAGAGAGCTCTAACCAATGTCTGAGATCTCACTATGATCAGAGAGACAGAGAGCTCTAACCAATGTCTGAGATCTCACTATGATCAGAGAGACTCTAACCATTGTCTGAGATCTCACTATGATCAGAGAGACAGAGAGCTCTAACCAATGTCTGAGATCTCACTATGATCAGAGAGACAGAGAGCTCTAACCAATGTCTGAGATCTCACTATGATCAGAGAGACTCTAACCATTGTCTGAGATCTTACAATCATCAGAGAGCTCTAACCAATGTCTGAGATCTCACTATGATCAGAGAGACAGAGAGCTCTAACCAATGTCTGAGATCTCACTATGATCAGAGAGACAGAGAGCTCTAACCAATGTCTGAGATCTCACAATCATCAGAGAGCTCTAACCAATGTCTGAGATCTCACTATGATCAGAGAGACAGGGAGCTCTAACCATTGTCTGAGATCTTACAATCATCAGAGAGCTCTAACCAATGTCTGAAATCTCACTATGATCAGAGAGACAGAGAGCTCTAACCAATGTCTGAGATCTCACTATGATCAGAGAGACAGAGAGCTCTAACCAATGTCTGAGATCTCACTATGATCAGAAAGACAGGGAGCTCTAACCAATGTCTGAGATCTCACTATGATCAGAGAGACAGAGAGCTCTAACCAATGTCTGAGATCTCACTATGATCAGAGAGCTCTAACCATTGTCTGAGATCTCACAATCATCAGAGAGACAGAGAGCTCTAACCAATGTCTGAGATCTCACTATGATCAGAGAGACAGAGAGCTCTAACCAATGTCTGAGATCTCACTATGATCAGAGAGACAGGGAGCTCTAACAAATGTCTGAGATCTCACTATGATCAGAGAGACAGAGAGCTCTAACCAATGTCTGAGATCTCACTATGATCAGAGAGACAGGGAGCTCTAACCAATGTCTGAGATCTCACTATGATCAGAGAGACAGAGAGCTCTAACCAATGTCTGAGATCTCACTATGATCAGAGAGCTCTAACCATTGTCTGAGATCTCACAATCATCAGAGAGACAGAGAGCTCTAACCAATGTCTGAGATCTCACTATGATCAGAGAGACAGAGAGCTCTAACCAATGTCTAAGATCTCACTATGATCAGAGAGCTCTAACCAATGTCTGAGATCTTACAATCATCAGAGAGACAGAGAGCTCTAACCAATGTCGGAGATCTCACTATGATCAGAGAGACAGGGAGCTCTAACCAATGTCTGAGATCTCACTATGATCAGAGAGACAGAGAGCTCTAACCAATGTCTGAGATCTCACTATGATCAGAGAGAACCAATGTCTGAGATCTCACAATCATCAGAGAGCTCTAACCAATGTCTGAAATCTCACTATGATCAGAGAGACAGAGAGCTCTAACCAATGTCTGAGATCTCACTATGATCAGAGAGACAGAGAGCTCTAACCAATGTCTGAGATCTCACTATGATCAGAGAGACAGGGAGCTCTAACAAATGTCTGAGATCTCACTATGATCAGAGAGACAGAGAGCTCTAACCAATGTCTGAGATCTCACTATGATCAGAGAGACAGGGAGCTCTAACCAATGTCTGAGATCTCACTATGATCAGAGAGACAGAGAGCTCTAACCAATGTCTGAGATCTCACTATGATCAGAGAGACAGAGAGCTCTAACCAATGTCTGAGATCTCACTATGATCAGAGAGCTCTAACCATTGTCTGAGATCTCACAATCATCAGAGAGACAGAGAGCTCTAACCAATGTCTGAGATCTCACTATGATCAGAGAGACAGAGAGCTCTAACCAATGTCTAAGATCTCACTATGATCAGAGAGCTCTAACCAATGTCTGAGATCTCACAATCATCAGAGAGACAGAGAACTCTAACCAATGTCTGAAATCTCACAATCATCAGAGAGCTCTAACCAATGTCTGAGATCTCACTATGATCAGAGAGACAGGGAGCTCTAACCAATGTCTAAGATCTCACAATCATCAGAGAGACAGAGAGCTCTAACCAATGTCTGAGATCTCACAATCATCAGAGAGACACAGAGCTCTAACCATTGTCTGAGATCTCACAATCATCAGAGAGTCACAGAGCTCTAACCAACGTCTGAGATCTCACTATGATCAGAGAGACAGAGAGCTCCAACCAATGTCTGAGATCTCATTATGATCAG
Source organism: Pelobates cultripes (assembly GCA_933207985.1). NCBI lineage: Eukaryota > Metazoa > Chordata > Amphibia > Anura > Pelobatidae > Pelobates > Pelobates cultripes. The sequence continues at coordinate 370,525,481 of OW240913.1, read as the reverse complement.
AGAGACAGAGAGTGTGGCTGAACCAGCCTCGCCACTGGGCATTGGAGAAGACTGATTGCCAGCCTCCTGCCCTGCGACTATGGCCCCATGTTGAAATGCTGGATTTTCCCCTGCAAAGACCCGAAAGCCGGGTCATTCGGTACTTTCCCTATGTGAGTATTGTTACCCCAGATAGCTATGCCATGGAGCCCATTCGTATAACGAAAGACTATGTGAAAGACTTTGGCTCCATGGCAATTGAACTGTATGTGTGTGATCTGAGCGCCATTCAGTAATAATTTGCACTCAGATCTAAGCTATCTGGGGATATGTTGAATGTACCCGTTTTATGCAATAGCTGCACAGTTATATATTTTTATGTACTTTATTGTATTTTGCTACCATGTGGCTAATGGAGTTTTGCCTCTGTCCTTGGAGATAATTGGATTACTTCCCAATTATCTCCAGGATAGAAGACTCTGTGGAACTGGTTTTGGGCAGAAAAACCATGCTTCATTTTGTCAAATAGGACTTTCCCTTAACTTTTTAACCCCTGAACCGATTGCCCTGATTTTTGAGTATGTGTATATGTCAAGCATGCGGATTCTGAAAATGTATGTTTTATGTGAATGGCATCTATATTTTGTAAGTTATTAATATTTTGTAAAAACTGTATTTCTCTGCCTGTGATAATTATATTACCCATTGTGTTCAGTAATCATATCACAGGCACAGGGGAGGATTGATTGGTTGCATTTCAAAACCCTGTGGGCAGTACTATGTTTGTGGATTGTGAATAAAAGAGGCTGTATGTGTCAGTACAGTCAGTTCTGCTTGACCTCAAAACGAAGTGTCGTCTCGTTATTGGGGGAATTGGATTGTATGCTGATTGCCAGGAGTGTAAGCTGATTGAATGCTTTTCCTGTTCAGCTGCTTACAGCATTCATATGCTTGAGAGCTCTAACTGGTGTCTGAGATCTCACAACGATCAGAGAGAGAGAGAGCTCTAACCAATGTCTGAGATCTTACTATGATCAGAGAGAGAGAGAGCTCTAACTGGTGTCTGAGACCTCACAATGATTAGAGAGAGACAGAGAGCTCTAACCAGTGTCTGAGATCTCACTATGATCAGAGAGCTCTAACCAGCACTGCTCTCCTTAGAGTTGTAATTGTGGGGATTTTACAAGGATTTTAATATTTTGTGAATAAATCCCATTATGTTTCTGCTCTTTCCAACTGTCAGAAAATTTTAAAACAGTTCGCGACTAACACTTCTGGACACATTAAATATTTTACTAATTAATGTATTTCTCTGGCAGACTACCTCTGTGCCCACATAGAAGGTAAAAAGGTTGGGGCAATTGTGAAAGTCTTACTTGGCTTACATTTATTTTATTTTAATGAAAAGTCTATTAAAAAGAATTAAATTACATTAAAAAAGTGTATCTATTTTAAATGTATTTATAGAAACAGTATCACATATAAAGTGTCATCCTAGTGTTAATTGTAGATGTTAAAATCCCCAAGAATATCCCAGCCCTCAATATCCGATGAATGGGGAGATACTCCCCTCGCCATGGTATGAGCTGCAGACACGGGATTTAAGTAGTTAATGTTTCTGTACTCGATATTGTTTAATGATGTTCCTTATTAATGCACATTCTGAGTAATAAGCAATAAATAGACACAGCTTGTAATTATTAATCAGCTGTTTCTATTTAAAGTGTCTTTGAACAATGCGTTGGAGGCGTGATGTATTTCAAAGTCAGGAACAGATAGAGGACACAAGGCTGGCGATCCGATTCTGTAGATTATTTATTACAGAGATTTTTTTCTATATTACGCCTCATGCCATCTCAACTAACCAACTGCTGCTACGTGTAGTGGGAATCAGCAAATAAACAGTGCGCACGAGTTATCATATTACTCTCAGCCAAAGCTTTCACCTCCTGCCAAATTCCAAAAACGTGTTGTAGTGTTGCATTATATCACATGATAAACTTAAAGGGACATTCCATCACTTAAATAGGGACACAGTATAATTCACTGTTTAGTAGATTTAGCCCAAGTGAATACGTCCATGCGTCCATTTTTCATACATGTATTCATTGGAGGTAAAGCTTGAAAGAGCTGGCAAAAGCTTGGTAATTTATTAATAGCATATAATATTTATTAGTAGCCAACCTATTACAATTATAGAAACAGGATAGTTACAGGTCAAACAAGTTTCAATACAAAAACCGCAAAGAGTCCCGATGGTGACCATCTGGTGGCCAGGGGGTCAGATATTGGTGAGTTCTACGTACCTGAACCTGTCCTTCGTGAGTGCCGCCATCTTCCTCCGACAGGTCCTTTTCAACTCCTGGCGTTTCAGCTTGTGCGAGAGTACAGCATCGCGGCCATAGATAAAGCCAATTCGTTGCACCCGTCAATGATCACGGCGGGGGAACTGACACTTCTAGACGGTGGTGGCTTGCCCAGTGTCTAGAAATGTCAGACGGAGGAAATATACTGAGACAAAGCTGTTCTTACTCTGTCCCTGTATATCTCTTGACTGGGCTGGAATGTCAGTGAAATACCAACACACTCAGTATCAGTAGTATTTCATATATAACTGTGCTTTGGCTATTTTATCATACATTTAAAAATTCATTGTCAATTATTTCAATTGTTGTATTCCCAACAATTTATACTTTAACAGACAAACATTTGCTCTTTGCCAACATACAATAAAATAAAATAAACTGAATAATTAAAGCAGACCGTTATGTCATTGTTGCATTGCAATCCTTACACACGACGGCTGCGGATTGTAACTTGCTTCCTCATTGTGCTTGTGTTTCAGTCACAGTGGGGTCCGCTTGATTGTTGGCGCCACTCCATAGATAGGCATAGAAACCAATATGGTGAGGGCTGATATCTGAGTGGCAACTGACGTCTACGCCAACGCCTCAATAGTATTCTGTTTAATGGGATACTCTAAGTACCAAAACAACTTTAGCTTAATGAAGCAGTTATGGTGTATAGACCATTTCCCTGCAGTCTCACCGCTCTATTATTTGCAATTTAGGAATTAAATTTCATTGTCTATACAGCCCTGTGGGATTCCAATGGATTTTGTTTTTGGCAGTCTGGCCCTGCCTCCAACCAGTCAATGTATTTCTTCACTGACCTATCTGTGGCTTGTGGATATGGGGCTTATCTTGAAGGGAATGGAGCATTGCCACATGGCTGTCCTCTTGGCAGAGGAGTAAGTAGAAACCACCGGACCCCTGGTGCAAAAACCGAACTGACCCCCCATGTGTCTCATTCCCTCAACCACTCCATGCGTCTAATGCCCTTCCCCAGCCCCTCCATGTGTCTCATTCCCTCCCCCCAGTCTCTCCATATGTATCATTCAATTCTCCCCCAGCCCTTCCATGTGTCTCATTCCCTCCCCCCAGTCTCTCCATATGTATCATTCAATTCTCCCCCAGCCCTTCCATGTGCATCATTCCCTCCCTTCCAACCCCTCTATGTGTTTCATTTTCCACCCGCTCTTCCTCTTGTAGTGGCCCTGGAATTGTGGTGCTCACGTTTGCTCAACACCTCTGTAAATTTTTGGTCTGATAATTAGTCTGTGGTTCGTGTTATCAACCATCTTTTGGCATCTTCTCCCATTGTAGTACAGCTCCTTTGGCTTCCTTTGGCTTCATTTTATGGCTCGTCATGCCCCTGGTGTTAATAACATGATGGCGGATGCCTTGTCTTAATTTAAGTGGTGAACTTTTTAACTCTCTTGTCCCTTTTGCATCACCTCAAGGCATTGATTAACCTCCTTTTCTCTGGCAATTGATGGATGATAGCAGCTTCTTCTCTCTTTGGTGGAGCTAGTTTGCCTGAAGATCTCCCTTGCTGTCCGTTAGGTCTCTGCTTGGGTGGATGCAGTGGGTGCTCTGCTGCAGGGTTCGTGTTGAGCCGAACCTACTTGGGGGCTGAGGAGTTTAGTTAGTCCCTCAGCACTGCCATACTAGTTAATTAAGTTATTTATTTAACGGCCATTCTGTTTGAAAGTTTTTTTAGCTGAATACATTGTTAATTACAAATATATGTGGCCGGTCGTCACTTGTTTCTGCTCAGCCGGTTGTCATGTGTGTTTGTTTTTTGGGGGGAGTTAGTTACGGGGGTGCTGGCTCAGGAATGATGGTTGGGCTGTTCTTTAAAGGTGGGGGTTTATGGAACGCAGGGACAGTGAGTTTACATGTTAGAGGGAGTGGGGTATAGTGACACAGTAACAGAGGGATTGAGGGCATGCTCAGTGAGTTTACATGTTAGAGGGAGTGGGGTATAGTGACACAGTAACAGAGGGATTGAGGGCATGCTCAGTGAGTTTACATGTTAGAGGGAGTGGGGTATAGCGACACAGTAATAGAGGGATTGAGTGCCTGCTCAGTGAGTTTACATGTTAG
>OW240913.1:370498316-370520954 GCA_933207985.1 Pelobates cultripes | reverse complement strand
CGGACCGTGTCCGAAGTGCCCGACCGGTCAGTCCGCCCCTGTCTATGGCTGTCCAATCACAGACTTCCCAATGCAGCTCAATAAGAAGTCTTTGCAAGGCAGGTGCTCTGGGCAATTGCCCCTGTAATAGATGGTAATGACAGGCTCCCAATTCACGTTCTATGTACTCCAGAAATGGTGCTCAATAGGTAGAGAGGGGGTCTCTATTGTTGTGCCAGGAGATACATTGAGAGATTAGTTAATATTGCTTTCTGGCAGAATATTTATAATGGGTTTATGATGTGGTTATACGTGGGATTTTGGTGGTATTAGCACCCTATCTCTCACACTGATTGTAGGATGTACCCACAGTAGTGGTAGGTACAAGCTAGTTCGCTATCACTATGTTCTAGCTCCGGTTAACACAGTGTCGGCTGGAACATTGCGCTAGATTATTCAGTCTATGTCCAGCTAATACAGGAGACCTTCTCCCAGGCCACCCCTGTCACCATGTACGAGAGAATGTCCCATCATCCTAGACTATGGTCATATAGCATTAGCACTGAGAATTCTTGTAATGGATCTTTTCATTAAATTCATAGGATGCTGACCATGTTATGGGACAAGCAACATGGTTAAGCAGAATCAGAATAGTCAATAATTTGACAACTGGATAAATTGTGTTTAAGTTGAGAATTTGGGGCAGACAAGTGATTAACGAGGCTAGAACAGATACACTTATCAAGCAGTTCTTATGGAAATGAAAAAAGAAAGATTAATAGCTTGCTGGAAGACAATGTCGGGTTAATCCAACATATATAGAGAAACTGTGAGAGCTTGATGGAAACATGATAATTAGTGATGTCCCGAACGGCTCGCAGAATGGTTCGCGAACGGTTTGCGAACGGTTCGCCACAGACTCATCATTGAGTAAACTTTGACCCTGTACCTCACAGTCAGCAGACACATTCCAGCCAATCAGCAGCAGACCCTCCTCCCAGACCCTCCCACCTCCTGGACAGCATCCATTTTACATTCATTGTGAAGCTGCATTCTTAGTGAGCTGTCCAGGAGGTGGGAGGAATGAAGATCTACTAACGTTAACTGGAAGTATCTGCCCGGCTTTAATAGCCCCCCTCGATGAAATCCGTATGGCTGCGTTAAAATGTAGTATTGACCCCACATCACTAATGATAATACAATGAATAAGGCATTAGAAGAGCTGGACACAGGTTGGCAGATTGGTCAGAAGGAAGCACAGATTGGCTCCTCATTAAAGGAACACTATAGTCACCTAAACAACTTTAGCTTACTGAAGCAGTTTTAGTGTATAGATCATGCTTCTCAGGTTTCACTGCTCAATTCAATGCCATTTAGGAGTTAAATCACGTTGTTTCTGTTTATGCAGCCCTAGCCACACCTCCCCTGGCTATGATTGACAGAGCCGGCATGAAAAAAAAAACTGGTTTCACTTTCAAACAGATGTAATTTACCTTAAATAATTGTATCTCTTGGTCTGTAAATTGAACTTTAATCACATACGGGAGGCTCTTGCAGGGTCTAGCAAGCTATTAATAATAACATTTAAATTAAACAGAATAAAGGAAGGATAAACTTTAGATGACTCTTTACAGGAAGTGTTTAGGAAGGCTGTGCAAGTCATATGCAGGGAGGTAATAAAAGGGTTAATAAACTAAGTGATTTAACTCCTAAATGGCAGAGAATTGAGCAGTGAGACTGCAGGGATTTGATCTGTATACCAAAACTGCTTCACTAAGCTAAATTTGTTTTGGTGACTATAATGTCCCTTTAAACATACTCATCTAGTATTTTTTTGGGATTTTATTAACTATTTATCTGCCACTAGAAATAGCAAAGTATTAGATCACCATGCAGATAAAACAGTTAATCAATGAAGCATTGCTAAAATGGTGTGTTTTAAATTACTTCTTTGCAGGAGAGAAATGCACCATATTTAATCACTTAGACCTCATTGGGAGATAATTAACTTATGCCAGGTTTTATATAATTAGCAATTAACACAATCATATCAAAGCATCACTGTCAGTGACACTCCATGTGATCAGATATCTGGTAGGTGTTTATTTCAATAAATTGCGTGTTTTATGGATGAATGCTACGTAAATTACGTGTTGTTGGAGTTTCATGTGATCAGTGTGGCAATATATCTTTAGTTATTCACTTTTCTAGTTTCTTTGCTCTGACCTTTTGATTATATTTATATAATAAAAATGACCATTTCCACTTGTATGTAAATTTCTATGTATCCATTCAATGTGCATTTCCCAGGACATTGGAAGAATTCTGAAACCACGGAGCAACGCAGGGAGGAGTGGGCCTTGACAGAGCCAAGAGTAGGCAGTTGAAGTTTAGATCAAGGGGCTGACCTATGGAGGGGGAGAGGGGAAGTTAAATAGCGGCCATTTTAGGGTATAGCCATTTTAACTTGAGCCTTTCTTACTTGTAAATTGTGCAGGTCGGCAGGGCTCTTCTTTTCTTCTTTTTCAGGTGCAACATGGCTTCCTAGGAGGAGATCTTGTGCGGTCGGTGGTGAAGGAGAAGGGTATGGCATGGCTGCAGGAGCAGCTGGGGGTCCCGAGCACGTCTGCTCCCCCCATGCGGTGCCGGACTGGATGCCGGAGAGAAGAGCAAGGCCGCCCCAGCGGCTCAGTCCTGGAGCAGGCCCAGCAGCACAACGGAGGAGGAGTTCGGTGGCAGGCAGTCCACAGATGTGGGAGATGGCGGCCGGAAAGCGAGGAGAAACAGGTCGTCGGCCGTGGCCGCCTGTCATGCGCAACGCCGGGGCAGTGAGGTCACAGGCCTCGAAGAGCGCCCCGTGTCGGATGGAGGAGAGGACAGCAGCAGCAAGGTCCAGGAGCAGCCCAAGGCGTCCCGGTGAGTCGCCACCTGGGGGCAGCACTGAGGAGCAGGGGGGAGAGAGAAGTGCAGGCAGCAGCAAGACTGCGGTCTCACAGGACAGAGAAAGGGACCAGGACAGCAGGGCACAGCAGGAGGCAGCTGGCGTTAGACACCGGACAGAAGGTGCTGAACGTGAGAGGGAACAGAGGAGTATGGCCAGGGTCATAGGAGGAATGAGAGAAGGGGACAGCGCCAGGTTTGCTGGGGACATGAGAGAAGTGAGGACCGGCAGTCGGGAGCGGAGTGAAGGCAGGCAATCTGGAGAGAAGACAGGGAGAAAGACGGGAACAGCACGCACCGGGTGGCAGGTAACTGGCCAGGAGGAAGAAGGCTTTTGGGACAGCGGTGAGCGGGAGGCCGTCAGGGGTCGCTCCCAGGAGCAACGTGATAGGAGGAGCGCCAGCAGAAGGGAAGACAGGGGAACACAGCGTGGAGGGGCGAACTGGCAAGGCAGCAGGAAGGAATCTGAAGGCAGTGGGAGGTACGGGGACAGGAGCCCAGCGGGGAGCCAGAGCAGTAGGAGAAGGTCCAATTCCGAGGACAGATGGCTGTGGCGCCGGCGCAGTGAGTCAGGGTCGTCAGAGAGGAGCTACGCTGCTCAGAGGAGGAGAGGAAGCGAGCGGGATGAACGAACAATGCATGGGTGCGGGAGTTGGGATGACAGGTCAGAGCGCAGGGATGAAGGGCGGGTGAGGCTGCAGTCGAACAAACCACCCAGGCTTGTATTCTCCTTGCAGGTCGATGAGTAGGACACCCACGAGATCAAAACATGAACAGGCGGGCAGGAGTCGGTGTCCCCTGGTTACTTCTGAGCCGGTCGAGGTGGAAGAAAGGATGGCGCCCCCGCGGCCAGCAGCGGCCGGGGGTCTAAGCGGTGAGTCACCAACTGCACCACACTCGGGGAGTCTACTAGTGAGTTTAAGATTGCTATTAGAATCATGGTCAGGGGCGGGGGGTTGCCACCACAGTTCGAGAGAGTATGGGCTGCGGAAGGCAGTCGGGAGGCGGGGGTTAGGCCCACAGTGGCGGCAGTGACCAAGGTGGGTGAGGGTGCCGCAGAACCGGGTCTAGGAGCGACGGAAGGTGCAGGTGAGCATGTAGATCGATGCGGGGAAGTATCAGATGCAGCGCAGCAAAACGTGCACGTGTCTTTTGCGCGACCGCTGGGGTGTCATATAAAGGTGGAGGTTAAGGATAAAATATGGAGAGGGGACTTTGTGGAAATATTTTCCCTGCTTCCCCTGGAAGAGTTTTTAGCTCTTTTGTTATCTAGATGGGATAGGGGACGCCTATCGGACCTACGGGGGACTAGCATGGTGGAAATATGACGAACAATTTCATCAACGGTTAGCAGCAAACCCGTCAATGCGGTGGGAACAGATGGACCTACCGATGTGGATGAGGCTGATGATGGCACAAAAGAGTGCCCCCTTTCTCAGAGTGGCCGGCGCGGGCTCGAGTGGGACCGTGTCGGCAGGTCAGAAGAAGGGTTTCTGCTGGCTCTATAATGAGGGCCAAAGCAAATGGGATGGGTCATGCAGATTCAAGAATGAGTGCTCCGGTTGCGGGGGTAATCATGAAGTCTCAAGATGCTTTAAGAAAGGTAAGCCGAACTTGGGAGGGGGGGCCACCGGTGCAACAGCCACCGCAACTGCAGCTGTCACCGGTGAAGGTAGGCGCGATGCTGCCTTGGTTAAAACTATATGCTAACCAAGAGGTGGCGAGGTTCTTATGGTTAGGCTTTACGGAGGGTTTCGTGATTCCGTTTCGAGACAAAGGTCCGGGTGAGTTATGAGTTCGAGACAAAGGTCCGGTGTGGGAGCATCCAGGGGTAGTTAGAGAAAAGTTATGCAAGGAAGTGCAATTGGGGAGGATAGCGGGGTCATTCGCTTCCCCGCCATTAGTAGGTTTGCGAGTGTCTCCACTTGGGGTGGTCCCCAAGAAGGAGGTTGGTAAATTCCGTATGATACATCATTTATCGTACCCAAAGGGGGCATCGGTAAATGATGATATCGAGGAGACCCTGTGTTCTGTTTTCTACACATCATTTGACAAGGCTGTCGAGTTGGTAAGGAAAGCAGGGCATGGGGCACTGATGGCAAAAGTGGATGTGGAAGCGGCGTTCAGGCTGCTTCCCATACACCCGGCTTGTCATCACCTACTGGGGTGCTATTTCGAAGGGGGGTATTTTGTGGACTTGTGCCTACCTATGGGATGCGCCATCTCATGTGCTTACTTAGAGAGGTTTAGCACCTTTTTGGAGTGAGTGGTACAGCGGGAATCGGCTGGGGGTGCAGTGGTGCGCTACCTTGACGTTTTTTTATGCGTCGGCCCGCCAGGAACGGAGCGCTGTAGCCAAATATTGCTGGTCTTTCAGTGGGTGGCGCATATGTTCGGGGTGCCGTTAGCAGAGGACAAAACGGTGGGGCCCACTACGTGCCTCGGCTTTCTGGGGTTGGAGATCGACTCAGTACGAAGGGAATGTAGGTTTTCTGGGGACAAGCCCTTAGGCAACTAGTGGACACGGTTAGGAAGGCAAGGAAGGTAACCTTGCGTGAGCTTCATTCGTTAATAGGGAGCCTGAATTTTGCATGTCGGGTGATTCCCACGGGGAGGGTCTTCTGCAGGCAATTGGCGCGGGCGATGAGCGGGGTGAAAAAACCGTCGCATTATATCAGAATGTCGGTAGACATGAAAGAAAACCTGGGGGGATGGGCGAGATTTTTGCAGGAGTTTCAGGAAACAGTGGGGTCATCCGAAGACGTGGGCTTGTTTACAGACGCATCGTGTAGCGTCGGGTTTGGGGCGTACCTAGCGGGACAATGGTGCGCGGAGAGGTGGCCAGAGGCCTGGAAAGCGAGCCCATTGATTAGGAACATGGCGTTTTGGGAATTTTTCCCGGTGGTTGTAGCGGTAGCAATATGGGGTTTAGATCTAGCCAATAAGAGAGTGGTGTTCAATTCGCATAACATGGCAGTGGTGCAGGCTATCAACGGGTTATCTGCTTCTTCGTGGCCGGTGGTACGGTTACTAAGACAATTAGTACTCTTATGCATGTGGTTTAATATTGTGTTTCGAGCTCGACATATTCCGGGGCTAACCAATGTAGTCGCTGATGCGCTGTCTCGCTTACAGTGGGAGCGTTTTTGGGAGGCGACACCGGAAGCGAAGGAAACGGGACAAGCTTGTCCAGCAGAGATGTGGCAGCTTGGGACGTCCTGCCTGGGGAGTACATAAAGAAGTCTTTGGCACCTGGGACCTGGTCCTCCTACGTTAAGGTTTGGGAAGAAACAATGCAGCAGTTAGGGGCGGAGGGCTCTGAACAATCGGCTGGACGTGCTGTTATGGATCCTATGACACTTGTTCGCGAAGCAATCATCACCGTCGATGGTGGATAGGCACTTGTCAGCGTTAGCATTCCTGTCCAAGTTCAATGGCTGGGATGACCTGACGAAGCATTTTATAGTGAGGCAAGCGGTACGGGGATTCAAGAAGGGTAAGAAAACAGGAGATACGAGAAGGCCAGTTTCGTTCACGGTATTGCAAGGATTGATAGGCCAGCTGCCTGAGATATGTTTTTCCGCGTTTGAAGTGGCGTTGTTTACAGTAGCATTTTCATGGGCCTTTTTTGGGGTGTTTTGGATAGGAGAATTAGTTAGTGCCAACAAGAAAGGGGTTGGCGGGCTCAGGTTGGAAGAAGTGACGGTTGGTGGGGACAGGGTAAAGATAAGACTGGTTCGCTCGAAGACGGATGTCTTCGGGAAAGGTTACATGGGCACGTTGTTTGAATTACCGGGGTGTGGGTTGTGTCCAGTGGCGAGTGGGGCGGGTTTTTGGAAAACCGAGCGGAGGTGAAAGTATGTTTCTTTATACATGCTAACGGCACAGCGCTGTCGCGCTTCCAATTTGTGCGGGTTTTCCGTTTGGGCTTACAGAAGTTAGGAATGGATCCTATGCAGTTCGGAACTCATTCATTCCGTATAGGTGCAGCGACTGAAGCAAAATTGGTAGGCCAAGGTCTAGGCTGGAGTAGGCCGGATTTAAAAGTGTGGAGGTAGGTTCGAGCCCATCGGTGGCTACGAATCAAGGGGTGTAGGGGTGTCTGAGTACACCCCTGCAGTTAGACAAATGGAGGTGGGGCCTCTTGGTAGGCCGTGAGTTACATGATATGTATTATTGGTTATGTTAACGTTTGTTCTCTGGTATGGTCATTGTCGGGGGTATGGTACAGGAGAGAGCGGAACGAAAGGAGTACTGTTGACAATGACCCTAAATTGTTAATTTATATATTTATATTAATTAATAAAGCTGTGGACTTTATACTCCAACAGAACTTATGGGTGTCTGAGTGTTATTAAAGTTAAAGGTTGGCACATGCCGAATAACGACTGTGCAATAATGTCAAGTGACCAGACCCCCCATTTCCCATGGTGACTATCTCCTGGACTATTATGTCACAATTTGCTTCAAGTACATAAGTTAATTGCTTGATCTGTGGGACTACACATTAATCTCTGGACTTGCATTTACTCCTACTCAATAATCTAAACCAAATAGTGAACCTGAAAAAAGGAAACTATATATGGTGAAGTATCTAATGATGTCACCAAAGCGCCCAGGATGGAGAGAACTTACAAAATAGATGAATAAAGTAGACCTGTCTCCCCTCAGGAGTATTTCCAGGAGTGCTGGTGTCTTCCAATACAGTTCCTCAAAGAATATAAAAGGAAGAACACATGCAATATGTATATAAAATAAATTAAATTTAAAGGGACACTATAGTCACCTGAACAACTTCAGTTTAATGAGGTAGTTCAGGTGAGAACTATAGCTCCCTGCAGCCTTTCTCATGTAAACACGGTATTTTCTGAGAAAATACAGTGTTTACATTGAAAGCTAGGAACACGTCCAGTTGCAGTCACTCAGAGTGAACCAAAGGGACTTCGGAGTTGATGGAGGCATAATATGCCTCCATCCACTCAGATCTGCTGTCAGCAGAGCACAGGGCAGCACTGTGCACAGCATCCTGTGATTCAGTATCTCCTCCTGTGACGAGACCAATCTCGCCACATTGCATTGGAGGAGCCTAGTTGCCCGCCTGCTGCCTTTGGATTATGGACCGGCAGTTAAATGGTTAATTTTACTGTGCAGAAAGATTTATTCCTTCCTTTCTGCACAGCCGTTCGGTAGATTCTATCTACCGAACAAACAGACTTCTATCAGCCTCCCCAGAGCCGTGGGAAGTCGGCCGGCGCCGTTAATTGGCCACCCAGAAGCTGGCATGTGCCCTCCATTTACCTCCCTGAAGCCGCGGTTAACCGCGGCTTAACGAGCGTGTGCCGGCAATTGACCACCCAGTAGCTGCGGTTAACCGCAGTTTAATTGACTGTTACTGGGTGGTCGCGGTTACACCTAGCCGCCACACGATGGCGATGTTCTGGAGCTCCCCGGGCAGCCAGCGCTTTTCTGCCCGGCTTTCCTACGCCAAATCTGGACACTGTGTCAGCTAAGCACCGCTGAGCCTCCAGCCCCTGGTTCTGATTCGTACCAATTTAATGAATGTATGTAGATTCGGTATTTTGTGTTGGGGAAATGTTTTAACCCAGATAGCTATGCCATGGAGCCTATTCGTGTAATTAAAGACTTTGGCTCCATGGCAATTAAACTGTATTCATGTGGTCTGAGTGCCATTCACCTAATAATGTGCACTCAGACCTGAGCTATCTGGGGATATGTTACATGTCTGTGTTTTATGTAATAAATGTTACTTTATGTATTTTAAAGTATAATACTGGTTTTGTGTCCCTACATGTGTAATGGAGTTTTGCCTTTGTCTTGGGAGATAATTGAGTTACTTCTCAATTATCTCTCAGGGCAGAGGGGAGGAAGCCAGGTTGCATTGTGGGAATATACTGTGACTGTGTGTCCTATTTGTCTACTTGTCTGTCCCTTGTCACAGTCTCCCATTTGGTCCCCTAGGCAGGGGCGTACCTAGAGCATTTGGCACCCGGGGCGGATCCTGTGCTTGGAACCCCCTCCCCCCCAATTAAAAAAACCTGTAAATTTAAAGGTTCTCTTTTTTTTTTTTTACAATTTGTAAAGACTCCTGTCCCAATACAAAACCCCCGCCCCCTTCTACAAAATCCCTGCAGCCCCACACACACATTTACAGGCAGACAGTCACATACAGTCACAGGCAGACAGTCACACATACACATTTCCTCCGTGCTGCCAGTTTATCAGCTGTTTGCTTGTGTGAGCTGTACTGGCCGCACGGCACCCTAACTACCATGGGACACTGTGCAGCCACAGCTCACACAGCCCCTCCAGCCAGGGCCGGTGCAAGGATTTTACGCTCTAGGCAAAAGTAAAGCTTAGTTTCCCATGTGACATCACAATGCCCCAGCCATATGATTTGCCATGTTAACTAACGCCAGTGCTGCAGTGCCGCCGTGTTTACATTAAAAGGCCTGCAGGGACAGGTTATAGACACCAGAACCACTACATTAAGCTGAAGTGGTTCTGGGGACTATAGTGTTTCTTTAATGTGAGGTAAATTAGAGCTTAGTGCCACGAATAATATCCTAGATTGCCTACTTACAACCAGATGAGGATGATGATGGGCTCTAGCTGCAGTCTGGCTCCATTGGTCTGGTGCAGAACAGGCTCTCTGGAGGCGGTTTGTAACTGTGGTCACAAAAATCAATGTTCTGGGAGAACGGGAAGCAGCTCCATTTTTTGGGGGTCCTCTACACAGCTCAAGGTCTGGGTCCCAGGGTCCACCTTCATGTTCCACCAATGAGTTTGTTCACAGGGGGTGGAGTGTGTAGGGGATGTCCTGATATGTGTGTAAGGAATGCATTGTGTGAAATTGTGTTTGTATGTGTAAGGGCTGCAAGGTGTTTCTGTGTATGTATGGGATGCATTGAATGTGTGTAAGGGGTGCATTGAGTGTGTGTAATGAATGCATTGTGTGTTTCTGTGTGTGTAAGGGATGCATTGTGTGTAACGGTTGCATTGCTTGTGTATGTGTGTCTGTGTGTTTTTCTGTGTGCAAGGGGTGCATTGTGTGTATGTGATGAATGCCAATCTCTCCTCCCGCTCCAATTTCCTTCTCCTCCTCCCAATTTCTCTTTCCCCCCTCCTAATATCTCTTCCCCCCTCCTAATTTCAATTTCTCTCCCCCCCTAATTTCTATTTCTCTCCCCCCCTAATTTCTCTTTCCCCCTCCTAATATCTCTCCCTCCTCCTAATATCTTCCTCCTCCTAATTTCTTTCCCTTCTCCTAATTTCTTTCCCTCTCTCCTTTTCACTCTCTCCTTTTCTCTTTTCTTCTTCCTCTTTCTTCTCTCTCCTTTCTCCTCCTTTTCTTTCCTCCTTTTCTTTTCTCACTTTCTCTCTACCTCTCTTTCTCCTTTTTTTCTACCTCTCCTCTTTTTTCAATTTCTCCTTTTTCACTTCTTTTCTCCTTCTTTTCTACCTCTTATCACTCTCTTCTTTTTTTTCACTTTTGTCTCTTTTCACTTCTCACTTCTTTTCTTCTTTTTTCACTTCTCTTTTTTCACTTCTTTTCACTTCTCTTTTCACTCTTTTCCTTCTTTTCACTCTCACTTCTCTTTTTTTCACTTTCTCTTTTTTCACTTCTCTCTTTTTCTACTTAGTGTATCTTTCTAGCAGTTCGCCGGGTACAGGAGACAGCTGCTCTCTGTACCCGTCGGACTATCAAAGCTGCCGGCCTCGGCCACGCTACAATAGAGGGAGTGACAGGAGGGAGCGCTGAGCGCTGCCCTCCTGTCAGCCCCTCTCCCCATGCTGCACCCGGGCGGTGCGGTCCGCCCTCATGGACGCACCGCCAGGGCAAAGCTGCAGCCGCCTGAGGCTCACTACAGAGCGCTCGGGCGGCTGCAGCATGGGGGGGGGGCGGCGGGGCTGGTCATGGCACCCCCCACCCGGCTGGCACCTGGGGCGGACCGCCCCCTCCGCCCCCCCTTAGTACGCCACTGCCCCTAGGGGAGTGTCCACCAGGTGGGAGACCTGCATAAATACTGGGCAGGTAGCCCTCATTAAACAGACCACTGCTTGACCCTCAACACGGAGCCTTGTCTCGTCTTTGGGGGGATTTACTGTATGCTGCTAAGGACTGATTGCCAGGAGTGTAAGCCGCTTGGGAGCTTTTCCTGTTCGTCTGGTAGCAGCAATTCGTATGGTTCCTGTTCGTGTATTTGGAGTGCTACCTTATTCCCTTGTATGCCGTTCGGGAGTTTGGAGCATTCACTTGTATGCAGTTCGAGTGTTTGGACCATTCCCTTGTATGCAGTTCGAGTGTTTGGAGCATTCCCTTGTATGCCGTTCGGGAGTTTGGAGCATTCACTTGTATTCAGTTCGTGAGTTTTGGTGATTCTACAGTAGCTGTGCCTGTCTCTGAAAGGGGATTATCGTCTAAGCGGTTTTTACCCCTTTTGGTCCGTTACACCTCCCTCTGCATGCAGAGACTGAACTTTCCTCATAGAGATTCATTGATTCAATTCATCTCTATGAGGAGATGCTGATTGGCCAGGGCTGTGTTTGAATCATGCTGCTTCTGCCCCTGATCTGCTTCTTTGTTAATCTCAGCCAATCCTATGGGGAAGCATTGTGATTGGACCAGGCTACCACATGTCAGCAGACTGCTTGTTTTTCCTGAGTCTAACAGCATGCAGATCTACAGCTTCAGGCTTGAATACAGTAAGATTTTTACTATATTTAGGGAGGAATGAGGGGCCCAGGGGGGCTAGATGGTGGTGTTAACACTATAGGGTCAGGAATACATGTTTGTGTTCCTGACCTTATAGTGATCCTTTAATTCAAGTTTGCACTTACGCATGTATAAAAAAGCAGGCTTATCTCCAATTGCAAAGCGGATCAGAGATGAATGCTCCAATCCCTTGGTATTTATCCAAAAGTGCAAATCACCATGCAAAAAGACAAGAATAACAACAAAAAATAAAAATAAAAAATGAAAAGTTCAACTAGATAGCAGCTTATCCAACGCGTTTTGTCCTAAACGGACAGCCCTGAGGAATGTTACTAATTACACTTACTAATAACTATTTACACTCAAAGTATTTTACTTA
The DNA here is from genome assembly GCA_933207985.1 of Pelobates cultripes. NCBI lineage: Eukaryota > Metazoa > Chordata > Amphibia > Anura > Pelobatidae > Pelobates > Pelobates cultripes. Next base: position 370,508,922 of record OW240913.1, on the reverse strand, counting down.
GAGTGGACGATTTCCATTCAAACAATGGATCATATATAAAATGTGTGTCCCTGAAAAAAAGTTTTTAAGTTCTGGTTTAATGGGTCACAAGGTCTAGATTCAACTGTTACTAACTATCTCCCAAATCTGCATCAAGAGTCTAACTCTGTCACATTTACATATACAGCAGGAACCTTAAACTGTAAACAGTAGCAAATTGTACCAAAACTCAGAAGGAGCTCAACTCGATTCACAAGTCTGTCACGGCTGCTAGGGTGGTCCAACACGCAGAAACTATGTAAACCTATACATAAAAAAAGGAAAGGAAATAAAAGGACAGAGCGTAAACCGGACCTTAGAATGTCCGGAATAGTGAAAGTATGTTTCTTTATACATGCTAACGGCACAGCGCTGTCGCGCTTCCAATTTGTGCGGGTTTTCCGTTTGGGCTTACAGAAGTTAGGAATGGATCCTATGCAGTTCGGAACTCATTCATTCCGTATAGGTGCAGCGACTGAAGCAAAATTGGTAGGCCAAGGTCTAGGCTGGAGTAGGCCGGATTTAAAAGTGTGGAGGTAGGTTCGAGCCCATCGGTGGCTACGAATCAAGGGGTGTAGGGGTGTCTGAGTACACCCCTGCAGTTAGACAAATGGAGGTGGGGCCTCTTGGTAGGCCGTGAGTTACATGATATGTATTATTGGTTATGTTAACGTTTGTTCTCTGGTATGGTCATTGTCGGGGGTATGGTACAGGAGAGAGCGGAACGAAAGGAGTACTGTTGACAATGACCCTAAATTGTTAATTTATATATTTATATTAATTAATAAAGCTGTGGACTTTATACTCCAACAGAACTTATGGGTGTCTGAGTGTTATTAAAGTTAAAGGTTGGCACATGCCGAATAACGACTGTGCAATAATGTCAAGTGACCAGACCCCCCATTTCCCATGGTGACTATCTCCTGGACTATTATGTCACAATTTGCTTCAAGTACATAAGTTAATTGCTTGATCTGTGGGACTACACATTAATCTCTGGACTTGCATTTACTCCTACTCAATAATCTAAACCAAATAGTGAACCTGAAAAAAGGAAACTATATATGGTGAAGTATCTAATGATGTCACCAAAGCGCCCAGGATGGAGAGAACTTACAAAATAGATGAATAAAGTAGACCTGTCTCCCCTCAGGAGTATTTCCAGGAGTGCTGGTGTCTTCCAATACAGTTCCTCAAAGAATATAAAAGGAAGAACACATGCAATATGTATATAAAATAAATTAAATTTAAAGGGACACTATAGTCACCTGAACAACTTCAGTTTAATGAGGTAGTTCAGGTGAGAACTATAGCTCCCTGCAGCCTTTCTCATGTAAACACGGTATTTTCTGAGAAAATACAGTGTTTACATTGAAAGCTAGGAACACGTCCAGTTGCAGTCACTCAGAGTGAACCAAAGGGACTTCGGAGTTGATGGAGGCATAATATGCCTCCATCCACTCAGATCTGCTGTCAGCAGAGCACAGGGCAGCACTGTGCACAGCATCCTGTGATTCAGTATCTCCTCCTGTGACGAGACCAATCTCGCCACATTGCATTGGAGGAGCCTAGTTGCCCGCCTGCTGCCTTTGGATTATGGACCGGCAGTTAAATGGTTAATTTTACTGTGCAGAAAGATTTATTCCTTCCTTTCTGCACAGCCGTTCGGTAGATTCTATCTACCGAACAAACAGACTTCTATCAGCCTCCCCAGAGCCGTGGGAAGTCGGCCGGCGCCGTTAATTGGCCACCCAGAAGCTGGCGTGTGCCCTCCATTTACCTCCCTGAACGAGCGTGTGCCGGCAATTGACCACCCAGTAGCTGCGGTTAACCGCAGCTTAATTGACTGTTACTGGGTGGTCGCGGTTACACCTAGCCGCCACACGATGGCGATGTTCTGGAGCTCCCCGGGCAGCCAGCGCTTTTCTGCCCGGCTTTCCTACGCCAAATCTGGACACTGTGTCAGCTAAGCACCGCTGAGCCTCCAGCCCCTGGTTCTGATTCGTACCAATTTAACGAATGTATGTAGATTCGGTATTTTGTGTTGGGGGAAATGTTTTAACCCAGATAGCTATGCCATGGAGCCTATTCGTGTAATTAAAGAATTTGGCCCCATGGCAATTAAACTGTATTCGTGTGGTCTGAGTGCCATTCACCTAATAATGTGCACTCAGACCTGAGCTATCTGGGGATATGTTACATGTCTGTGTTTTATGTAGTAAATGTTACTTTATGTATTTTAAAGTATAATACTGGTTTTGTGTCCCCACATGTGTAATGGAGTTTTGCCTTTGTCTTGGGAGATAATTGAGTTACTTCTCAATTATCTCTCAGGGCAGAGGGGAGGAAGCCAGGTTGCATTGTGGGAATATACTGTGACTGTGTGTCCTATTTGTCTACTTGTCTGTCCCTTGTCACAGTCTCCCATTTGGTCCCCTAGGCAGGGGCGTACCTAGAGCATTTGGCACCCGGGGCGGATCCTGTGCTTGGAACCCCCTCCAAAAAACCTGTAAAAAAATTTAAAGGTTCTTTTTTTTTTTCTTACAATTTGTAAAGACTCCTGTCCCAATACAAAACCCCCGCCCCCTTCTACAAAATCCCTGCAGCCCCACACACACATTTACAGGCAGACAGTCACATACAGTCATTAGGTGGCAGACAGTCACATTATTGCCAATATTTCCTCCTAAGTGCCAGTTTATCAGCTGTTTGTTTGTGTGAGTTGTAATTGGCCGCATTTTGCACCCTAACTACCATGGGACACTGTAAAGGGCCATTAGCTCACACGTCTCTCCAGCCAGGGGCCGTGCAAGGATTTTTGCCGCCTCTAGTAAAAGTAAAGTTTGTCAGCTTCCCCATGTGATACATCACACAATGCCCCACCCATATGATTTGCTATGTTAACTAACGCCAGTGCTGCAGTGCCGCCGTGTTTACATTAAAAGGCCTGCAGGGACAGGCTATAGACACTAGAACCACTACATTAAGCTGAAGTGGTTCTGGGGACTATAGTGTTTCTTTAATGTGAGGTAAATTAGAGCTTAGTGCCACGAATAATATCCTAGATTGCCTACTTACAACCAGATGAGGATGATGATGGGCTCTAGCTGCAGTCTGGCTCCATTGGTCTGGTGCAGAACAGGCTCTCTGGAGGCGGTTTGTAACTGTGGTCACAAAAATCAATGTTCTGGGAGAACGGGAAGCAGCTCCATTTTTTGGGGGTCCTTTACACAGCTCAAGGTCTGGGTCCCAGGGTCCACCTTCATGTTCCACCAATGAGTTTGTTCACAGGGGTGGAGTGTGTAGGGGATGTCCTGATATGTGTGTAAGGAATGCATTGTGTGAAATTGTGTTTATATGTGTAAGGGCTGCAAGGTGTGTTTCTGTGTATGTATGGGATGCATTGAATGTGTGTAAGGGGTGCATTGAGTGTGTGTAATGAATGCATTGTGTGTTTCTGTGTGTGTAAGGGATGCATTGTGTGTAACGGTTGCATTGTTTGTGTATGTGTGTCTGTGTGTTTTTCTGTGTGCAAGGGGTGCATTGTGTGTATGTGATGAATGTCAATCTCTCCTCCCGCTCCAATTTCCTTCTCCTCCTCCCAATTTCTCTTTCTCACCCCCCTCCTAATTTCTCTTTCCCCCCTCCTAATATCTCTTCCCCCCTCCTCATTTCAAATTCTCTCCCCCCCTAATTTCTATTTCTCTCCCCCCTCCTAATATCTCTCCCTCCTCCTAATATCTCTCCCTCCCTCCTAATTTCTCTTCCCCTCTCCTAATTTCTCTTCCCCCCTCTCCTTTCTCACCCCCCCTCTCCTTTCTCTTCCCCTCCTTTCTCTTCCTCTCTTTTCTTCTTCCTCCTTTTCTCCCCTCCTCCTTTCTCTTCTTCCTCCTTTTCTTTCTCTACCCTCTCTCACCTCTTTCTCCTTTTTCTTACCCTCTCTCTTCCTCTTTTTTTCTACCTCTCCTTTTTCACCTCTCTTTTCTCCCTTTCTTTTCACCTCTCCTTATCACTCTCTCTTTCTTTTTTTCACTTCTTTGTCTCTTTCTGCGCCCTTCTCTCACTCTTTTCCTTTTTTTCTACCCTCTTTTTCTTTTTCACTTTTCTCTTTTCACCCCTTCTCTTTTTTTCACTCTTTTCTCCCTTTTTCACTTTCTCTACCTCTTCTCTCTTTTTCACCTCTCTCCTCTTTTTCACCCCCCCCTTTCTCCTCTTCCACCCCCAGTGTGCACTTCCTGTTAGTCCGGCCGGGTACAGGAGACAGCTGCTCTCTGTACCCGTCGGACTATCAAAGCTGCCGGCCTCGGCCACGCTACAATAGAGGGAGTGACAGGAGGGAGCGCTGAGCGCTGCCCTCCTGTCAGCCCCTCTCCCCATGCTGCACCCGGGCGGTGCGGTCCGCCCTCATGGACGCACCGCCAGGGCAAAGCTGCAGCCGCCTGAGGCTCACTACAGAGCGCTCGGGCGGCTGCAGCATGGGGGGGGGGCGGCGGGGCTGGTCATGGCACCCCCCACCCGGCTGGCACCTGGGGCGGACCGCCCCCTCCGCCCCCCCTTAGTACGCCACTGCCCCTAGGGGAGTGTCCACCAGGTGGGAGACCTGTATAAATACTGGGCAGGTAGCCCTCATTAAACAGACCACTGCTTGACCCTCAACACGGAGCCTTGTCTCGTCTTTGGGGGGATTTACTGTATGCTGCTAAGGACTGATTGCCAGGAGTGTAAGCCGCTTGGGGAGCTTTTCCTGTTCGTCTGCTAGCAGCTATTCGTATGGTTCCTGTTCGTTTATTTGAAGTGCTACCTTATTCCCTTGTATGCCGTTCGGGAGTTTGGAGCATTCACTTGTATGCAGTTCGAGAGTTTGGACCATTCCCTTGTATGCAGTTCGAGTGTTTGGAGCATTCCCTTGTATGCCGTTCGGGAGTTTGGAGCATTCACTTGTATTCAGTTCGTGAGTTTTGGTGATTCTACAGTAGCTGTGCCTGTCTCTGAAAGGGGATTATCGTCTAAGCGGTTTTTACCCCTTTTGGTCCGTTACACCTCCCTCTGCATGCAGAGACTGAACTTTCCTCATAGAGATTCATTGATTCAATTCATCTCTATGAGGAGATGCTGATTGGCCAGGGCTGTGTTTGAATCATGCTGCTTCTGCCCCTGATCTGCTTCTTTGTTAATCTCAGCCAATCCTATGGGGAAGCATTGTGATTGGACCAGGCTACCACATGTCAGCAGACTGCTTGTTTTTCCTGAGTCTAACAGCATGCAGATCTACAGCTTCAGGCTTGAATACAGTAAGATTTTTACTATATTTAGGGAGGAATGAGGGGCCCAGGGGGGCTAGATGGTGGTGTTAACACTATAGGGTCAGGAATACATGTTTGTGTTCCTGACCTTATAGTGATCCTTTAATTCAAGTTTGCACTTACGCATGTATAAAAAAGCAGGCTTATCTCCAATTGCAAAGCGGATCAGAGATGAATGCTCCAATCCCTTGGTATTTATCCAAAAGTGCAAATCACCATGCAAAAAGACAAGAATAACAACAAAAAATAAAAATAAAAAATGAAAAGTTCAACTAGATAGCAGCTTATCCAACGCGTTTTGTCCTAAACGGACAGCCCTGAGGAATGTTACTAATTACACTTACTAATAACTATTTACACTCAAAGTATTTTACTTAGAGTGGACGATTTCCATTCAAACAATGGATCATATATAAAATGTGTGTCCCTGAAAAAAAGTTTTTAAGTTCTGGTTTAATGGGTCACAAGGTCTAGATTCAACTGTTACTAACTATCTCCCAAATCTGCATCAAGAGTCTAACTCTGTCACATTTACATATACAGCAGGAACCTTAAACTGTAAACAGTAGCAAATTGTACCAAAACTCAGAAGGAGCTCAACTCGATTCACAAGTCTGTCACGGCTGCTAGGGTGGTCCAACACGCAGAAACTATGTAAACCTATACATAAAAAAAGGAAAGGAAATAAAAGGACAGAGCGTAAACCGGACCTTAGAATGTCCGGAATAATACGCTAGAGATAGAGAATAGTCAAAGGGAAAGCCGAGGAACCAGAATTCGGAATAACCAGGGAAAAGCCAAGATCAGGATACCAGGAAGTCAGATTCACAAAGATAAACGCACTCTCGGGAACCAGGAACAGAAAACCACGACAGGGCAAGTAACTGGAGTGAAGTAGGGATTTAAATATCCCTCTCTGGGCTCTGATTGGTCAGAGGGTGACCTCTGACCCCAGAATGTGCGTGTGCGTTGACGTTGTGACGCCACGCGCACGTCCTTATAAATTTGAGGGGCGGAGCTTGTGGTGTGCGCGATCACGTGGTCAGCGCCATCTTTGATTTGGGTGCAACGCCCAGAAGACGCAGAGGAGCAGTTCCCAGCGAGCAGGTATGCTCGCAATGTCGGCGAGGTCGCGCCGGTCGGGCACGGCTGCGCCATGCAAAAACCACTCACCGGGCGGGAAGGAGCCGGCTTATGAGGGAAGCAGTTGTGAAACGACCGGATAAGACGGGCACATGAACCTGGTCAGCAGGAACCCAACAACGTTCCTCAGGACCATAACCTTTCCAGTCAACTAGATAAGACAAAATACCCCTGGAGATTTTGGAGTCCAATATAGAACAAACTTCGTACTCCTCCTGATCACCCACTACCAAGGGCGGAGTAGGGGCAGCCACTTTAGTGTAGAGGCTTAAGCAAGGACACATGAAATTAATTGGCAATTCTCATGTGAGCAGGAAGTGCCAATGAATAAGTCACAGGGTTGATACGATGGAGAACCCGAAAAGGACCTATGTATCGAGGGGCAAATTTCATGGAAGAAACCTTAAGTTTGACATGACGTGTGGATAACCACACCTTGTCTCCTGGTTGATAGACAGGATTGGCACCACGTCTCTTGTCAGCTTGGATTTTAGCACATTTTGATGCCTTCTGTAATGCTGTATGAACGGAATCCCATATGTCATGAATAGAATCCAAACGGGTGTTCAGGGCAGGAATATCAGTGTCTGAAAATTCAGAAGATAAAACAGTGGGGTGATAACCCTGATTTACAAAAAATGGACTATGATTAGAGGATTCATGAGTCGCATTTCTGGCAAACTCAGCAATGGGTAAGAGTTCGTAACAGTTAGACTGATTGGCATCGATAAAACAACGTAAATAAGATTCTAAAGACTGATTGGCCCTCTCTGCTGCGCCATTAGTCTGAGGGTGATACGCTGAGGAAAGTGGAGTATTAGGTATCGGCAGTGGTTGTAGCAGCCCAGGAGGAGATTTGTGAGAGGCTTTAGAAATGTCACATATTTGACATGCCCCTACATAAGCTTTGATGTCGTTCCTAAGTGTAGGCCACCAGAACCTCTTGGAGATAGCAGAGAGAGTTTTATGGACTCCAGGATGACCTGCTGTCAAATTATCATGGAATAATCCAAGTACCTTTTTCCTTAAAGGTGGTGAAAAGTTTACATTCTGGAGGTATGATAGGGAATATCTCTTGTTCAGGAACCTCATCTGTCTCAAACTGCCTAGACAGCGCATCTGCCTTGGTGTTCTTGGTCCTGGGCCTGTACGTAATTACAAAATTGAATTGGGAGAGGAATAATGACCATCTAGCCTGACGAGAGGACAATCCCTTAGCGCCCCCAAAATAAGCCAAATTCTTCTGATCGGTAAAAATCAGAAGTGGCTCTTTGGAGCCTTCTAAGAGATGTCTCCATTCTTTAAGGGCAATAACTCCCTATTTCCAATGTCATAATTTTTCTCTGTAAATGTTAGTTTTCGAGAGAAAAACCCACAGGGATGTAAAGGAGTATCAGGACTTTCTCTTTGAGACAGAATAGCTCCTGCTCCTGTTTCTGAGGCATCTACTTCTAGAATAAATGGTTTGGTTGGATCGGGATTTGTCAGGACAGGTGCTGAAGCAAATAAAGATTTTAATTGCTCAAATGCCTCCTTTGCTTCCTTGGGACATGAATTGCAATTTGCTCCTTTTTTGGTTAGGTTGGTAATAGGAGAGATTACAGAGGAAAAACCTTTAATGAACTTGCGGTAATAATTTGCAAAACCTATAAAGCGTTGTGTAGCTTTAAGACCTTTGGGTAATGGCCATTGTAAGACTGCTTCCAATTTGAGTGGGTCCATTTTGAAACCAGACGGAGAAATAACGTACCCAAGAAATTGTATCTCAGTCTGGTCAAATTGGCATTTCTCCAGCTTACAGTAGAGGCCGTTCTTTAATAGGGTTTTTAGTACTGTTCTCACATGTTCGTGATGTGTCTCTAAATCCGGGGAATAGATGAGAATGTCGTCTAGATACACTAAAACGAACATGTGGAGATATTCTCTAAGGACATCGTTAATGAAATCCTGAAACACCGCTGGGGCGTTGCACAGTCCAAACGGCATAACTAGGTATTCGTAATGTCCCATTCTCGTATTAAACGCGGTCATCCACTCGTACCCTTCCTTACTTCTGACTAGGTTATAAGCACTTCTGAGGTCGAGCTTAGTGAAGAATCGGGCCCCTTTCAACCTATCGAATAACTCAGAAAAAAGGGGAATGGGATAGGCATTTTTTATTGTTATTCTATTCAAACCCCTATAGTCTATACAAGAAGAACCCAGCCCCAGCAGGTGAAGAGGATCTACGTATGTGACCCTTTCTGAGAGCATCCTTTGTGTACTCTTCTAAACAAAGATTTTCTTGGGGAGATAGTGCATATACTCCTCCTTTAGGGGGCATAGTGTCTGGTAACAAATTTATGGCACAGTCGTAGGGTCTATGTGGTGGTAATACCTCCGACTGTACCTTGTTGAATACCTCCTTTAAGTCCAAATATTGCGGTGGGATTTCTGTGGTCAAGGGAGGTGCTATAGGTATATTGAGGGTACCAATTCGTTGTTGCAATTGTTTTAAACAAATACCTCTGCATCTCTCACCCCAACTCACAATTTCTCCTTTAACCCAATCTAAACGTGGATTGTGTTTCTGGAGCCAAGGGAAACCCAGTATTATCGGACATGTAGGTGAAGATATAATTTGGAACACCATTTCTTCAGAATGTAAGCTACCCACTGAGACAGTGATTGGCAGGGTTTCGTGCATGATGAGAGGCTGGGTAAGAGGTCTCCCATCAATAGCCTCTACTGCTATGGGTCTATCTTTCTGCCTTAACAGCGGTTTTCTTACAAGACAAAGTAATTTTTATAAGGAAACAGTTCTTAGTCAATTTAGGGGACATATACATCACACCTAAGGTCGGTCCCTGAACGTGCCTTAGGTGTGCAAGTTTTCCGGACGAACCGGACATGAAAAGCTTTGATGTCCCCTTTTGCCACAATACAAACACAGCCACTCGTTGCGTCTGTGTTGTCTCTCTGCCTCAGTGAGTTTAGCAATGCCCAGTTGCATGGGTTCAGGTTCTGGAGGTGGAGCATGGCTAATTACCATTGGGTTAGAGAAACAAGGGGCTATGGATAAGTTAGAACGTCTAGTACGCTGTTTGTTTTTCTCTCTCTCTCTGAGCCTGTTATCAATCTCTATCATGTATGCAATAAAGTCATTAAGGTTAACTGGAAGATCCCGTCTTGTATATTTTTCCGCTAAACCTTCGAAAAAAGCAGCCACCAAACCGCTATTGGTCCAGTCAACCTCAGACGCGAATGTCCTGAACTCTATGGTGTAGTCAGCTACAGAGCGGTTGCCTTGTTTTAAACTCATTAGGGCTCTGGCAGCGTTCTTTTCTCTCCCTTTTGGCTCAAAAGTAGTTTTAAAAGCTGTTAGGAATACATTGTAATCACGGGCGACTGGATTTCCACTCTCCCATAAGGGATTAGCCTTACCCGTTAATTGGTTCATTAGCCAATTTTCGATCTATCTGTAGGGAATGAACCAGAGGAAGCTTCGAAGTGATATTCAATTTGGTTTAAAAAACCTCTAAATTCCTTAGAATCACCTCCAAAACGAGGGGGAGTTGAAAGGGTTATGGACGGTGGTTTGTGTGTCACAGGTGCTATGACAGGTGGCGGAGCCACCGGAGGTGCCTCCAGATAGGCAGTTCTCTGGAGCAAGGTCTGGAATGCTTGGGCAAATTGATCTAACCTGTGGTCCATATCCTCTACCCTACTCTCACAGGCAATCATATGTTTGCATAGTTCCACAGGATCCATGGCCCTGTCGTAATGTCACGGCTGCTAGTGTGGTCCAACACGTAGAAACTATGTAAACATATACATAAAAAAGGAAAGGAAATAAAAGGATAGAGCATAAACCGGACCTTAGAATGGCCGGACTAATACTCTAGAGATAGAGAATGGTCAAAGGGAAAGCCGAGGTCAAGGAAGCCAGAAATACTCAGATACCGTTGAAACAAGCCAAGTCAGGGGAACCAGAATTTGGAATAACCAGGGAAAAGCCAAGATCAGGATACCAGGAAGTAATATTCACAAAAATAAACGCATTCTCGGGAACCAGGAACAGGAAACCACAACAGGGCAAGGAACTGGAGTGAATTAGGTGATTTAAATATCCCTCTCTGGGCTTTGATTGGTCAGAGTGTGAC
>OW240913.1:370480474-370498216 GCA_933207985.1 Pelobates cultripes | reverse complement strand
TGTCCCCAAATCCCTCTGCCCATCTTTTCTAGGAGCTCCATATTGTTGGTGTGTCTAGGTGTATCACAGAGCTCCACAGCAATACTACTCCCAGTAATGCGTCTGACTGTATAACAGAGCTCCACAGCAATAATACTCTCAGTAATGTGTCTGAGTATATAACAGAGCTCCACAGCAATAATACTCCCAGTAATGTGTCTGAGTGTATAACAGAGCTCCACAGCAATAATACTCCCAGTAATGTGTCTGAGTGTATAACAGAGCTCCACAGCAATAATACTCCCAGTAATGTGTCTGAGTGTATAATAGAGCTCCACAGCAATAATACTCCCAGTAATGTGTCTGAGTGTATAACAGAGCTCCACAGCAATAATACTCCCAGTAATGTGTGAGTGTATAACAGAGCTCCACTGTAATAATACTCCCAGTAATGTGTCTGTGTATAACAGAGCTCTACAGCAATAATACTCCCAGTAATGTGTCTGAGTGTATAACAGAGCTCCACAGCAATAATACTCCCAGTAAGGTGTCTGAGTGTATAACAGAGATCCACAGCAATAATACTCCCAGTAATGTGTGAGTGTATAACAGAGCTCCACTGTAATAATACTCCCAGTAATGTGTCTGAGTGTATAACAGAGCTCCACAGTAATAATACTCCCAGTAATGTGTCTGAGTGTATAACAGAGCTCCACAGCAATAATACTCCCAGTAATGTGTCTGAGTGTATAACAGAGCTCCACAGCAATAATACTCCCAGCAATGTGTCTAAGTGTATAACAGATCCACAGCAATAATACTCCCAGTAACCTGTCTAAGTGTATAACAGAGCTCCACAGCAATAATACTCCCAGTAATGTGTCTGAGTGTATAACAGCGCTCCACAGTAATAATACTCCCAGTAATGTGTCTGAGTGTATAACAGAGCTCCACAGCAATAATATTCCCAGTAATGTGTCTGCATGTATAACAGAGCTCCACAGCAATAATACTCCCAGTAATGTGTCTGAGTGTATAACAGAGCTCCACAGCAATAATACTCCCAGTAATGTGTCTGAGTGTATAACAGAGCTCCACAGCAATAATACTCCCAGTAATGTGTCTGAGTGTATAACAGAGCTCCACAGCAATAATACTCCCAGTAATGTGTCTGAGTGTATAACAGAGCTCCACAGCAATAATACTCCCAGTAATGTGTCTGAGTGTATAACAGAGCTCCACAGCAATAATACTCCCAGTAATGTGTCTGAGTGTATAACAGAGCTCCACAGCAATAATACTCCCAGTAATGTGTCTGAGTGTATAACAGAGCTCCACAGCAATAATACTCCCAGTAATGTGCCTGAGTGTATAACAGAGCTCCACAGCAATACTACTCCCAGTAATGTGTCTGAGTGTATAACAGAGCTCCACAGCAATAATACTCCCAGTAATGTGTCTGAGCGTATAACAGAGCTCCACAGCAATGATACTCCCAGTAATGTGTCTGAGCGTATAACAGAGCTCCACAGCAATACTACTCCCAGTAATGTGTCTGAGCGTATAACAGAGCTCCACAGCAATGATACTCCCAGTAATGTGTCTGAGCGTATAACAGAGCTCCACAGCAATACTACTCCCAGTAATGTGTCTGACTGTATCAGCAGGTTTCCATAACACACCAATCAAGTCATTAAACCACTCCTCACCTGAATTCATTTAACACACTGCATCCTTACAATGGTTTAAACACTCATTGATATTTATGTGTGTTTGTATATATGATCTACATATCTATATAATACACATTTTACCACATGACAGGAGGCTTCATATTTGCATATCTTTCTTTACTCAAAACTCCAGCAGCATAGTAACATAAACAACCAATCAGAAAAAAGATATAATGCCCATAAAAGGCCCTGTCTATGACATCACTTCCTCTTTCTTTGCTGCTCCAGCCAACATCAGGTCAGAGTATTTTGCCTCTCTGGCAATTGCTTATATACATTGTTTTTTTCGTTTTCACATATTTTTGGTTTTGTTTTCACTATATATTTGATTGTATTGTTTCATTTACTGTATTGTTTTAATTTACTGTTTTTTATTTACTTATTTTTCGTGGGTTTATTTTCGGGTCCCCTTATCCCTGTCCCTGCACGGTTTTAGGCCCCCCCCCCTATTACTTTCCATGGCCGATACCCGCGAGCACGGCTGTCAGTGCCGCGCGCCGCGGGCCGGTTTCCTGTTTTTCTTCGTGGGGGCCGGTAGAGGGACGGGTGGAGGGGGACTGGGAACAGTGCTGTGTGCGTTTCCCCCCTTTTTTTCGTTCCGGCGCCGCGCGGTCGATCGCGGCGCACCTTCACACGCGGGCGGCGGCCATCTTGGATCTCGCGGCTCGCGAGATACCGGACGGCCGCCTTCCCCGCTTGCCCGGCGGATCGGTAACTCACCCGACCGCCGGGCTCCACATCTGTATACCCTCCCTAGTGTGTACTAGGGAGGGTATTAGTGTAGCAGGTGATATTTTGCCCAGTGCCTGCCTGCTGTGCTGCCCATTTACAATATATGAATTAAAGAGACAAGCACCCCCTTTTTGTTGCCAGCTCAAGACCTCTATGTCTCTATACCCTGCTTAGGGTCATACCAGTTAATATACCCCAATTAGGGTTATACTATATACTGTTATACTCTCCACAAGATCAGAGTTAGGTACAGGGTCATACCATATTACTATACCCTGCACAGGGTCATACTATATTTCTATACCCTACAGGAATCACCCGATCACCGCGCCCTGCATCTGGATTAACCCCTTCAGGGGTCCCCCTCTCTGGGCACATTCATTTATTGATACAATTATTATATTTTATTCTCATGGATATATCTCTCATGGTGCCTTACACTGGATGATTATATGTTGAGCAGGCACACAATCTATGTATTATTGTGAAGCCGTACAATATCACAGTCGTTATACAAAACATATACTGTGCCTATAACAAGATCAACTATATCACTGTAGCCTACGAAGGGCATATTGTGTTACTGTACCCTACAAAGGGCATATTATATTATATTATTGTACCCTACAGAGGGTCATATTATATTACTGTACCTGACGGTGCAAATTTATGTGGGTGTCCTCTGGGTATTTTTTCATGGCACACCACCTGGGGTGACCCCCCAGATATGCATGCAAGGTCACTGACAGACCATTACCTTTGATGTGGGTGTCCTCTGGGCTACCATGGCACACCACCCGGGGTGAACCCCGATCATATGCACGGAGGCCTACGCCACACTGCCTGTCAGTTTTACATTAAAGCAACAATACCATGCCGGATGCGTTTTGACGGCAGGATCACTGAGAAAACTGAGTGTATTGCGGTATACCCTTCACAGGGATACATATATGTATATTTACTGTGCCTAGTGTACATATTGAACGTGGGTGTCCTCTGGGTAATTTTTCATGGCACACCACCTGGGAGGACCCCCAGATATGCATGCAATGCTTGTAAGGTGCCAATAATTATAATATGGGTGTCCTCTGGGTTACCATGGCACACCACCTGGGATGAACCCAGCCTAATAGACATGGGTCCTGCGGCTGCAGACCTTATGGAGACAGGCCCCATGCGCCTATATACTAAGCCTGTATAGTTAAAAACCGTGCATACAGCTATGGCGTACATTTGTGGTGAACCCGGCTAGCCAGACCGACACCACTACCAGTCACCGCCTGCACCACGACTCTCAGTAGCCAGATTAAACTAATAGAGGTGACCCCTCTACACTTGGCACGAGTATTCATACTCTCAGACATACTAAAGCAGGCAATTCAAACTGTTTTTACCTGGGTGATCCCCAGTTCTACCAGGAGTCTAACACCCCTATGTGCTGACCCTCACACTATCTCACAACAGGACGGGAACGAGTCATGGTGGACACTCTCAACGTTCCCAAGATTTCTAGGCAACGATACACGCCACAGTAACAGCCTCAGTGGAGAAGGTTCTGTTATGAACTCTACCCCACACCGCTTGATGGAGACCTCAGGCCCACAAGCCTTCAAGTCAAAATGGCAAGGGAAGGGCTCCAGCCCCCTGCCACTAAGGTCAAGGGCAAGACGCCCATCGAACAGACCAAATAGGCGGAGCACCGGGAATCCAAACCCCGCCCGCCACAATCTTCCGACCAAGAAGACTATTACCCACCACGTACTTTGGACATGGTAGATGAGCGACACGAAGACAGCCCACCGTCTGAGGAAATGGAACGGCAAGACCTTCCCCACACTTCCTCGAAGTACGTTAGGGAAACCTTACTCTGGGACGGTGGCTGAGACAGAGATAACTGTAACGGCACTAAACCAGAGTAGCCGAAGACGGAACGTTCCTGGACGAACACTATTGGCTGCGCAACCCTCGGGGGATGGAAGGATGCGCACGCCTCAAGACCGAGTTACCCCAGGGTACACAACTCAACCCTACCACCTCCAAAGAACGGTCTTAATGCTCGATATGCCTCCTGGGCAACGTAAACGACGCACTATGCGCCGACAGACGCAAATCTGTACTTGGCCGCATCGACAACACACTATTGGACTTAGGAACTACAAGAATTCGGCCCAAAGCACAAGGCCTACTATTCGACGTAGTGTTCATTGCAGTATTCAAGAAACACGTGAATTTATTCACCACACTAAATTAAACCCAGACCTCGCTAAAACAAGTCTTCCACAACCCTACGGGGAAAGGTGTTTCTGGGAGGACTGGTCGGTAACTGAACCGAGCCACCAGCCGCTTCTGGGCGACAGGTTCCAGATCGTATACACGGTCCTCATATTTCTCCCATCTAATACACAAAGGAACCCATCCGCTTCATCTACTAGTGTGTCAACCTACATAACTAACTGTTTCCAATATTATGACCGGCAACCGGTCTCTGTTTTACAGAATTGGGAGACGACTACCAAAGTCACCTGGGTTCTCCAGACAGTACAAGGCTATGTCATAGAGTTTTATCACAGCCGTGCAGGTCGCCCCTTCACCTCCATTACGCACGCTGGCAGAACAGGAACGCCTCGTGGACAAGAAAATCGGCACCCTCTTCAGGAGGGGCGCAATTCAACATGCACCGGAGGGGAAGGCTTCCCCAGCAAATTTTTCCTGGTCAAGAAGAAGCCAGGAGACTACATCAATGGAACTCCTACATGGTATACAAATGCTGCAAGATGGAGGAAATTCGCCTTCTACAAGACCTCCTAGGCGATAACGACTGGTTTACACATCTGGACCTCAAGGACGCACGCTTGTCAGTACCCGTTGCCCTGGACTGCCGAAGTTTGCCTCCGATTCCAATGGTGAGGACAAACACGGCAGTTTACGACTCCGTGGTGCTCGCGAACCTACTGTAACCAGTGAGGGCACACATCCGTAAATTTGGGCGTGCGATGCCTCGTATACCTGGAAGACTTGCTGATTCTTTACGAATCCAGGCCACGTTTGCAGACAAATTTTGTCGTTCACTTTCGGGACTCCATGGGTTTTTTGTTGTACACAGACAAAGATCGCTTCTCCATATGAATCGGGCCAGTTCCTCGGTTTCAACATCAGCTTGGAGAACTAAGTTCCGCGTCCGTCTACGGCAAAGAGCGCCTCTATAAGGATAGCTGTCGGATTGTGAGATTCCTCTCCCTCTCCATACAAGCGTTATTCCCTGGCCCACTACGACTGATGGTGAGATACGTACGCACCGGTCACTCATACGACCACTGGATCCCACTGTCAGCGGAAGTGAGGATGGAATTTCGATGGTGATTACTTCACATACAAACTTGGATTGGCAAAACGATCTTTGACTCTTCCTTCGGATACGGGGCGATGGATGAACCCCCACACACACCCACAAGATATCGCTCCTGCTCATGATACCCCTCGGGCAGGGCCAACCGTGATTTCCCGGATCGCCTGGAGATGTCTCGCGGAGACCCTCTACTACTCCCTACCTTCCCTATACTTCTGACGGGACCTCGAGGGGAAGCCCACTCCCTTGTCATGGAAGGACAACTGGCACTAGTTGCCTGGACGGCTTCAGGGGCTCCTGGTCAGTTCACAACCTATTGCATCAACTAAGACCTCCTATGGGACTCATAGGCTCCCGGCACCAGGAAAGGCTATATTTCTGCCTGGTCGGCCTGGAGTGAGTGGTGTGTGGAAAGGGATTCCGATCCCTTTACCGCACCTGTCCCACTGACCCTCAACTATCCGTCACACCTGGTCTCGTTGGGTCGGTCATATCGATCCCTCAAAGTGATCAGATCCGCCGATATACGCAGATATTGGCGGCGCACGTTCCGGTACAGAGCAGACCAGTAGGTCAAGATACACTGGTTTGTCGACTACTGTGGGGTGTCGAATTGTCGAGATCCCTGCACCCAAATATTCACGCCTCTGGCAGGTGGATGTGGTGCTGAGATTCCTTAGGGAATGGCCGGACAATCCTTGTTTGTCACTGAATTTCGTGCCAAATAGTCTTCGTATTATGCTCGCCATTTAGACGGCGTGACGTTAGCTATGGCGCGGGATGGCTTTCTCGCCACCAGACGGGTTACTTTTGGCCATGTCGGTGATGAATCTGCCTGTTTCGCCTTTTCAGAGTTGGCAATGCTTGTGCGTCAGACGCCATTTGCGCGCGGTCAGAATGCTTAATAGTTTCGGCCTTTTCGGAATTTGCGGTTTCGACGGACAATTTCTGGATTTACGGGAATTCCGGCGGGACCGTGTTTTACCGCAATACTGCTGTGATGGGTCTCGCTGGCGGTTTTAGCGTTTAAATTTTGTTTCGGAGTTTACTTTGCCAGGTGCGGCGTTTCGTATAAACTTTTTTCGCTGCATGCTTCTAAAGCGATATTATTATATGCGCGATTTCGAGCGCTTTAGAGAAAGTACGCGTAACGTTTTATTTCGCAAACATCTCATGCTTCCTTCACATTAGTCAATTCGAAGCTTTAAAAATGCAAATATGAAGCCTCCTGTCATGTGGTAAAATTGAAGATTATATTAGCTTTAGTGTACTAATAATCTTAATTTTAGTAATGACAGGAGGCGAATATTTCCCACCCTATAGAATCCCTCCCATGTTTCTTGTGTTGAACAGAATATGTCCTTTATGTTCATGAAGGTAAGTACGTATGGTTTGTATGTTTGCTACTTAGACCTGTAACTTGTGGGTCTTGTATTGGCTGAATACTAGACATGAACCTTGCATTATGTTGTGTTTATATATTCTTAAATATCATTGCGTTAGAATAAATATATATTGATATGTTTCACATTCTAATGTTCGTTGGTATATCAGATGCTTAATGCTTATTGTATGCGGATAAGTTATCATGCCAGATACCTTTCACCTTTTTCTTTTTCTTGCAGCGTGAACGTCTTCTCATCGAGACAAAGATTCACCTTCCATACCTCTGCATCGTGGAACTAATGGAGTTGGATATTCTAATATGTTGTTGAACTGTTGACGTAATATGATTATGTCTCTTGTTGTTATTTATTGTTTCGCTTCAAAGAAAGAGGAAGTGATGTCATAGACAGGGCCTTTTATGGGCATTATATCTTTTTTCTGATTGGTTGTTTATGTTACTATGCTGCTGGAGTTTTGAGTAAAGAAAGATATGCAAATATTCGCCTCCTGTCATTACTAAAATTAAGATTATTAGTACACTAAAGCTAATATAATCTTCAATTTTCTCTAATGTTCTCCCTTCTATTTTTCACATTAACACTAACTTCTGTCATTACTAAAATATCCCTATCCTTTCACTCACCTGTCCCTGGCAACACCATCATCATTACTTCCACCTTACTCCCCTCCCCTCTCTATTCATCCCATGCACTCTACACATACCTTTCCAGCCTATCTCCACCGACTCTTTCCAAATCATCCACATACATACCCTCCTACAAAACTTTCAAATCCTACTCCCACCTTCACTTCCTTTCTATCCTTCTGCTCCTAGCAGCTGGTGATGTCTCTCCAAACCCCGGTCCCCTCTCAACAAACTCAGCACATACTAACCCAAGGATCCACACTACTCTCATACCCATCTCTTGTTCCTCTAAATCCTCCTTCAATACTGCCCTCTGGAACGCACGCTCTGTTTGCAATATAACTAAATCCACTGCTGTCCATGACTACTTCATCTCTCGTTCAATAGATTTACTAGCCTTAACAGAAACCTGGCTCTCCCCCTCTGACACTGCTACCCCTGCATCTTTGTCCTTCGGTGGTCTCCAACTTACCCACACCCCAAGAAACTCTGAATGTAAAGGTGGTGGTGTTGGGTTTCTCCTCTCCCCTCACTGCTCTTTTAAACCTCTTCCCACCCCCCCTTCCCTCTCTTTCCCATCATTTGAAATACACTCAATTCGCCTTTTCAAACCCTTCGCTGCTAACATTGCTGTTATCTATCGTCCCCCTGGTTCCCCTCTTCTCTTCCTTGACCATTTTGCTGTCTGGCTACCCTATTTCCTCTCTTCTAACATCCCATCCCTAATTCTCGGGGACTTCAATATTCCTATAAACCCACCTTTGACCTCTGCAGCCAATAAACTACTTTCAATTACTTCCTCTCTCGGGCTATCACAGTGGGCAAATTCACCCACCCATGTTGCTGGCAATACCCTCGACCTAATCTTCACTTATGCATGTACGGTATCTAATATCTGCAACACTCCTTATCCACTCTCTGATCACCACCTCTTATCGTTTGCTCTCACGTACCCCCTCACCCAACAACCTCCGCCTAACCAGCCTCAACTCAGGAGGGACCTTAATTCTCTTGATCTCCAACAGTTCTCAGCTGACATTGATTCACAACTGCTGTCCATCCCTTCCCTATCCTGTCCTTCACTGACCATCTCCATATATAACTCTACTCTTACATCTGCCTTGAACACTGCAGCGCCACTCCAAACAAGCACATCAAGGAGGACCCGCCCCCAACCATGGCATACTAAATCAACGCGCTACCTGCAAAGATGCTCCCGTTGTGCTGAACGCTCCTGGAGGAAGTCTCGCACCCAGTCAGACTTTCTCCATTATAGATTCATACTGTGCTCATACAGTGCAGCCCTTGCCCTTGCCAAACAGTCCTATTTTTCCTCTCTCATTAGTTCATGTTCCCGCAACCCCAGGCGTCTCTTTGACACCTTTAATTCTCTTCTTCGCCCCGCTGTGGCCACCCCCCAAACCAACCTTACTGCTGATAATTTTGCATGTTACTTCACTGACAAAATTGAAAAGCTAAGGAAAGAATTCTCCCCTCCTTGCCTTTCTGTTTCTCAATCACACATTGATCATGCCTTTCCTACCCTTCAGACATTCTCCCCAGCCACTGACCAAGAGGTGGCTGCTCTTCTTTGCTCCTCTCGCCCCACCACTTGCCCGCTCGATCCTGTCCCATCTCACCTTATCAGATCTCTCTCCACTTGTCTCGTGCCTTCTCTAACACACATCTTCAACTGCTCACTCTCTTCTGGCATCGTCCCTGCTGACCTTAAACATGCCACTGCAGTACCTATACTAAAAAAACCATCCCTCGACCCGTCCACCCCCTCTAACTACTGTCCCATATCCCTGCTCCCTTTTTCCTCAAAGCTTCTGGAAAGACTTGTCTTTACCCGTGTGTCTCATTTCCTCAATTCCAACTCTCTCCTTGACCCCCTTCAATCTGGCTTCCGCCCTCTCCACTCTACAGAGACTGCCCTTATCAAAGTTACTAACGACCTAATCGCAGATAAATCCAAAGGCCACTACTCCATACTAATTCTTCTTGACCTCTCAGCAGCCTTTGACACAGTTGATCATGCTCTCCTTCTTCAAACTCTGCAATCGCTTGGTCTCTGTGACTCGGCCCTCTCATGGTTTTCCTCTTATCTCTCCCAACGCTCATTCAGTGTCTCTTTTTCTAATGATACCTCCTCCCCTCGCCCTGTCTCGGTTGGAGTCCCCCAAGGCTCCGTCCTTGGTCCCCTTCTATTTTCTCTTTATACTGCCTCTCTTGGCAAACTTATTACCTCATTTGGATTCCACTACCACCTGTACGCTGATGACACCCAGTTATATCTCTCCTCCCCAGACCTCTCCCCTGCTGTCCTGCAACGTGTCACTGCTTGCCTTTCTTCCATCTCTGACTGGATGTCCTCCCGCTTTCTGAAACTCAATCTCTCAAAAACTGAGCTCCTTGTCTTTCCTCCTCCTAATACTGATCCTCCTCTTTGGCGTCATACTTGACTCTAGTCTCACCTTTGAGCCTCACATCCAGCATGTTGCCAAATCCTGTAGATTCCATCTTAAAAACATAGCCCGCATCCGCCCCTTTCTTGCACCAGATACTACCAAGGAGCTTGTCCATGCTCTAATAATTTCACGCATGGATTATTGTAACCCTCTCCTGCTTGGTCTTCAAAGCCGTACTGCACCCCTACAGTCTGTAATGAACGCTGCTGCTAGACTGATTTTCCTCTTTAGTCGGTTCTCTCACACCTCACCCCTCTGCCAGTCCTTACATTGGCTTCCTGTGTGCTATAGGAGTCAATTCAAGGCACTAACTCACACCTATAAACCACTGAACAACTCTAGCCCCTCTTATATCTCCTCACAGATCCATAGGTATGTCCCTTCTCGGTCTCTCCGCTCTGCCCGTGACCACCTCCTGTCCGTTGTCCGCACCCGTACGGCCAACTCGCGCTTGCAGGACTTCCCGCGGGCGGCTCCCTTCTCCCCTAGTCTTGCATCTTTTAAGAAGTGCCTTAAAACCCATCTCTTTAGGAAAGCTTATGGCCTCCAAGACTAACCCCTACCTCACATACCCGTCTCTTGCCCTCTCCTAAAGGGCAGCCCACCTTATTTGATTGCAAATTCCTGTCCTAATGTGTTTTGCACCCCACCTCCTATAGAATGTAAGCTCGATTGAGCAGGGTCCTCTTCAACCTATTGTTCCTGTAAGTTTATTTGTAATTGTCCTATTTATAGTTAAATCCCCTCTCATAATATTGTAAAGCGCTACGGAATCTGTTGGCGCTATTTAAATGGCAATAATAAATAAATAAATATAACAGAGATCCAGAGCAATAATAATCCCAGTAATGTGTCTGAGTGTGTAACAGAGCTCCACAGCAATAATACTCCCAGTAATGTGTCTGAGTATATAACAGAGCTCCACAGCAATAATACTCCCAGTAATGTGTCTGAGTATATAACAGAGCTACACAGCAATAATAATCCCAGTAATGTGTCTAAGTGTATAACAGTGCTCCACAGCAATAATACTCCCAGTAATGTGTCTGAGTGTATACCAGAGCTCCACAGCAATAATACTCCCAGTAATGCGTCTGAGTGTATAACAGAGCTCCACAGCAATAATACTCCCAGTAATGCGTCTGAGTGTATAACAGAGCACCACAGCAATAATACTCCCAGTAATGTGTCTGAGTGTATACCAGAGCTCCACAGCAATAATACTCCCAGTAATGTGTCTGAGTGTATACCAGAGCCCCACAGCAATAATACTCCCAGTAATGTGTCTGAGTGTATACCAGAGCCCCACAGCAATAATACTCCCAGTAATGTGTCTGAGTGTATACCAGAGCCCCACAGCAATAATACTCCCAGTAATGTGTCTGAGTGTATAACAGAGCTCCACAGTAATAATACTCCCAGTAAAGTGTCTGAGTGTATAACAGAGCTCCACAGCAATAATACTCCCAGTAATGTGTCTGAGTGTATAACAGAGCTCCACAGCAATAATACTCCCTGTAATGTGTCTGAGTGTATAACAGAGCGCCACAGCAATAATACTCCCAGTAATGTGTCTGAGTGTATAACAGAGCTCCACAGCAATAATACTCCCAGTAATGTGTCTGAGTGTATAACAGAGCTCAACAGCAATAATACTCCCAGTAATGTGTGTGAGTGTATAACAGAGCTCAACAGCAATAATACTCCCAGTAATGTCTGAGTGTATAACAGAGCTCCACAGTAATAATACTCCCAGTAATGTGTCTGAGTGTATAACAGAGCTCCACAGCAATAATACTCCCAGTAATGTGTCTGAGTGTATAACAGAGCTCCACGGCAATAATACTCCCAGTAATGTGTCTTAATGTATAACAGAGCTCCACAGCAATAATACTCCCAGTAATGTGTCTGAGTGTGTAACAGAGCTCCACAGTAATAATACTCCCAGTAATGTGTCTGAGTGGATAACAGAGCTCCACATCAATAATACTCCCAGTAATGTGTCTGAGTGGATAACAGAGTTGCACAGCAATAATACTCCCAGTAATGTGTCTGAGTGTATAACAGAGCTTCACAGCAACAATACTCACAGTAATGTGTCTTCATTCTACAATAAATGTGTTTATAAATCAGTCTGTGTAAAAAGGATGCATTGTTCTTCTAAATAACACTTTAGTTTTATAAATTGTTATAAGTAAGTCACCCATGGCTACAACCCCACTCACACCGTTAAAGTGTCCCCCTTTGTCCGTGTGAAATGTTGGGAGATCTATCACTAGCATTCAATTTGGGGCTCAAGGAATGTGCATTTGTGACCCAAAATTCCATGGGGCAAGCACTTCACTCGCCATATTTAAAGGGACACTCCAGGCACCCAGACCACTTCTGCCCATTGGAGTGGTATGGGTGCCAACTCTCACTGCCTTTAACCCTGCAAGTGTAATTATTGCAGTTTTTATAAACTGCAATATTTACATTGCAGGGTTAACTCCTCCTCTAGTGGCTGTCTACTAGACAGACACTAAAGGGCACTTCCTGGTCTATACCACAGGTTTTGCTAGAGCGTCGCTGGACGTCCTGTGCTAGAGCGTCGCTGGACGTCCTCATGCTGGGTGAGGACCTCCAGCGTCGCTAAAATCCCCATAGGAAAGCATTGAAATGCATTTTCAATGCTTTCCTATGGAGGGGTCTAATGCGCCTGCGCGGCATTGCTGCACATGCGCATTAGGTCTCCCCCGCCGGTTGGCGTGATTAGTCTCCCCCGCCGGCTGACGTGATGAAGGGGAGGAGCGTGAGCGGAGGAAGAAGCAGTGATGTGGGACATGTCGCTGCCTCTGGTAAGTCACTGAAGGAGTTTTCACCCCTTCAGCAACCGGGGATGGGAGGTGGGAGGTGGGAGGGAGAGGGGACCTGCAGTGCCAGATAAACGGATTGTTTTAACGTTTGTATCTGATGGTGAGATGCGTGATGTCCTTGTCACTGGTAACACTGACCTCTGTTCACACCTTCCTGTCCATCTCTTGAGAAACTGCAATTAAAGGACCACTATAGTGCCAGGAAAACATACTCGTTTTCCTGGCACTATAGTGCCCTGAGGGTGCCCCCACCCTGAGGGTCCCCCTCCCGCCCGGCTCTGGAAGGGGGAAAGGGGTAAAAACTTACCTTTTTCCAGCGCTGGGTGGAGAGCTCTCCTCCTCCGATCCTCCTCCCCGTCGTCTGAATGCGCACGCGTGGCAAGAGCTGCGCGCGCATTCAGCCAGTCACATAGCAAAGCATTATCAATGCTTTCCTATGGACGCTTGCGTGCTCTCACTGTGAAAATCACAGTGAGAAGCACGCAACATACTACATTCTCTGAAACTGCTATGTTTATGAAAAAATGGGTTAACCCTAGAAGGACCAGGCACCCAGACCACTTCATTAAGCTGAAGCGGTCTGGGTGCCTAGAGTGGTCCTTTAAAAGCTGGGTGACGTGATATCCATATACTGGTTGTCTCTAATACGGAGTGCACTGTCGTGTCACCTTCGTCACTTAGAACACACCTGTTATTCTAATTGACCAGGTCCTAAATAATCATAATTTTTACATACATAAAAAAAGGTTGTTATTATTATTATTGCCATTTATATAGCGCCAACAGATTCCGTAGCACTTTACAATATTATAAGAGGGGGGATTTCACTATAAATAGAACAATTTAAGAAAACTTACAGGAACGATAGGTTGAAGAGGACCCTGCTCAAACGAGCTTACAGTCTATAGGAGATGGGGTGTAAAACACAATAGGGCAGGAAATAGCAATCAAAATAGGTTGGAGTGAAGCAGAGCTGGAGGAGAGAGTAAAGTGCTGCCCTTTAGGAGGGAGCAAGAGACAGGTACGTGAGGTAGAGG
Organism: Pelobates cultripes; assembly: GCA_933207985.1. Lineage (NCBI taxonomy): Eukaryota > Metazoa > Chordata > Amphibia > Anura > Pelobatidae > Pelobates > Pelobates cultripes. Next base: position 370,484,031 of record OW240913.1, on the reverse strand, counting down.
TTACTCTGGGAGGCCATAAGCTTTCCTAAAGAGATGAGTTTTAAAGCACTTCTTAAATGACTGAAGACTAGAGGAGAGTCTGATGGTCGCAGGCAGGCTATTCCATAGGAAGGGAGCTGTCCGCAAGAAATCCTGCAAGCATAAGTTAGCCACACGGGTGCGAGCAGCGGACAGGAGAAGGTCACTGGCATAGCAGAGAGACCGAGAAGGGGCATATCTATGGATCTGTGAAGAGATATAAGAGGGGCTAGAATTGTTCAGTGCTGTATAGGTATGGGTTAGCACTTTGAATTGACTCCTATAGGATACAGGAAGCAAATGTAAGGACTAACAGAGGGGTGAGGTGTGAGAGGACCGACTAGAGAGGAAAATCAGTCTGGGGGCAGTATTCATTATGGACTGTAGCGGGGCAATATGACTTGTGGGAAGACCAATTAGGAGAGGGTTACAATTATCCATGCAGGAAATTACTAGAGCATGGACAAGCTCCATAGTAGCATCTTGCATAAGAATGGGGCAGATGTGGGCTATGTTTTTAAGATGGAACCTACAGGATTTGGCAACATACTGGATGTGAGGCTCAAAGGTGAGGCCAGAATCAAGTATTTTATTTATTTATAAAATATTTTACCAGGAAAGATACATTGAGATTTCTCTCGTTTTCAAGTATGTCCTAGGCCAATTATGAAGCCAAGACATGTTATTCTTATTATTATCCATATATTATCCAACAGCAAACAGGGGGACCTCAAAGTTACTTGTGTTACTTCAGCGCTGCAGAATACGTTGGTGCTTTCTAAATGTCAGTAATTATAATAACTTGCGCACAGGGTCTTTCTTTGGTCAGACTGACAGCTTGTCTCCGTGGTTCTGCTGCATACGATTAAGTATTTAACACACGTTTTTATTTTTATTTTTTATTCATTTTACATCCAGTATGTACATTAATTCCCCTATATATGCTATTAATTCTAATTGACGTAATCCGTAGAGCAGTGCAATGAGCGAATCCAACATACAAACAATTATTGACATAACAAGTTGAGACATACTCATTCATCGTGTGTGTTACTGCAGGAAGACCCACAAATCCTTATATTCAATACAGATAATTAACTGGATGAGGCTCGCTTTCTATCAGCTCACAAGCAAAGCGTTTTTTTCACACCAGCAAATAGAAAAATGATGAACTGACACTGCGGACCTGATGCATTATATCTGTCGGTATTCCTCGCATATTGCCAGGGGACTTAACACCTGGACACACTGATGTCAGGAGATGCAGATAAAGTGGAGTGCAGGATTTTACCTATTAGCAGAAGGAAAATTAATTCCGAGTGAGTAAGATCTGGGCTCGTTTGGAGGAAATGGAATATAAATGAAGGGGCGATGACATGTGTCGACTGCTGAACACGAATATTTTATTGTTGTGATTGAAAACTAATTGGGGTGATTTACTAAGACCCGAATATATAGGAGTGAATCCAGGAAACGTCATCTGAAGAAATTTGGTTGCAATTTACGCAATTTTCAATGATCTGAACTGAGTAAAACAAGCTCTTAAAGTGACTAAACCAAACCCAGTTAGCCCTCACCCTGCCACCTGATCCAAAATACTGCCTGCATTTCCTCCTAATACAGTGCGTTCAGAAAGTATTCAGAACCCACAAAGTATTCAGAACCCACAAAGTATTCAGAACCCTTCGTCTTTTTCACATTTTTTTAAAGCTGTAACATTATGCAACAGTTGTTTAAAATTATTTTATTCAAATTAATCTACACTCAATATCTTATAATGACAAACAAAAAACCCTGAAAGAACGTGCAAATTTAAGACAATACTTCGCTGTTTTTAATGCTTGTTGCTGGCCAGGCTGGTATTTTACTGGTTTATCATCTGTATTCAGAAAAAAAACAACCCTGGGGCCAAAGACACTGCCTGCAGAGCTCAGAGACAGCACTGTGTGGAGGCCCAGATCTTGGAAAGGCTACAAAATCATTTTGGCTACTTTGTAGTTTTTTTTCTCAGTGACCAACATAATTCTTAAACGAACACTATAGTGTCAGGAATATTAATGTGTATTCCTGACACTATATGTCTCAATAGCTGGCCCCCCTTACCTCCCATCTAAAAGGTGATTTACTAAATTCTTTACAGTGCTGCGCCCCCAGCGCTGAGATCATCAATGCTTTCCCACAGGATGCTTTTCCCCATGTTTTGAGAGTGATTTTTAGCCGCAGTGACTGGGAAACAGCTCAGAGTTGAGGGAAAGTTGAATGCAACTGAACACAATGAAATCCTTACTGAAAACCTCAGACTGGGCCAACAGGACAGGACCCCAAGCACACAGCCAAGACAACGCAAGAGTGGCTTAGGGACTACTCTGTGAACATCCTTGAGTGGCCCAGTCAGATTGAACTTGGACCTAATTAAACATCTCTGGATAAATCTGAAAATGTCTGTCCATCGACAGCCCCCATATAAACTGAGAGAGCTTGAGATGATCTGCAGAGGTGAATGGTAGAAACTACCCAAATTCAGGAGTGCAAAGCTCGTTGTATCATAGCCAAAGCTTGAAGCTATAATCGCTGCCCGAGGTGCCTGAACTAAATACTGAATTATGGCTCTGACTACTAATGGCAATCAGATATTTCCCCTTTTTTTTTGTTTAATATGCCGTATTTGCAATGGAGTAAAAAATATTGGTGTTTTTGCGATGTCATTATGGGTATTGATTGATGTAAAGTGAAATGATTTAAACAATTTTAGCATAAGGCTGCAATATAAAAATGTGAAAAATAAATGCACTCTATATGTTTATTTCATTTCTAAATGCTGCTAATTTCTTAAAAAGAAAAATGAGCTCAGGCAGCTTCTATGAAACCTATTGATTTCATAATAGAAATGTGTCAGAAATGCCCACTGTGTGTATTTACAAAAAAGCAGTTGGCTGAGTGAAACGCCAAGAAACAAAATGGCCTAAATAAAAATACAGAGATGGTAACCGGTGTATAATGGGTTCTGACTTCTGGCCGCTGTCTCTCGACATTTCCTAAATCCATCACAATCCAAATCTGACAAACCTGCAAAACTGCTGATGTCAGATAACGTTATCGTCTTCTAACCTGGTCTAAAAATGATTTCATTGTTAATCTAGCGATAATGAACAAGGCTAATGAAAAATAAATAAAAAGGCAGCTTCAAGGGGGTTTAAAGTGTATCACCGGTTGGAAGTTGCAGAGTCCAAGTGCATTAATAATGGTAATGGATGGCAGGTGTGTCATTAACCCATTGTGTGTAAATCAAGAAATGAGAAAACGAATACATTGTCTGTATTGCCAGTGTGCAATAAATAATGTGTCTGTACCAATAAGAGGGCCTATCCCTAATGTTTACATGCGGAAATAATGAAATGAATTACTCCAAGTCCTATTACAAGTCTCCTAAACACATATATACATTTATTACAATTCTATCTTACGCCCATCACTGATTATATAGACATTTTTTCTTTTTCTAATTAACAACCAATTATGGTCTCAGTTAAATTCCAGCC
>OW240913.1:370397752-370467346 GCA_933207985.1 Pelobates cultripes | reverse complement strand
GATCTGGCATTGGTGGAGGTAATCTCTGAGGAGGGATTTTGTGGCGCATGCACGATAGCCTCCTATTACTTTCCTATGGGAAAGCATTGGATTGGCTGAGATCATCAATTCTGATGATCTCAGCCAAGGAGGAGGATCGGAGGCGGGGCTAGGACTGGCGGACCTACATGCTATGTTTACAGCAGGCAGGGTAAGTGCTAGATGGACCTGGCACCCAGACCATTTCATTAAGCGGAAGTGGTCTGGGTGCCTATAGTGGTCCTTTAAGATGCCTAGCGACTGTGCGCATGTTTAGGCATCTAACAGCGAATGCAGTATGCGTTCATATGCGCTCTGCAATTTTTACAGCGGTGCCATACGCACACATGTGCTGTGAGCAGCAACAAATTGACATACTGAACTGGTTTTGCCGCGTAATGAAATAAAATAAAATATTACGAATTTTAAGACAATTTTAGCTTAACCAATAACTAACTTTTAGCTGTTAACTGCTTTTTGTTCCTGTTAGGTTGTGCTAAAAATGTGACACCTCTTTAAGTATAATTGTATTTTGAAAGTATTATAAAGTATTTCTACATTTTATTACACATCTGTTTTATTTCACAAAGTGAGATATATTATTAAACCGGCAATACTATAATAAATATAACTGTATATAGGGTATATATGCTATAGGATTGTAGGTAAAAGATCAATCCACAGGAACATTCTATTGGTTTCCATGGTGACTGTTCCTGTTTCAGGCGTAGAATACTCAGCAGGGACATTCCGTTGGTTTCCATGGTGATTGTTTCAGCTGTACAGCAATTGGCAGAAGCATTCCGTTGGTTTCCATGGTGATTGTTTCAGTTGTAGTGCAATCAGGAAGAACTTTCTGCTGGTTTCTGCTGTAGTACAATGAAAAAGAACATTCTATTGGTTTCCACTTTGATTGGTTTCCATGGTGATTGTCCAGAACTCCTGTAGGTCTAACCTGCTAAAATAGTAATGGAAAACCGTGGGCCCCAGATGTTTTTAGATTCCAACACCTATAATGCTCTGCAAAACAATGACTAAAGGTAATTATGGGAGTAGTAGTCCAACAATATGTGGGGATGGTTAATAACATGTGTGTCATAGTGCTGGCAGTTTACAGCATGGCATCCACTGTGCCCCCAAATAACTCCTCATATATCTCAATGGGGGAGGAGGGGGTCTTTATACCCATGCCAAATAAAGGGGAATAATGGGGGTCTTTATACCCATGCCAAATAAAGGGAATAATGGGGGGGCCTTTATACCCATGCCAAATAAAGGAATAATGTGTGGCCCTATACCCATGCCAAATAAAGGGAATAATGGGGGGGTCTTCATACCCAAGCCAAATAAAGGGGAATAATGGTAAATCTCTATACCCATGCCAAATAAAGGAGAATAACAATGAGCTCCTTATAATCTTATGCCAAATAAAGGGGAATAATGGGGGGTCTTTATACCCATGCCAAATAAAAGGAGAATAATGGGGGTGGGGGTCTTATACCCATGCCAAATAAAGGGGGATTAATGGGGGCCCTCATACCCATGCCACAAAGGGAATAATGGGGGTCTTATACCCATGCCAAACAAAGGAATAATGGGGGGTCTTTATACCCATGCCAAATAAAGGATTAATGGGGGGTCTTATACCCACAAATAAAGGGGAACAATGGGGTCCTATACCCATGCCAAATAAAGGGGAACAATGGGGGGTCTCATACCCCATGCCAAATAAAGGGAATAATGGGGGGCTCCAGCACCCATGCCAAATAAAGGGGAATAATGGGGGCGCCTTTATACCCATGCCAAATAAAGGGGAATAATGGGGAGGGGGTCTTACACCCATGCCAAATAAAGGGGAATAACAATGGGGAGTAAGGCCCTTATACCCATGCCAACAAGCAGAATAATGGGAGGTGTCTTGACAATCACAAATAAAGGAGAGAACACAATGGGGTGGTCTTTATAACCATGCCAAATAAAGGGGAATAATGGGGGGGGGGTGATATACCCATGCCAAATAAAGGGGAATAATGGGGGTCTTTATACCCATGCCAAATAAAGGGGAATAATGGGGGGGGGGTATACCCAGTGTATACATGTTGTAGCAGGTTTTATCACACAATGTATAGTTTGGATGATATCCCTTATAAAGTGACATCTTATCGTTATTATAAAATGTGCCCTTTAATGTGACAATAAATGAAACCTTGGGAGCTGATTATTATACACTGGCTCTATATTCCAATATGTGTAGGAATCAGGGAGATATGTTAATATGAGGTCCTTCATACAATCTGCATGACATCCTGCCTTTCCAGTTACCTGACATACAGCACTGTCTCACTGAAAGCCTCAGAGACCATAAGCTCCCAGCAAACACACAGGAATTACTGTCCATATAATCCAGCATTCTGCATGGAGCTACAAAGGGTTAATCCGAGACTAAAATAATGTATCTGCCAGTGTGACCCTCATATTAATACATTGTGTCTCCTTACATGGACACCCATCTATACATACTGTGCATGCCATGGATCACACATAGGGAATATATTAGCAACACAATTGGAAAAACCCTCCTCTTAGTCAGAACTACGACTCCCATGACGCCTTTTAGACGTTTTGATGACGAAGCATTGTAGGAGTTGTAGGTCAGCAACAGATGTCTTCTTTTGCAGATTCCTGGATTACATGCCCAGGTCATAATGCCATGCTCGCCCTGTTTTAGCCATCTGAATTGTGACAGTTTGGCTTCTCCCACTGTGGATCCTGGGCAATGCTGATTGCCCCCCCCTCCCCCTGGGCACATGGACTGGTACAGCCCAATACAGGTCCCGTCCCTCCCTTCCTGCCATGATGGGGATCCTGGGCACATGGATGGACCCAGCTCAATGCTGATCCCCACCACCACCCCCCCTCCCTCCTGCCATGATGGGGATCCTGGGCACATGGATGGACACAGCTCAATGCTGATCCCCACCACCACCCCCCCTCCCTCCTGCCATGATGGGGATCCTGGGCACATGGATGGACACAGCTCAATGCTGATCTCCCCACCCCCCCTCCTGCCATGCTTGGAATCCTGGCACATGGACTGGTACAGCCCAATACTGCCCTCCCCCCCGGATGGACACAGCTCAATGCTGGTACCCCCCTTCTGCCATGCTGGGGATCATGGGCACAAGGACTGATACAGCCCCCCCTACCATGCTGGGGATCCTGGGCACATGGATGGACACAGCTCAATGCTGGTACCCCCCCTCCCTCCAAGCCATGCTGCATGCTCTGAAGTCGCAGATGAAGGAGCTCTGTGTTATTCAGACAGAACTGAGGAAATGCTTCTCTGCCGATGCATAAACTAAGCAGCCAGTTACCCACCCAGCCAGTCCTGCTACAACCCAGCCAGCCAGTTACCCATCCAGCCAGTCCTGCTACACCCAGCCAGCCAGTTACCCAGCCAGCCAGTCCTGCTACACCCAGCCAGCCAGTCCTGCTACAACCCAGCCAGCCAGTTACCCAGCCAGCCAGTGCCCAGCTAGCCAGTCCACTGCTACACCCAGCCAGCCAGTCCTGCTACACCCAGCCAGCCAGTTACCCATCCAGCCAGTCCTGCTACACCCAGCCAGCCAGTCCTGCTACACCCAGCCAGCCAGTTACCCATCCAACCAGTCCTGCTACACCCAGCCAGCCAGTCAGTTACCCAGCCAGTCCTGCTACACCCAGCCAGCCAGTCCTGCCACAACCCAGCCAGCCAGCCAGCTACCCAGCCAGCCAGTCCTGCTACAACACAGCCAGCCAGCCAGTTACCCAGCCAGCCAGTTACCCATCCAGCCAGTCCTGCTACAACCCACCCAGCCAGTCCTGCTGCCATCCAGCCAGTCACCCAGGCAGTCTTACCAGTCAGTCCTGCTCGCACCCAGATTGCCAGTCCTGCTATAACCCACCCAGTCACCCGGCCAGTCCTACTATAACCCACCCAGTCACCCAGCCAGTCCTGCTACAACCCAGTCAGTCACCCAGCCAGTCCTGCTATAACCCAGTCAGTCACCCAGCCAGTCCTGCTATAACCCAGTCAGTCCCCCAGCCAGTCCTGCTATAACCCAGTCAGTCACCCAGCCAGTCCTGCTATAACCCAGTCAGTCACCCAGCCAGTCCTGCTATAACCCAGTCAGTCACCCAGCCAGTCCTGCTATAACCCACCCAGCCAGTCCTGCTATAACCCACCCAGCCAGTCCTGCTATAACCCACCCAGTCCTGCTATCACCCCACTAGTCCCCCAGCCAGTCCTGCTATAACCCAGTCAGTCACCCAGCCAGTCCTGTTATAACCCAGTCAGTCACCCAGCCAGTCCTGCTATAACCCACCCAGCCAGTCCTGCTATAACCCACCCAGTCCTGCTATCACCCCACTAGTCCCCCAGCCAGTCCTGCTATAACCCAGTCAGTCACCCAGCCAGTCCTGCTATAACCCAGCCAGTCCTGCTATCACCCAACTAGTCCCCCAGCCAGCCATCTAGCCAGGGGAGGATACTGAGCTGGGTCCTCGCCATCCTGATGCTGTCCCCTCTATCCCTGACTGGCTGTCTCTTACTGGAGCAAGGCATGGGATCTCATGGACCGACCTTGTTCCAGTATCCTCCCCAGGATGGAGCTCAGTCTCAGTGGAGCTCAGGGTGATTGAAGCTCAGTCTGGATGGAGCTCAATCTCAGTGGAGCTCGGTCTGGATGAAGCTCAGTCTGGATGGAGCGCAGTCTGGTTGGAGCTCGGTCTGGTTGGAGCTCAGTCTGGTTGGAGCTCAGTCTGGATGGAGCTCAGTCTGGATGGAGATCGGTCTGGATGAAGCTCAGTCTTAGTGGAGCTCAGGGTGATTGAAGCTCAGTCTGGATGGAGCTCAGTCTCAGTGGAGCTCAGGGTGATTGAAGCTCAGTCTGGATGGAGCTCAGTCTCAGAGGAGCTCAGTCTGGTTGTAGCTCGGTCTGGTTGGAGCTCAGTCTGGATGAAGCTCAGTCTGGATGGAGCTCAGTCTCAGTGGAGCTCGGTCTGGATGGAGCTCAGTCTCAGTGGAGCTCAGTCTGGTTGGCTCAGTCTCAGTGGAGCTCAGTCTGGTTGGAGCTCAGTCTCAGTGGAGCTCAGTCTGGTTGGAGCTCGGTCTGGATGGAGCTCAGTCTGGATGAAGCTCAGTCTGGTTGGAGCTCAGTCTCAGTGGAGCTCAGTCTGGATGGAGCTCAGTCTGGTTGGAGCTCGGTCTGGTTTGAGCTCAGTCTCAGTGGAGCTCGGTCTGGTTGGAGCTCAGTCTGGTTGGAGCTCGGTCTGGTTGGTGCTCGGTCTGGTTGGAGCTCAGTCTTAGTGGAGCTCGGTCTGGTTTGAGCTCAGTCTCAGTGGAGATCGGTCTGGCTGGAGATCGGTCTGGTTGGAGCTCGGTCTGGTTGGAGATCGGTCTGGTTGGAGCTCAGTCTGGATGGAGCTCAGTCTGGTTGGAGATCGGTCTGGTTGCAGCTCGGTCTGGTTGGAGCTCAGTCTGGTTGGAGCTCAGTCTGGCTGGAGATCGGTCTAGTTGGAGATCGGTCTGGTTGGAGCTCAGTGTGGCTGCTGACATCCTGCAGCTGTGAGCAGTTCAGAAAGAGGGATGGAGCAGGCAGGAGGAGGAGTGATTGCAGAGACCCCCTCTCCCAGTGCCAGGGCTGGATGGAGTCTAATTGGTCCTGGAGGGGGGGCAGGGAATTTGGGCAGAAGGCTGGCCCCTTCCACCACCCCAAACATGTAATTGGTCCTCTGTTTGTTCATATAAAGTAGGAGAGGGAGAGAGGGAGAGCTGGGGAGCAGACCACGAACTTGTCCAGGCTGGAGCAGCTGTGGTCCTGGCGGGAGCAGAGGAGGTTCTCAGGGGCCCCAAATTATTAACCCTTCCAAGTCCATGAACCCAGGCTCTGATCTCTGTGGATACTTTAGCAGGAAGCAGCAGGTCCCTGGCCAGTCCCCTCCTGCCGGGCACCAGACACACTGCATTGAGGCGCGATCCTGGGCACAGCTCTGCCAAGGGGGCAATACTGAGGGCACGTGATTACTCCACTACCACACCGCGGTATAAGGCTGGGGGACACTTGTGGAAGTACAGTCTGGATCTCTGCTTCACCTTCACACCTAATCTACCATCTTACTCACCTGTCTGGCATGGATGTACAAACCTGATCACCTCATTTGATAACCTAGGGATCTGCTGGGAGAAAGTGATACAACCTGGCACTAGGAATCTACTCTGTATCACTAGGGATCTGCTGGGAGAAAATGATACAACCTGGCACTAGGAATCTACTCTGTATCACTAGGGATCTGCTGGCAGAATGTGATACAACCTGTCACTAGGAATCTACTCTGTATCACTAGGGATCTGCTGGGGAAAAGTGATACAACTTGTCACTAGGAATCTACTCTGTATCACTAGGGATCTGCTGGGGAAAAGTGATACAACCTGTCACTAGGAATCTACTCTGTATCACTAGGGATCTGCTGGGAAAAAGTGATACAACCTGTCACTAGGAATCTGCTGGATGACCACAGGAACACAAATACCAATAAAGTCTACAGAGACAGAGTAATGACTGAGAGTGTTTGGAGGAGACTGGGTCAGTAAAGTTCTGAGGAGAGTGGGATCACTAAGAGTCTATAGTGGATCTCATTTTATTACATAGATCTATTGGGGAACAGGAAGGATCTTACACCACTATCAAGGATCTGCTTGGAGTATTTCATTTACTGCAACACCAGTGATCCACCAGGAGAGAGGGAAAACATCTCATGAACTGGGGGGTGTCAGATACCACCTTCTCCACCCACCCAGACTCTTACTCCCTAAATAAGGGGGGCTACAGCCACTTTGCCTGGAGGTCTAACTTGGGAGTACTTTGCACTTCAGGCTGAGTTCAAGGGGGCAGATAAAGATCTCTCTATAGGTCCATCAGGAGGCAGCCAGCTCCTGGTGTTCGGGCTACAGGAGGAGGCAGCCAGTTGTGTGTTTGGAATCCGGCAGGAGCCAACCAGTTGCTGGTGTTTGGGCTACAACAAGAGGCAGACAATTCCCGTTGTTTGGGTTCCTGGTATAGGCAGCCAATTCCTGGTGTTTGGGCTCTAGGAGAAGACAGCCAGTTCCTGGTGTATGGGCTCTAGGAGAAGACAGTCAGTTCCTGGTGTTTGGGCTCTAGGAGAAGACAGTCAGTTCCTGGTGTTTGGGCTCTAGGAGAAGACAGTCAGTTCCTGGTGTTTGGGCTCTAGGAGAAGACAGCCAGTTCCTGGTGTTTGGGCTCTAGGAGAAGACAGCCAGTTCCTGGTGTTTGGACTCTAGGAGAAGACAGCCAGTTCCTGGTGTTTAGGCTCTAGGAGAAGACAGCCAGTTCCTGGTGTTTGGGCTCTAGGAAAAGGCAGCCAGTTCCTGGTGTTTGGGCTGTAGGAAAAGGCAGCCAGTTCCTGGTGTTTGGGCTCCAGGAGGAGCCTGGCTGTGTGATCTGGATGCTGAAAGGGAGCGAGCTCTGAGGTTAGGCTGGGGGGCTCTGGTGCCGGCTGTGGGGGCTCCAGGGGAGCCGGCTCCACGCTGCGGACTCTTCCCGGCTGCTGATGAAGGATCTCCCCTGAATGATGGAGGTTTTCTGGCTCCTCTTCATCTCTCTCATCCCCAGACACAGCAGGGGGCAAGGAGTGTACGGTAAGTGGGTTTTACAAGCTGCGGGAGGGGTTCAGGGGTTTTGTGGTGCACTGTTTGGGCTATGTTTTCTCTCAATCTCTCATTGCTCCAAGTGAAACCCTCGAATTAAGAGATCTCAAAACCTCAACTAGGTTCCCCAGGAGAGAACCCACTATTTACATAGGGCTCTCCAAAACAGGGCAGGCGAGAAAAGATACACTGTACCCCACTAGCCTCACACACTGTACCCCACTAGCCTCACACACTGTACCTCACTAACCTCACTCACTGTACCTCACTAGCCTCACTCACTGTAACCCACTAACCTCACTCACTGTACCCCACTAGCCTCACTCACTGTATCCCACTAGCCTCACTCACTGTACCCCACTAACCTCACTCACTGTACCCCACTAGCCTCACACACTGTACCCCACTAGCCTCACGCACTGTACCCCACTAGCCTCACACACTGTACCCCACTAGCCTCACTCACTGTATCCCACTAACCTCACTCACTGTACCCCACTAACCTCACTCACTGTACCCCACTAGCCTCACACACTGTACCCCACTAGCCTCACTCACTGTACCCCACTAGCCTCACTCACTGTACCTCACTAGCCTCACTCACTGTAACCCACTAACCTCACTCACTGTAACCCACTAACCTCACTCACTGTACCTCACTAGCCTCACTCACTGTACCTCACTAACCTCACTCACTGTAACCCACTAGCCTCACACACTGTACCCCACTAGCCTCACTCACTGTATCCCACTAGCCTCACTCACTGTACCCCACTAACCTCACTCACTGTACCTCACTAACCTCACTCACTGTAACCCACTAGCCTCACTCACTGTAACCCACTAGCCTCACTCACTGTATCCCACTAGCCTCACTCACTGTATCCCACTAACCTCACTCTCTGTAACCCACTAACCTCACTCACTGTACCCCACTAACCTCACTCTCTGTATCCCACTAACCTCACTCTCTGTATCCCACTAACCTCACTCTCTGTAACCCACTAACCTCACTCACTGTACCCCACTAACCTCACTCACTGTACCCCATTAAAGGGCACTCACTGTACCCCACTACCCTCACTCACTATAACCCACTAGCCTCACTCACTGTACCCTACTTACCCCACTCACTGTACCCCACTAACCTCACTCGCTGTACCCCACTAACCTCACTCACTGTAGCACACTAACCTTACTCACTGTACCCCACTAACCTCACTCACTGTACCCCACTAGCCTCACTCACTGTATTCCCACTAACCTCACTCTCTGTACCCCACTAACCTCACTCACTTTACCCCATTAAAGGGCACTCACTGTACCCCACTACCCTCACTCACTATGCAACCTAACACTCAGCCCTACCTCACTGCACCCCACACTCCCACTAACCACTGTACCCCACCAACCCTCACTCTCACTGTAGCCCACTAACCTACTCTGCACTGTACCCCACCAACCTCACCTCACTGTTCCCCTCACTAAAATGCACCTTGTATTGTACCCCCACTAACCTCACTCTGTAACCCCACCAAAATCTCCACTGCAACCCACTCAACCTCTCTGTACCCCACTAACCTCACTCTCTGTACCCCACTAACCTCACTCTCTGTACCCCACTAGCCTCACTCACTGTATTCCCACTAACCTCACTCTCTGTACCCCACTAACCTCACTCACTGTAACCCACTAAAGGCACTCACTGTACCCCACTAAATGCACTCACTGTAACCCACTAACCTCACTCGCTGTTCCCCCCCTAACCTCACTCACTGTAGCCCACTAACCTTACTCACTGTAACCCACTAACCTCACTCGCTGTTCCCCCCCTAACCTCACTCACTGTAGCCCACTAACCTTACTCACTGTACCCCACTAACCTCACTCACTGTTCCCCACTAAATGCACTCATTGTACCCCACTAACCTCACTCGCTGTACCTCAATAAATGCACTCACTTTACCCCACTAACCCCACTAAATGCACTGTACCCCATTAATATCACTCACTGTACCCCACTAACATCACTCACTGTACCTCACTAACCTCACTCGCTGTACCCCACTAAATGCACTGTACCCCATTAATATCACTCACTGTACCCCACTAACCTCACTCACTGTACCTCACTCACTGAACCCCACTAACCTCAGTCACTGTACCCCACTAAATGCACTGTACCCCATTAATATCATGCACTGTACCCCACTAATCTCACGCACTGTACCCCACTAATCTCACACACCTGTACCCCATTATCCTGTTTCTCTTCATAGTATGAAGGGTGAGATTGCATTTCATTGTTTTTATAATAAAATAATCATTCAGCAGAGATATATTATCAGCTTCATTTCATTTTCCCATCTGGACATAACTGTCAGTCCATATCAATCTGAACCCACCTCATTACTGACAGCCTGGGCCCCCTCGCTCTCACCTACCTCATCACTGACAGCCTGGGACCACTTGCTCTCACCTACCTTATTACTGACAGCCTGGGACCCCAAGCTCTCACCAACCTCATCACTGACAGCCTGGGCCCCCTTGCTCTCACCTACCTTATCACTGACAGCCTGGGACCCCTCGCGCTTACCTACCTTATCACTGACAGCCTGTTACCCCTCGCTCTCACCTATCTTTTCACGGTCAGTTTGGGACCCCTCGCTCTCACCTACCTCATCACTGACAGCCTGGGACCACTTGCTCTCACCTACCTTATTACTGACAGCCTGGGACCCCAAGCTCTCACCAACCTCATCACTGACAGCCTGGGCCCCCTTGCTCTCACCTACCTTATCACTGACAGCCTGGGACCCCTCGCGCTTACCTACCTTATCACTGACAGCCTGTTACCCCTCGCTCTCACCTATCTTTTCACGGTCAGTTTGGGACCCCTCGCTCTCACCTACCTCATCACTGACAGCCTGGGACCACTTGCTCTCACCTACCTTATTACTGACAGCCTGGGACCCCAAGCTCTCACCAACCTTATCACTGACAGCCTGGGACCCCTTGCTCTCACCTACCTTATCACTGACAGCCTGAGACCCCTCACTCTCACCTACCTTGTCACTGACAGCCTGGGACACCTTGCTCTCACCTACCTTGTCACGGACAGCCTGGGACCCCTCGCTCTCACCTACCTTATCACTGACAGTCTGGGACCCCTCGCTCTCACCTACCTTATCACTGACAGCCTGGGACCCCTCACTCTCACCTACCTTATCACTGACAGTCTCTATCCCCATCGTATCACTATCAGTCTGCGGCCCCTCTATCCCCATCGTATCACTATCAGTCTGCGGCCCCTCTATCCCCATTGTATCACTATCAGTCTGTGGCCCCTCTATCCCTATCGTATCACTGTCAGTCTGTGACCCCTCTATCCCCATCGTATCACTGTCAGTCTGTGACCCCCTCTATCCCCATGGTATCACTGTCAGTCTGTGGCCTCTCTATCCCCATCGTATCACTGTCAGTCTGTGACCCCCTCTATCCCCATGGTATCACTGTCAGTCTGTGGCCCCTCTATCCCCATCGTATCACTGTCAGTCTGTGACCCCCTCTATCCCCATGGTATCACTGTCAGTCTGTGACCCCCTCTATCCCCATCGTATCACTGTCAGTCTGTGGCCCCTCTATCCCCATCGTATCACTGTCAGTCTGTGACCCCTCTATCCCCATCGTATCACTGTCAGTCTGTGACCCCCTCTATCCCCATGGTATCACTGTCAGTCTGTGGCCCCTCTATCCCCATCGTATCACTATCAGTCTGTGGCCCCTCTATTCCCATCGTATCACTGTCACGTCTGTAACCCCTCTATACCCATCGTATCACTGTCAGTCTGTGACCCTCTATCCCCATCGTATCACTGTCAGCCCTGTATCCCTCTATCCCCATTGTATCACGCCCAGGCCCTCTATCCCCATCGTGACCCATCCTGACCCTCTATCCTTAATCGTAATACTGTCAAAGTCAGGACCCCTCTATCCCCATCGTATCACTATCAGTCTGTGACCCCCTCTATCCCCATCGTATCACTATCAGTCTGTGGCCCCTCTATCCCCATCGTATCACTATTAGTCTGTGGCCCTCTATCCCCATCGTATCACTATTAGTCTGTGGCCCTCTATCCCCATCGTATCACTGTCAGTCTGTGGCCCTCTATCCCCATCACTGTCAGTCTGTGCCCCTCTATCCCCATCGTATCACTATTAGTCTGTGGCCCTCTATCCCCATCGTATCACTATCAGTCTGTGGCCCCTCTATCCCCATCGTATCACTGTCAGTCTGTGGCCCCTCTATCCCCATCGTATCACTGTCAGTCTGTGGCCCCCTCTATCCCCATCGTATCACTGTCAGTCTGTGGCCCCTCTATCCCCATCGTATCACTATCAGTCTGTGGCCCTCTCTACCCATCGTATCACTATCAGTCTGTGGCAATCTAAGAACCCCCGTATAATCCACCTCACTACTGACAGTCTGTAGGAGTCTGAGTGTCTCTCTTTCATTCCCATTTTGTTCCTGATATCCTGTTAGGACACCTGTCATTGTCTAGACATTGTGCATTCTCTGTACACTATTTTTGGTTTTATTAAGAATCATATAACACATAGCAGTGTGATTGCAGCTTGGTTAAAAGTTGTCTGCTATACAATATGAGTATAAATTAAAAAACCAATGCAGGAGAAGACAACACACAGAGCATGGTGTCAGAATAATCAAATGGTATATAGAATAGTGTGTGTGTGTGTGTGTGTGTGTGTATATTTTTATATAGCACTACAGTGTATGTATATTTTATTTATATAGCGCTAACAGGTGTACTCAGCACTTTACAGGTTACATTACAGTAGAGGGAGGTGCAGTAGGTATACAGTGTATGTATATTTTATTTATATAGCGCTAACAGGTGTACTCAGCACTTTACAGGTTACATTACAGTAGAGGGAGGTACAGTGAGTGCAGTAGGTATACAGTGTATGTATATTATATTTATATAGCGCTAACAGGTGTACTCAGCACTTTACAGGTTACATTACAGTAGAGGGAGGTACAGTAAGTGCAGTAGGTATACAGTGTATGTATATTATATTTATATAACGCTAACAGGTATACTCAGCACTTTACAGGTTACATTACAGTAGAGGGAGGTACAGTAAGTGCAGTAGGTATACTGTGTATGTATATTATATTTATATAACGCTAACAGGTGTACTCAGCACTTTACAGGTTACATTACAGTAGAGGGAGGTACAGTAAGTGCAGTAGGTATACAGTGTATGTATATTTTATATAGTGCTAACAGGTGTACTCAGCACTTTACAGGTTACATTACAGTAGAGGGAGGTACAGTAAGTGCAGTAGGTATACTGTGTATGTATATTATATTTATACAGCGCTAACAGGTGTACTCAGCACGTTACAGGTTACATTACAGTAGAGGGAGGTACAGTAAGTGCAGTAGGTATACAGTGTATGTATATTTTATTTATATAGTGCTAACAGGTGTACTCAGCACTTTACAGGTTATATTACAGTAGAGGGAGGTACAGTAAGTGCAGTAGGTATACAGTGTATGTATATTATATTTATATAGCGCTAACAGGTGTACTCAGCACTTTACAGGTTACATTACAGTAGAGGGAGGTACAGTAAGTGCAGTAGGTATACAGTGTATGTATATTTTATTTATATAGTGCTAACAGGTGTACTCAGCACATTACAGGTTACATTACAGTAGAGGGAGGTACAGTAAGTGCAGTAGGTATACAGTGTATGTATATTTTATTTATATAGCGCTAACAGGTGTACTCAGCACTTTACAGGTTACATTACAGTAGAGGGAGGTACAGTAAGTGCAGTAGGTATACAGTGTATGTATATTTTATTTATATAGTGCTAACAGGTGTACTCAGCACTTTACAGGTTACATTACAGTAGAGGGAGGTACAGTAAGTGCAGTAGGTATACAGTGTATGTATATTTTATTTATATAGCGCTAACAGGTGTACTCAGCAATTTACAGGTTACATTACAGTAGAGGGAGGTACAGTAAGTGCAGTAGGTATACAGTGTATGCATATTTTATTTATATAGCGCTAACAGGTGTACTCAGCAATTTACAGGTTACATTACAGTAGAGGGAGGTACAGTAAGTGCAGTAGGTATACAGTGTATGTATATTTTATTTATATAGTGCTAACAGGTGTACTCAGCACTTTACAGGTTACATTACAGTGGAGGGAGGTACAGTAAGTGCAGTAGGTATACAGTGTTTGTATATTTTATTTATATAGTGCTAACAGGTGTACTCAGCACTTTACAGGTTACATTACAGTAGAGGGAGGTACAGTAAGTGCAGTAGGTATACAGTGTATGTATATTATATTTATATAACACTAACAGGTGTACTCAGCACTTTACAGGTTACATTACAGTAGAGGGAGGTACAGTAAGTGCAGTAGTTACAGTTTGTAGGCGTTAGGGTAGTATTTGTAATATTCAGAGCTTACATTCATTGGATATAGGACTAAGGGTAGGAATATGCAGTAGTAATGCATATTGGAGTAAGGAATCACAATGAATAAAACTATCATATAGAGTCTTTTATTAAGATGGTAAATAACTGCTGAATGTTAAGGAGAGCATTGCACTCCGGCTGGGAAGAGGTTAATTACACTCTGCAGCCGGATTGTGGAGTGTGTTACCGGCCCATTTAATGATGGCTGCTGGGTTAAGAAGGACCTTTATGTTTAGTACTGCGAGACCCTCACGGAATGGGTAAAGATTAATAAAATATCCGATTTTTCCAGGAATTCAGAATACTTAAAGATGTAATAGTAACACAGGGAAACAGCCCAGAGAGAAATCGGACTTTCAGTCTGGAATCAAGAACGAATGGATTTCTCAGTTTGTGACAAAATTGGAGCTCTCTTCATATTGGGCTTTACGTTAATACGGATCTGTGGCTCAAATTGATGGATTTAAGTATTTTTTCAAAAGTAAATATTAATATGTAACAACATTTTAATCCACAACCAATAATCCAATATAATCCTTTTACAGTGATCTGGATTATTATAGTATGGGGTATTGTTTGTATCCCCAGAATCCTCGGGAGAGACTCATTTAACCCTTTATTACCTAGTGTCATTGCAGAATGTCGAGGATTAATTTACTGGTAACTCTTTCAGTAAATGCAAAGAAAATTGTGTGCACAGTAAATCAAATGTTCTGGTGAATACGTGTTATGTATTAAGCATTCATAGTATCTTTTAAATGCTTAGTGAGAAGTACAGAGTGAAAATCATGTCTTATATTGGAGAGGTGACCCAGAGCTTGCAATCTAATTGTCCCTTCCTCTGTGGTAGCACAATGAATTGATATCTTTTTATCTAGGTGCCATGGGATATGTGGTTATCAGATGGAGCCCTGCTATGTAATGTCACGTTGTATGGAGGATACAAATAATTAGAATAATCTGTATTATATATAGAATGCCCTGATATCATTTATTACGCCCGTGTGATAGAGTTCTCTGCTGTTCAAATATGGAACCAAAAAATTGTAAGTTTTAGAATATCGAGATTTCGAATTAGTCCAGTTCTATGAGTTTAGCAGAAGCACTCAGAGAGCAGCATTCTTTCTCTGGAGTGTTATATTCTGAATCAGACATCGCCCTAAACAGAGTGCATTAGAAAATCTATGACTTGATCCGCAGCATATCACGAGCAAAGCATCTCTTCCATATTATCCTCAGCAGCAGCGACACATGGGAAGGAGCGTTTACATATCTAACTCCTCGCTTCCACTGAAAGGGTTAAATTCAATACAAACTGGTTCTTAATAATTCCAGCATTGTGGTTCATTGACTCCATCGTGAATTGTGGTGAATTGATAACTGAAAAACACAGCCACGACAAACAAATGCCAGACTTACTGAATGTCACTTGGGATAATAATATTAATAATAATAATAATAATATTAATAATAATAATAATATAGACTTACTGAATGTCACTTGGGATAATAATATTAATAATAATAATAATATTAATATTAATAATAATAATATAGACTTACTGAATGTCACTTGGGATAATAATAATAATAATTCTGCACAATTCACAGTTCGGTGAATAAACACTAAGTAATGAAACGGTCCGTGTGTTGTGTCACTGTAAACCTCCCATATTCTAGTTAATACTTTCTGGCTCTTTGGATTAATTCAATCATTAAACAGGTTTCTGGCAGACCTGGCTCCGTGAGGGTTAAAGGTGAAATAATCGTTATTGTATTTTCTGCCATTCCCTAATTATGACATTTGTGTCTTCTATTCCAAATAAAAACACATTTCTGAAGAGTAAGCATTTCATCTAATTGTAGAATCTAGCTTCAAGTCTGTATTTAAAGAACCAAGAGCAATGAAAAACAAAGAGTTAAAAATTCAAGCACAAAGTTTTCACTGCGCAAAACTGGAATAGGATAACAGAGTGCCCATTAACTCTTTCAGCGGCCGCCAAATGTTGAGAAGTGGATATATTCAGACAAACTTGGAAACAGACGTAAGACAAATGTTGTGAATGTGGAAATATAGCTAGGTTAGAGATTGCTTTCAGATTAGAGAATGTGTTTAATATACCTAGGGTTACTAACTTCACCACGCTTTCAGGCACACATATCACATATACACATTGGTGGGCAGCACATGAAAAGGGTTGCCCTTTAGTATGTAGAATTCAGAAGATAGTGTGTAGGATAAAAGGGACACTATAGTCACCAGAACCAATTTAGTATAATATAAAGGTTCTGGTGTCTATAATCCATGCAGGCTTTTCAATATAAACGCTGCCATTTCAGAGAAAACGTCTGCCATTGCTGCCTAGCAACACCTCTAGGTGCAGTTACTCAGACGGCCACTAGAGGTGTGATTCCGCAGTTTGCAGCACTGGCTTCCAGCGTTACCGCACTCTGCATGGAGGCGCAAAATTTTCCACATAGGGATGCATTGATTGAAAGGAGATACTGATTGACCAGGGTAGCATTTTGCTGCGCATGCACAATAGCCTCTGAATGCTTTCCTATGGGTTAAGCATTGGATTGGTTGAGATGATGATCTCAGCTTTGGCGATGGGACCAGGCTGAATCAGCTGCAGCAAGACGGCACGGCATGGAAAAAAAAAAACATGTTAAATCACCTTTTACACTGCACAGACTGAAGGGCCGGGACCTAAACAGCCATGCCAGGACTATAGTGTCAGGAATACATGTTTATATATAGTGTTCGTTATGTAATAAGACAATCAAGAATCCTGTAGAATATCAATTATGCACATTGCAGGGAAACCCTTTTCATGCATTTTCATAAATATGACAAATGTGTATGTGTCCCTGAAAACATGGTAGATCTGGTAAACTTAAAAACCTAAAAACCGCACAAAATAGTGTGGTGTTTTAATAACACTTTCACTACTTTACTTTAGTTTACATAATGAAGATTTCAAGTTTTGCGAGTAATTAATTTATTGGATTTGATTTGGATATCAATTGTAGAGCGCTACAGAATACGTTGGTGCTGTATAAAAATAATCACCGTAGCTCTGCAGCACAGATAGACCTGTTTCCATACATCCCACGTGTCCCTATTTAGGATTGACAATCCCTATTTTCTCTCCTAAGGTCCCTCTTTTCTAGGAGCTCCGTATTGTTGGTGTGTCGCAGTGTATAATAGAGCTCCACAGCAATAATACTCCCAGAAATGTGTCTGAGTATCACAGAGCTCCTCTGTAGTAATACTCCCAGTAATGTGTCTGAGTGTGTCACAGAGCTCCACAGCAATAATACTCCCAGTAATGTGTCTGAGTGTATAACAGAGCTCCACAGCAATAATACTCCCAGAAATGTGTCTGAGTATCACAGAGCTCCTCTGTAGTAATACTCCCAGTAATGTGTCTGAGTGTATAACAGACCTCCACAGCAATAATACTCCCAGTAATGTGTCTGAGTGTATAACAGAGCTCCACAGCAATAATACTCCCAGTAATGTGTCTGAGTGTATAACAGAGCTCCACAGCAATAATACTCCCAGTAATGTGTCTGAGTGTATAACAGAGCTCCACAGCAATAATACTCCCAGTAATGTGTCTGAGTGTATAACAGAGCTCCACAGCAATAATACTCCCAGTAATGTGTCTGAGTGTATAACAGAGCTCCACAGCAATAATACTCCCAGTAATGTGTCTGAGTGTATAACAGAGCTCCACAGCAATAATACTCCCAGTAATGTGTCTGAGTGTATAACAGAGCTCCACAGCAATAATACTCCCAGTAATGTGTCTGAGTGTATAACAGAGCTCCACAGCAATAATATTCCCAGTAATGTGTCTTTAAACTACAATAAATGTTTAGAAATCAGTCTGTTTAAATAAGATACATTGTTCTTGTTCTAGATTACATTTTAGTTGATACATTGTTAGTAGTAAGTCACCTAAAATTTCTCAAACACCCCTTGACCACATTCCCTTGCCATTTGACACGGTGGGATGTTTACTAAGCTCCCTTACATGTCAGTGTGCAGTGTCACCAGGCCACCAGTAAGCTCCGCAGCCAAGAGGTTTGTAAATTCCTAGGTTGCTTTGCAGCAGCTGTCATGTCAAAGTCCGCTATGAGGGACCGTCCAATTCAATCTTCATTTTATATAAAGGGAGTCAGAACAAGCAGCAGGATCCTTTCACTGGCCGGGTGGGCAAACTTTAGGGTTTTATATAAAATCCTGGACAATACAAATCTATATTTACATTTTTTTTCACTTGTCCCAGAAGTATTTGAGTTTTTGGATATTTGTTTTTGTTTGTTATTTGATTTCCTTGCGCTGGTTGTGCCGCTGTCAACATTTATAAAGTCCTTCCTGTTGTTGTGAGATCAAAATAAAATATAAATCATTTTTTTAATTGCGATTTGGAACTTATTGATAAATTGACACGGTGCAATTTACTTGACTGGCTGCATTTAGTGAATTGTAGTTTAATAACATACTTCTTTTTTTTCTCAAATTTCTGAAAATAAATCTCCATTTATGCTGTTTCCATCACAGCTGTTTTGACCGAAATGTATGTCATTGTCTTGGGTTGTCAATTCAGCACCGGTCACTGTGAAGTAATGCTGTTTCACCAGCACCCATTAGACATAAATTGTCATTTTTTTCTAAAAAACTATTTAATTTGGCTCTAAACATATGAGGTGGTTCACTCAGTAAACCATGAATATTGTTGAAACTGTGGCATTTGGCTCCTCTGTCCTGCGTCACATTGAATATTGTTAAAATTGTGGCATTTGGCTCTATGCCCTGCGTGACTGCCTCACAGAAGTGGTTTCTTTAGGTTCAGAACGCAAAGCGAATGACAAAACAGGGTTTCTTTGGGACTAAACAGGGAATTGTGATGTCTCAAAACTGGAGAGATGTATTTTTTTTTTTTCAATATTAACTATTTTACTCAAAATTTTGCAAATCTGTTGTCATCTAATGACTGCTTAGAGAGGGACTATTGCTGTAGGTTGAGCCACTTGGCATGTATGGAACAAGCATAAACTGATTCTACCTTAAATACACATTAACCACCTTGGCTGGGAGATCAAGCAGTATACTCTGCTTACTGTTAGAAAGCATGTTAATTCACATCTTCTGGTTAACATTGCTCCTTGGAACTATTTTATGTTTGCTTCTTACCATCCCTGCAGGAAAGGCGCTCCATGTCTGCACTACTTCTGTTGCATTGCCTTGTGCCTTAGTAGTAGGCTTGGATTACTTGTATGTATCAGTGTGTGTTTAATGCATTATACATGAAATGCAAGCTGTGTTTACGTGTCAATAACCCAGCTATGTCTTTATGGAGCATTCACAGAACTAGCCAGAACCTACACGGATTATCTTTCTGAACCTTTATAACTCTAACTTAATATTTATTCTGTGCCTTGAGCTATGGTACAGTCACTTTGCCCCCACCATTAACTCCATTGCCCACCAATTAAGAATTTCCTTGCTGCAGCTTTTGAATCCAGCATGCTTCAGGGAAGCCCTTTTCATGTACTGGCCAACAACATGAAGTGAAATATTTCTAGAAAAACAATGTATCGAAACCGTACTTTGTGCTCAGCATTAAACCTGGGGTGCCCAGCATTAAACCTGGGGTGCCTAGCATTAAATGTGGGGTAAACCTGAAGTGCCTAGCATTAAATCTGGGGTGCCCAGCGCCAGCGCCAGTCGCAGTACATAGCACATTATCATGCTGGCACCTCGTGTCATGATGCAACATACGAAATGTCTTAATACACGATAATTGAAGAACTATTAATGCAACACCTGGCGTGCCTACGGCCCTTGAGAACAAAGCCGAACAGTCGAGATTTTAACCCTTTAACTGGCACCTGAAAATGAAAGGGTTAAACGTTTCAATACAGCGCTATTACTCGGCTTCACGATCATTCACATAAAGCCACTTCCTCCTGATACAGAACTGACAAGGGCACCGGACATTTTTGGACATACAGCTGAATTGGAAAATGTTAAAATTTTGCCCTAAAAATGCAGGACTGGTCCAGCTGTGTTTTGTTTTTTTTATGCACGTTATGTACTGTGCACTAGTGATGCACATTTACCGTTAACCCATTCATTGACTAAACACTTTCATGGCAATTAACCGTGACAGGGTTATTCACTAGAGTGAGAATTCAACTGAATTCAAAGAGAAATTCAAATTTAATGTCAAAATATTCTCCAGGTCATCAATGCTTTCAGCTCTTCTACTTTGGCCTTAAATTTGAAATCCACTTTGAATTCTCACTTTGGTGAATAACCAGCCTGTTAGAACAGAAAATGTAAGTGATGCACCTGAATGTTGCATTCCATACCTGTGTGTTCACCTGTCCTACACAGGACATACCACAAGAGGGAGCCACACCTTCCATTCACTCTGTGTGGCTGTGTAAGTTAAATGATAATTATATTATATGCTAAGTCTCACTCTCTATTGAAATGAATGCTTGTAATGCCTGGCTGGATACATCACAGGATGTCGATAGCCATGGCTTTATTTATTTTGTGTCTTCTTTGCCAGTTTCTGTTATGCTAGTCTCTATACAGTTAGAATTCATTGGTTCCTATCAGGGACAAGTTACTGATACTAATTGTCCTATCACTCTGTAAAGTGCAGTTTCTCCATGGATTTCACTCCCAGGACACAGTTACTCCATGTGTGGATGGTGGAGCAATGTATCTGATGGTTAAAGGACCAGTTTGGGCACCATAACAACTATATCGAAATTAAGTTTTTATGGTGACAGGATGTCCCCGGCATTGGTTCAGAACAGTTTATCCCCAAAGTCTGTGTTCCAGTGCCAAATCTCCCTGCCTCTCTGTCCTGCTGTTTTCACGGGAAGGTTCTTGCAAACATAGAATGTGACGGCAGATAAGAACCATTCGGCCCATCTAGTCTGCCCAATTTTCTAAATACTTTCATTAGTCCCTGGCCTTCTATTATAGCTAGGATAGCCTTATGCCTGTCCCACGCATGCTTAAACCCCTTTACTGTGTTAACTTCTACCAACATAGCTGGAAGGCTATTCCATGCATCCACTACCCTCTCAGTAAAGTAATACTTCCTGATATTATTTTTAAACCTTTGTCCCTCTAATTTAAGACTATGTCCTCTTGTTGTGGTAGTTTTTCTTCTTTTAAATATAGTCTCCTCCTTTACTGTGTTGATTCCCTTTATATATTTAAATGTTTCTATCATATCCCCCCTGTCTCGTCTTTCCTCCAAGCTATACATGTTAAGATCCTTTAACCTTTCCTGGTAAGTTTTATCAATCCATGAACCAGTTTAGTAGCCCTTCTCTGAACTCTCTCTAAGGTATCAATATCCTTCTGAAGATACGGTCTCCAGCACTGTGTACAATACTCCAAGTGAGGTCTCACCAGTGTTCTGTACAATGGCATGAGCACTTCCCTCTTTCTACTGCTAATACCTCTCCCTATACAACCAAGCATTCAGGTGGCGGCGCAATGTGGAGTCACTGATTGGCTAAGAGCGTCAGCTAACTATTCTGAAGGAGCTGGATAAATAGTATGACTGATTGATATTCTTTGTCCTATAATTACACAATTTTGCCTGGGTTAGAAAAACTGAACTACTGTTTTTTTTACATAAAGTATGTGTGCCAAAAACAAATATAAATGGTTAATTGCCTTGTTTACAGAAATGTGTAAAATCCTGGTTATATTTTGAGGAATAGAGTTTATTAAAAATGCCACCAGCATGTAAGAATACTGTCTGTATTTGTAGTGTACTGTGCATCCCAGGCTTCTATCGCTCTCTGACTCCCTCCTCCCATAGATGCTCAAATCTAGTTGTGAGGTTTGATCTACCGCAATTTCTAATCCGTCTGCACAAAACGAAGCGCTGCCAGAGATACAAATTGTGGAGTTTACCATTTTATGCAAATAAACCTGATTTGAAGATTTTTTTTTTCCCTTTTTAACTACTTTTTCTAAAACTTGCAATTCTACAAAAACCGTCAATATGTATAAAGTCCTTTAGTGGATCAACCCACTGATTTAAACATTGTGTTTAATCTTAGTATAGTTCAGTACTTGCAGATACAAAACACTTCCAAATATTGACTCAAACACTGAGAATAAGAATGTATCATTGTTTTGTCTACGTGCACTGGGAAGCTGCCCAGCTCTTACCCCTTTCTTGCAATCTGTTCTCCTACAAAGTGCTGGCAAGATGAGAGTTAATAGAATTTGTATTCTTCTGCCTAATATATTTGCTATAAATTTGTTCTCCACAAACTGCGGCATGAGAGGAACGAATGAAACCACTCCAGCTTTCCCCGACATACCGCAGTACCAAATCTTCTCCCGTGCCATTTGTTTGTATGTTCACAGCAAAACATATTACAATTTTAGCACTCATTATAGGGACAGTAAAAAGAATATAGAATGTCATCTTGTCGTAATAACAAACCCGTTTATGCAGCTGGATTGGGCCTTTCAATATTTTCACTGCCTTGAAATAATGTATTTAACGGCATTTGTTATAGAAAGCACAATCCAATCCCTGTATGTTTGTTTAACCGCTTCCTTTGCAAAATGAGCATAGCAATGCAAAATACAATGTATCTAATAAAGTCCCTTTTATTTTCACAATTTTCATCTTGAGAGCTCTAATCTGTCCCTCTGCATCTTTGCGGAAGGACTCTTCCCTCCTTCACACTGTACAGCAACCATTGTAGGTCAAACTTCATATCACCATTTCAACAGTAAGGGAGGACAAGAGAGCAAAGCCATGAGTAAATTACTGAGACTTTATGCAAATTACAATTAGCTGCATTCCCAGAAATGACATGCAGAAATATACCCATAAGCAGGATTTCAACCATTTTTATTTATCTTCTTTTTCATAATTATTGTATGTGACATAAATGTCTTTCAGTTAATAGTTTTCTTACAAATTGTGGATATTAGGAACATGACATAATTATTTGAACATTTTTGTCCAGTTAAGTAATCGGTAAATAATGAACAAAATAGAGGAAAAATTCAAATTGTGTACATTTACCTATTTTAGTTTTTAGCGAACTCTGATCTTTCTATAAATGGAATTAATGTGTTTTTAAGAAAATAACTTCAGAAGCTGTCTATAATTTGTTCAGGCTGAACAGGTTTTGCTAAAATGTTTATACTTTTTTGAGGTTTATACCCTTTATTACAATTTATAATAGAAGATCCTGGTGAATTTTAAACCAATTTCAATAGTCATTGTTTGGCTGTTTTTGCCTGATTTATAGAATTCTGTATTCATTTTATTACAATTCATTTCTTAGTAAATCATCTCCAAACGTAGATGTGGAGAGATCCCAGCCAATTTGTTCAACTTATTAGATTTCAGTTCTCACACTGTATGATCTACATAGAAGGATTCAGAGGTTTCTCAGATTCGATCCAGTAGTTTCTGTACTTTCTTAGCACCCAGCAGTAAGGCACTGGGTTATACAGCGACTTACTGCTCGTTGTGATTGAGGTCCATAGTCTGTAAGGTTCAGGTGGAGAGCTACCACCTTCACATACAGGTTATCATGGCTGTCAGGATTCAGACATTTCTTCATTACCCTGTTAAGTCTTCCTAATACTGTGCCAGGTTTCTGCTTGGTCCTGGTTAGGCCTGAATACAGGGGACCCTTCGTTGTCTGGTTAGGTCTGCGTACAGGGGACCCTTTGTGTTCTGGCTAGGTCTGCGTACAGGGGACCCTTTGTGGACTGGTTAGGCCTGCGTACAGGGGACCCTTTGTTGTCTGGTTAGGTCTGCGTACAGGGGACCCTTTGTGGACTGGTTAGGCCTGCGTACAGGGGACCCTTTGTGTTCTGGTTAGGTCTGCGTACAGGGGACCCTTTGTGGTCTGGTTAGGTCTGCGTACAGGGGACCCTTTGTGGTCTGGTTAGGCCTGCATACAGGGGACCTTTTGTGGTCTGGTTAGGTCTGCGTACAGGTGACCCTTCGTGGTCTGGTTAGGCCTGCGTACAGGGGACCCTTCGATGTCTGGTAAAGCCTGCGTACAGAGGGCCCTATAGGGTCCGGTTAGGCTTGCCTACAGTGGACCGTATGGGGTCCGATAAGGCCTGCGTGCAGGGGACCCTATGGGGTCCGGTTAGGCCTTCGTACAGGGAACCCTATGTGGTCTGGTTAGGCCTGCCATGGTGCCAAAAAATAGGTGATTTAAGGGGGAAAAAAGATGATCCCTGGCTAGAGCACAATCACTAAATGTTAATTTTATTAAAAAGTGAGAAGTAAGTAATAGAGAAAAAATAGAGTAGTAGTAAAGAAATATATAATATATCATTTTCTTTACCTATCAGTGTACTGTAAAATATATACAGAATATTATATGATATTGTTACATTTATATTATGTATATATGATTTGCTTCCCTGTTCAGAATCCCAGTTCCCAAATTCTGCCGAGCTGACATCCAAACGAAATTCGGGTGTCCCAAAAATGTTTTTTTTTCTTTAAAAATTGGTTTGGCAGAGCATTTCTTGCCATGCATACGTCTATCACAGCTCCCAGACACTGTCCCTGTCTCTTTTCTGACTGGTTAGAAAATAAAATCCATATATTAAGAATCCCAATGAGAATCAAACTATTTTGCCTAATTTCCATGAGCTCTGTATGGAAGCATGCCTGCAGGATAATACTATATCTCCATATCCTGCTTTGCAAACCATTCTTACTCACCCTGCGTACGCCAGTGCAGTAAATCTGCATTCAAGGAAGACATTAGCAATCCACAACATATCATTTTATTACAAATATAATTTTCTTTTACTGTTACCGAGGGTTTATCTGTGTTTCGTGGCTATTTTACAGACTCCCTTCCCGGGCCCTTTCAGGAAGTAGCAAATTTTATACTCATTTCATTAACTTTTGTCGGCACCCATATGTCTCTTGTCTCATAAATCGAATCTGCGTAAATATCTCAGCGCTGTCACGTTACTTATCTGGTGGCATAAATTCCTGTAACGTACAGTTCCAGCATTCACCCACGTGGCTTGACCCGGCAGATGGCGTTTGCAGGATGTCGTAGCAAATGGCTGAGATAACGGCCTGGCACGTGATCTGCCTATTTTCCTCTCCAATAAATCGAGATTTATTAGGAGTTAGAAGCATATCTCAACTGAGTGCTCAGCCGGGACATAAACAACACCAATAAACATATCACATGGAAAGTGCGTGAAATCCTGAAATAAATACTATATGGAGAAATGAGTTTCCCGCTAATACTCTGCCTTGACGAAAATGGTATCTGGCATCCCAGGGCGAAAGGGTCCAGGTACAGAACTAACGCTGCTTCTTGCTCCAAATGCCCCCATTGTCCATATGATGAACTTGTGCAAAGAATAGACCCTGTTTGTGTTAGTCCTAATTATTTTGTGGATTTTGCTTGTATGTTGTTACCTTTATTTGTGTATTTATTTATGGCCCCATTTTAATATATATTGACAAATTATTTTATTATAACATCACATCTGAACGTTATAGCCTAAGTATTGCGACTGTGGATTAAAGTTCTGTAAACGGATCTGGTGGAATAATACACAGCAATTAAAAGCACCCTCACCCCCCATCGTATCACAGGGAAATCAATGAGAAAAAGAGGGATATAATGTTTAACACCTCTACCTCTAAGTACCATGAACAGGGCCGGCCCAAGACATTGCGCTGCCTGGGTCGAAGGATGAAATGCTGCCCCCGGCAAACCCCCCAAACCTCATGCACATCCATTATGTTATGCAGTGTGTGTAGTGAAGGCAGGGTCTGTGTAGGAGATGCAGTGTGTGCGTAGTGGATGCAGTGTCTGTATTTGTGTAGTGGATGTGTAATGGGTGCAGTGTCTGTGTAGTGGATGCTGTGTAGTAGGTGCAGTGTCTGTGTAGTGGATGTGTAATGGGTGCAGTGTCTGTGTAGTGGATGTAGAGTATGTTTGGTGTGTGCAGTTTGTATAGTGGATGCAGTGTCTGTGTAGTCCATGAAGTGTGTTCAGTGTCTTTATATTGGGGGAAGTGTAGTGGATGCAGAGTATGTTTGGTGTGTGTGTATGTATGTATGTGTATATATATATATATATATATATATATAGTGGAGGCAGGGTAGGTGGGTGGCAGGATGTGAGGGTGACAGGCTGTGGGGAGCTCTCTGGTCTGCAGCTCCACCAGGTGTGAGCTGCAGACCACATTCTCACGCGCTCCGGTCAGAGCGTTGCTGTGGTAACCCGCGGCAACGCTCTGAGAGCTTGCAAGCCTTCCATTACATGATCTGCAGCTCACACCTAGCGGAACTGCAGACCGGAGGCTCTCTCCTGCAGGGCAGACTGCTGGAGGGGCTGTGCACCCGGCGGCACACAGGGCATGCCACCAAGCCCCCTCCTGGTATTGGGTCCTCCCTGAGCCGGCCCTGACCATGAATATCCAAAACAAATTCCTTATTTACAGAAAATAAATGTCTCTTCTAGCATTTTGGAAATTTTGCAGGTAAACATTTTATATCTCAGATTAGGAATGTATTTGACTTGTCAAATTAATAATCATGTCAATGTTTGTCTCTAAAGCAGGAAATGAATTAAACTTTTCTTCCCAGTCAGCATTGTGCTGGAATGAGTAAATCATCCGTAAATGACAGAGTAACCCTGAGCGTACCAATGATCCATCCAGTGATTGCGAGCTCTGTGGCCCGGTTCATTGCAGAATGCAGTTTCAATAAATAAAATGCAAACAATGAAATGTGCCGTGTAACCATCTGTCAGGAACCAAGTTCGCTTTATTTCCCTTTGTCTGTGAGGCTAAATCGCAGTAAAATTTCATGTTGCGGATGGGGGCTTCCTGCTGCAGGAGTTTTAACTCCGTGCTGACTTTATTACAAAGAATGTTCGGTGGATATGGTGTAACCGGCCTCTGCACAGAGCAGAGAGACTGCAAGCATGGGGCAGCTATTATTATCAGGAATTAAATGCACAATATTCCGGTATTAAGTCTGTCTGTGGACTGACACAATATTCTGGTATTAATACTCTCTGTGGACTGACACAATATCCTGGTATTAATACTCTCTGTAGACTGACACAATATTCTGGTATTGATTCTGTCTGTGGACTGACACCGTATCCCTGTATTAATACTGTCTGTGGACTGACACAATATTCTGTTATTAATACTTTGTGGACTGACACAATATTCTGTTATTAATACTCTCTGTGGACTGACACAGTATCCCTGTAGTAATACTGTCTGTGGACTGACACCGTATCCCTGTATTAATACTCTCTGTGGACGGACACAATATTCTGTTATTAATACTCTCTGTGGACTGACACAGTCTCCCTGTAGTAATACTGTCTGTGGACTGACACAATATTCTGGTATTAATACTGTCTGTGGACTGACACATTATTCTGGCATTAATACTCTTTGTGGACTGACACATTATTCTGGTATTACTACTGTCTGTGGACTGACACATTATCCCTGTATCTATCCTGGTAAAATATTTTATAAATAAAGAATAAATCAATAAATAGTAATACGATCTGTGGACTGGCACAATATTCTGTTAGTAATACTCTCTGTGGACTGACACAATATTCTGGTATTAATATTGTCTGTGCATTGACACAATATTCAGGTAGTAATACTCTCTGTGGACTGACACAATATTCTGGTATTAATACTGTCTGTGGACTGACACATTATCCCTGTATCTTTCCTGGTAAAATATTTTATAAATAAAGAATAAATAAATAAATAGTAATACGATCTGTGGACTGGCACAATATTCTGGTAGTAATAACCTCTGTGGACTGACACATTATCCCTGTATCTTTCCTGGTAAAATATTTTATAAATAAAGAATAAATAAAAAAATAGTAATATGATCTGTGGACTGGCACAATATTCTTGTAGTAATACTCTCTGTGCACTGACACAATATTCTGGTATTAATAATGTCTGTGGACTGACACATTATTCTGGTATTAATACTGTATGTGGACTGACACATTATCCCTGTATCTTTCCTGGTAAAATATTTTATAAATAAAGAATAAATCAATAAATAGTAATACGATCTGTGGACTGGCACAATATTCTGGTAGTAATACTCTCTGTGGACTGACACAATATTCTGGTATTAATATTGTCTGTGCATTGACACAATATTCAGGTATTAATACTTTCTGTGGACTGACACATTATTCTGGTATCAATACTCTCTGTGGACTAACAATATTCTGGTATTAATACTCTCTGTGGACTGACACAAAATTCTGGTATTAATACTCTTGGTGGACTGGCACAATATTCTGGTATTAATACTGTAACTGGACTACTACAATTTTATAATATTAATACTTCTTGGGATTGACACAGTATTCTACCACGAGTACTCTTGGCAGATGAGACACAATATTATAATATTCATACATATGGGGACTGACACAGTATTCTGGTATTAACACTGCCTGTGGACTAGCACAGTATTATAACATCCATCCTTCTGGGGACTGACAAGGTATTCTAATAACTGTAACTGGACTACTACAATTTTATAATATTAATACTTCTGGGGATTGAAACAGTATTCTACCACGAGTACTTTTGGCAGATGAAACACAATATTATAATATTCATACATCTGGGGACTGACACGGTATTCTGGTATTAATACTGCCCGTGGACTAGCACAGTATTATAACATCCATCCTTCTGGGGACTGACAAGGTATTCTAATAACTGTAACTGGACTACTACAATTTTATAATAGTAATACTTCTGGGGATTGAAACAGTATTCTACCACGAGTACTTTTGGCAGATGAGACACAATATTATAATATTCATACATCTGGGGACTGACACGGTATTCTGGTATTAATACTGCCCGTGGACTAGCACAGTATTATAACATCCATCCTTCTGGGGACTGACAAGGTATTCTAGGATCAATACTGTCTGTGTACTAGCACAGTATTATAATATTCATCCTTCTGGGGACTGACACAGTATTCTGGTATTAATACTGCCTATGACTAGCACAGTATTATAATATCCATCCTTCTGGGGACTGACACGGTATTCTAGGATTAATACTGCCTGTGGACTAGCACAGTATTATAATATCCATCCTTCTGGGGACTGACACGGTATTCTAGGATTAATACTGCCTGTGGACTAGCACAGTATTATAATATCCATCCTTCTGGGGACTGACACAGTATTCTAGGATTAATACTGTCTTTGGACTAGCACAGTATTATAATATCCATCCTTCTGGGGACTGACAGTATTCTAGGATTAATACTGCCTGTGGACTAGCACAGTATTATAATATCCATCCTTCTTGGGACTGACAAGGTATTCTAGGATTAATACTGTCTGTGACTAGCACAGTATTATAATATCCATCCTTCTGGGGACTGACAAGGTATTCTAGGATTAATACTGCCTGTGGACTAGCACAGTATTATAATATCCATCCTTCTGGGGACTGACACAGTATTCTAGGATTAATACTGTCTGTGACTAGCACAGTATTATAATATCCATCCTTCTGGGGACTGACATGGTATTCTAGGATTAATACTGCCTGTGGAGTAGCACAGTATTATAATATCCATCCTTCTGGGGACTGACAGTATTCTAGGATTAATACTGCCTGTGGAGTAGCACAGTATTATAATATCCATCCTTCTGGGGACTGACACAGTATTCTAGGATTAATACTGTCTGTGACTAGCACAGTATTATAATATCCATCCTTCTGGGGACTGACAGTATTCTAGGATTAATACTGTCTGTGGACTAGCACAGTATTATAATATTCATCCTTCTGGGGACTGACACAGTATTCTAGGATTAATACTGCCTGTGGACTAGCACAGTATTATAATATCCATCCTTCTGGGGACTGACAGTATTCTAGGATTAATACTGTCTGTGGACTAGCACAGTATTATAATATCCATCCTTCTGGGGACTGACAGTATTCTAGGATTATTACTGTCTGTGGACTAGCACAGTATTATAATATCCATCCTTCTGGGGACTGACACAGTATTCTAGGATTAATACTGTCTGTGACTAGCACAGTATTATAATATCCATCCTTCTGGGGACTGACACGGTATTCTAGGATTAATACTGCCTGTGGAGTAGCACAGTATTATAATATCCATCCTTCTGGGGACTGACAGTATTCTAGGATTAATACTGTCTGTGACTAGCACAGTATTATAATATCCATCCTTCTGGGGACTGACAGTATTCTAGGATTAATACTGTCTGTGACTAGCACAGTATTATAATATCCATCCTTCTGGGGACTGACAGTATTCTAGGATTAATACTGCCTGTGGACTAGCACAGTATTATAATATCCATCCTTCTCGGGACTGACACAGTATTCTAGGATTAATACTGTCTGTTGACTAGCACAGTATTATAATATTCATCCTTCTGGGGACTGACAAGGTATTCTAGGATTAATACTGTCTGTGACTAGCACAGTATTATAATATCCATCCTTCTGGGGACTGACAAGGTATTCTAGGATTAATACTGCCTGTGGACTAGCACAGTATTATAATATCCATCCTTCTGGGGACTGACAAGGTATTCTATGATTAATACTGTCTGTGACTAGCACAGTATTATAATATCCATCCTTCTGGGGACTGACAAGGTATTCTAGGATTAATACTGCCTGTGGACTAGCACAGTATTATAATATCCATCCTTCTGGGGACTGACACGGTATTCTAGGATTAATACTGTCTGT
This sequence comes from Pelobates cultripes, assembly GCA_933207985.1. Classification (NCBI taxonomy): domain Eukaryota; kingdom Metazoa; phylum Chordata; class Amphibia; order Anura; family Pelobatidae; genus Pelobates; species Pelobates cultripes. The sequence goes on along the minus strand of OW240913.1, from coordinate 370,436,232 downwards.
GGACTAGCACAGTATTATAATATTCATCCTTCTAGGGACTGACACGGTATTCTAGGATTAATACTGTCTGTGGACTAGCACAGTATTATAATATCCATCCTTCTGGGGACTGACAGTATTCTAGGATTAATACTGTCTGTGACTAGCACAGTATTATAATATCCATCCTTCTGGGGACTGACACGGTATTCTAGGATTAATACTGTCTGTGGACTAGCACAGTATTATAATATCCATCCTTCTGGGGACTGACAGTATTCTAGGATTAATACTGTCTGTGGACTAGCACAGTATTATAATATTCATCCTTCTGGGGACTGACACAGTATTCTAGGATTAATACTGTCTGTGGACTAGCACAGTATTATAATATCCATCCTTCTGGGGACTGACAGTAGTCTAGGATTAATACTGTCTGTGACTAGCACAGTATTATAATATCCATCCTTCTGGGGACTGACACAGTATTCTAGGATTAATACTGTCTGTGGACTAGCACAGTATTATAATATCCATCCTTCTGGGGACTGACACGGTATTCTAGGATTAATACTGTCTGTGGACTAGCACAGTATTATAATATCCATCCTTCTGGGGACTGACACGGTATTCTAGGATTAATACTGTCTGTGGACTAGCACAGTATTATAATATCCATCCTCCTGGGACTGACACGGTATTCTAGGATTAATACTGCCTGTGGACTAGCACAGTATTATAATATCCATCCTTCTGGGACTGACACGGTATTCAAGGATTAATACCGCAGACTAGCACAGTATTATAATATCCATCCTTCTGGGACTGACACGGTATTCTAGGATTAATACTGTCTGTGGACTAGCACAGTATTATAATATCCATCCTTCTGGGGACTGACACGGTATTCTAGGATTAATACTGCCTGTGGACTAGCACAGTATTATAATATCCATCCTTCTGGGGACTGACACGGTATTCTAGGATTAATACTGTCTGTGACTAGCACAGTATTATAATATCCATCCTTCTGGGGACTGACAGTATTCTAGGATTAATAATGCCTGTGGACTAGCACAGTATTATAATATCCATCCTTCTGGGGACTGACAGTATTCTAGGATTAATACTGTCTGTGGACTAGCACAGTATTATAATATCCATCCTTCTGGGGACTGACAGTATTCTAGGATTAATACTGTCTGTGACTAGCACAGTATTATAATATCCATCCTTCTGGGGACTGACAGTATTCTAGGATTAATACTGTCTGTGACTAGCACAGTATTATAATATCCATCCTTCTGGGGACTGACACGGTATTCTAGGATTAATTCCTTCTATAGAGAGACACAGTATTTAGAATTAATACTTCTATAATTCAGTATTTATACTGCTGAGGACTGGCAGTATGTGGTCATTATTATTAATATGTATTCTTTTTTTTAATTTATAAAGAAATATGTTTTTAAAGTGTCATTTGTTCATTAAAGGAGAACAATCCCTTCTCTAGAAATGATCCCATTGAATAAAAACTGACAATCACCTGTAACTCGTGTTATTATATTTATGGGATGCTCCATTCTCTTTTCATCATCCCAATCCGGTTCAGTCCTGGCACAGCCAAGGCACACATTGCAATGGGAAGAGAAACCTTGCTTCATATCTCCTTCTCTGTATGGCTGTCTATGCTGACTGTCAGGTGCGAAGATCCAGAATAGAGGTAAATAGAGAGACTTCGATTTAATTCAATTTATTTTTCACACTTGTTGAATATATGGGATTAGTTAACATAATATTAGAATCCTGGGTCGTGACGCTGCCTCTTTTATAGAAATTTTATGGACCTGGTAAATTAACCTAAAATGTTCTGTTCTAGAAATCACGGGTTAAGTACTGTTTCTTACTATTTAGTCTTCTGTTTTTATTAAACCCAGGAAAATCCATAGCATTTAATCTTACTTTTATTACAAAAATACAAGTTTGGGGGATTAGTCAATAATTCAGCCTGATCCCCTAAGAATTACTATTTCAATTTCCCGGGCTTACGCCGGAGGCTTCTGACCTGTGGCCAATTCTGTTTTTCAACGGATTTTCATTTTTTGATCAGATATAAAGATTTATTATTGAAGAAATCAGACCAACTTACTGTGATTGGTTCAACTATTAGTAATGGAGATTAGCAGGAGATTAGCTGGGATTGAAACTGACTTTAAACAAATCTATTATCGCATTTAGTATTAAAGAGACAGAAAGGGATAGTGCAAGTGATACAGGCAGTATAAGTGTTCTAACATTTAATAAGTATTATGCTTTTAAGAAAATTTCTTATTTTATTAAATTAACTCATTCCTCTCTAACCCAGTGCAGACAGGCTTTGAAAAAAATGATACATTGTGCTGAAAGTTCTGAAAATATTAGAGCAATGTAAACCCGGTCTCAGCTAGGCGTGAAGAGACAACGTCCCAATGTTAATAAAAGCTCAAGGCATTATATATAGAGACAAAATTCTAGGGGATGTATTATGTGTTATCGTAGAGGATGCAATGTGTGTGTGTTCTTATGGAATGTGATGTATAGGGATACCAGTTTGTGTATGTAGTGGGTGTGTGTGTGTGTGTGTGTGTATAAGGGATGCATTGTGTAAATCTGTGTTTGTATGTGTAAAGGATGGAAGGTGTGTTTCTGTGTATGTAATGTAATGCAGTGTGTGTCTGTAAGGGATGCATTGAGTGTGTGTAAGAGATGCATTAAGAGAAGCAGTGTGTGTGTGTGCAAGGGCTGCATTGTGTGTGTGTTTGTGAGGTATGCATTGTGTGTGTGTAAGGGATACACTGTGTGTGTGTAATGGATGCATTGTGTGTTTCAGTGTGTGTAAGGGAAGAAGGGTGTGTTTCTGTGTGAGTGTAGGATGCATTGTATGTGTCAGTGTGTGTCTGAGAAGGGGTGCATTCTGTGTATGTGTGTTTATGTGTATGTGTAAAGATGCATTTTGTATGTGTATTGTGTGAAAGAGAGGGTTTGTGGGGTGGGATAGGGGCTGAGAGAGGAGTAGATCTTTATTTTAATTATTATATTTATCTTGTTTTTTTTGTATATTTTTTCTTTCAGTTTTGTGTCTTACACTCCCCATTAGTGTATCTCTTACAAACCCCTTGCATTTCTCTTATCCCCCCTTCTTTGTATGTCTCCTACATCCTCCAAACCCCTTTGTGTGTCTTACTCCCCCAAGCCCCTTTGTGTCATACTCTTCCCAGCTCCTTGGTGTGTCTCATTTCCCCCCAGACCACTCTGTGTGTCTCCCTCACAAGTGACTCTGTGTGTCTCTCTCATGAGCCCCTCTGTGTGTCTCCCTCACAAGTGACTCTGTATGTCTCTCTCCTGAGCCCCTGTGTGTCTCTCTGTCTCCCCTACCAGCCCTTCTGTGCTTCTCTTTCACCCCTTCCACAGCCTTTCTGTGTGTCTTACACTCCCCTTTCCCTTAATGATCTCTTCCACTTCCCCTGTCCCTTAGAGGTTTCAACTCCACTTCTCCCCCTGTCCCTTAGAAGTCTCCCATCCTGTCCCTTAGAACTCCCTCCTCCCCTCCTGTCCCTTAGTGTTGTCCCTTCCCCTCCCATCCCCTCCTGTCCCTTAGTGCTCTACCATCCTCTCCTATTCCTTAGTGCTCTCCCATTCCCTTCTGTCCCTTAGTGCTCTCCCATCCCCTCCTGTCCCTTAGTGCTCTCCTCCACCCCCATCTTTCCTTTAGTGGTCTCTCCTCCCCCTCCTCCCCCAGTGTCCCTATTGGTCTCTCAGTCCCCCCAGTATCCTTTTAGTGGTCTTTCCTCATCTCCCCAGTGTGCCTTAGTGGTCCCTCCCCTCAGTGTCCCTTAGTGGTCTCTCCTCCTCCCCTCCCCCGTTTGGGTTTGGGAGTTACCCTGCCCAGCTGCCACTAGTAGCTTTCCCTGGGTGCCCCTGGTTCGGCACATTCCCTTCATGCGAATATAACCGAATGTTGGCTCTCTGGCGGCCGTTCGCATGAACCAAACCCACGAATAGTCCCAGCGGTACTTAGCCGCGACCGCTATGGAACTAAATTTATTGGGGGCTGGCTAGGAGCCTGGGGGCCACAAGAAACCTGGAAGGTTAATTATGGGGCCAGGAGACGGAGCTATTTAGTTTGGCAATTTAATGGTTTACATCCATTTTCTAAATGATTTGAATTAGCAAAATATTGGAGCAGAATAAAGCTGTAATAAACAGAGATGGTGGTGAATTTTGGGGTCATCCAATAGAATGAGCTCATTCGTGTCAAATTGCTGATATCCAGATTTATACTCTTGTGTTAACGCCATAGTGCATTACGATTAACGGTAACTTCACATGGACGGGAGCATAAATCCTTCATATTACACCTGCAACATTATTTATAGGACAGCCGTCAGGCTAGAACCATGATTTATTATATATTTCTGTTCATTTCTAGGCTAGAGTTTAGGGTTTAATTTTAATTTCAAAGGTTGTGAGTGAGTACAGATTCCTCTACAGCACTCCACTGAGAAAGTCTAAAACTTAGACAAGATTCCAGATCTGGACTTCTTTCTCAAATGTCCTCCCAAATATTAACCATATATACATATACACACACACACACACACACACAATACCTTGTGAGCTGTATTCTCCCAGGATTAGCTAAATAAAGCTAAAATATCACTGCACTGGATATCGGCTTAACGCAGTGTCAATTATTGTATCATTTCTTATTGTTTTGTAGAGTGATTACCATTTTAGTATTCCTGTGTAGACGAGACAGACCCTATTTTGTGTACACATGTCTGAGCGTATAACAGAGCTCCACAGCAATAATACTCCCAGTAATGTGTCTGAGTGTATAACAGAGCTCCACAGCAATAATACTCCCAGTAATGTGTCTGAGTGTATAACAGAGCTCCACAGCAATAATACTCCCAGTAATGTGTCTGAGTGTATAACAGAGCTCCACAGCAATAATACTCCCAGTAATGTGTCTGTGTATAACAGAGCTCCACAGTAATAATACTCCCAGTAATGTGTCTGAGTGTATAACAGAGCTCCACAGCAATAATACTCCCAGTAATGTGTCTGAGTGTATAACAGAGCTCCACAGCAATAATACTCCCAGTAATGTGTCTGAGTGTATAACAGAGCTCCACAGCAATAATACTCCCAGTAATGTATCTGAGTGTATAACAGAGCTCCACAGCAATAATACTCCCAGTAATGTGTCTGAGTGTATAACAGAGTTCCCCAGCAATAATACTCCCAGTAATGTGTCCGAGTGTATAACAGAGCTCCACAGCAATAATACTCCCAGTAATGTGTCTGAGTGTATAACAGAGCTCCACAGCAATAATACTCCCAGTAATGTGTCTGAGTGTAAAACAGAGCTCCACAGCAATAATACTCCCAGCAATGTGTCTGAGTGTATAACAGAGCTCCACAGCAATAATACTCCCAGTAATGTGTCTGAGTGTATAACAGAGCTCCACAGCAATAATACTCCCAGTAATGTGTCTGAGTGTATAACAGAGCTCCACAGCAATAATACTCCCAGTAATGTGTCTGATGTATAACAGAGCTCCACAGCAATAATACTCCCAGTAATGTGTCTGAGTGTATAACAGAGCTCCACAGCAATAATACTCCCAGCAATGTGTCTGATGTATAACAGAGCTCCACAGCAATAATACTCCCAGTAATGTGTCTGAGTGTATAACAGAGCTCCACAGCAATAATACTCCCAGTAATGTGTCTGTATGTATAACAGAGCTCCACAGCAATAATACTCCCAGTAATGTGTCTGAGTGTATAACAGAGCTCCACAGCAATAATACTCCCAGTAATGTGTCTGAGTGTATAGCAGAGCTCCACAGCAATAATACTCCCAGTAATGTGTCTGAGTGTATAACAGAGCTCCACAGCAATAATACTCCCAGTAATGTGTCTGAGTGTATAACAGAGCTCCACAGCAATAATACTCCCAGTAATGTGTCTGAGTGTATAACAGAGCTCCACAGCAATAATACTCCCAGTAATGTGTCTGAGTGTATAACAGAGCTCCACAGCAATAATACTCCCAGTAATGTGTCTGAGTGTATAACAGAGCTCCACAGCAATAATACTCCCAGTAATGTGTCTGTGTGTATAACAGAGCTCCACAGCATAATACTCCCAGTAATGTGTCTGTGTGTATAACAGAGCTCCACAGTAATAGTACTCCCAGTAATGTGTCTGAGTGTATAGCAGAGCTCCACAGCAATAATACTCCCAGTAATGTGTCTGAGTATATAACAGAGCTCCACAGCAATAATACTCCCAGTAATGTGTCCAGAAAGGAACATCCTAAGCACCAAAATAACTTTATCTTAATAATAACCAAAAGCACATTATCTTAAGGATTTTAGGCACATAGCCATGTTACTAGTGGATGTCAGACAGATGGCAATTAGGGTCTTCAGATGCCATATGGAACCTAATTTTTGTCCATTATCCACATGCAAAGCACTGGATTTTTCTATTACAATTTTGGTTTTCTGTTTGTTGGTCTTTAAGAGGGCTCAGTAGCCTATTCTAGTAAAGGAACACATCTGATTTCGAAAATATTTAAAACCCATTTATATACAAGGCGTCCCAAAATTCAGAACTGGGCGTGAGGAGTCAGTAACTTTTTCTTAATGAACCAATTTCAGTGATATTGCATAAAATGAATTCTTAAGATGGAGATTTATTTGACTAGATACCTACGATTATATCTTTTGAATAAGCCCCATTGGCCGCCTCGCAAAGTTGGGCTCTTTCTGCGACGTCACCCCGCACCAGACAGTGCATTGGGTAGGGTGCATTTGGCGCTGATGTATTGTCCGTGGATTTTCTGTACCCCAGAAATTACAATTTTGCTTATTGGCCATTTAAATGAAAATGAGCTTCCTCAGACATGATGAGTTGATGCATACATTTCTCGGGTTAATTAGTTGTTCATTCATACAATTACCCATGGTGAATTTCTCAATACTCATAATATGAACTTGCAACAAAAAATTTACTATTAACAAGTAAGTTATTTACCCGTCAAATCCTAATTCTGCTCTGCATTTCAGCGCCACCCGGTATATACATGTGTGTGTTTATATATACATACAGACACACACACACACACACACACAGACAGATGTCACTTGTTATAAATGATTATTTCCATTTTATAATGTCATCAATTCACCTTAAACCTAAAATGTCCCAGAAGATTCCTGCTCCTTTCAAACCCCCTAAAATTAGATTTGACACTTTGAATGGATTTAGGTTTCTGAGATAACATTCAAACAGATAACGATATATATTCTATAGACTTAATGCGGAACCCTGTAGTTCTCAATAGTTAGAGTGAGCAATAAACTGTGTAGCTCCGTAGGCTGAACATTGAACCCTGCAGTTCACCATATCCTGAACACTGAACCCAGCAGCTTTCTATCGACTGAACACTGAACCCAGCAGCTCTCTATCGACTGAACACTGAACCCAGCAGCTCTCTATCGACTGAACACTGAACCCAGCAGCTTTCTATAGACTGAACACTGAACCCAGCAGCTCTCTATAGACTGAATACTGAACCCAGCAGCTTTCTATAGACTGAACATTGAACCCAGCAGCTCTCTATCGACTGAACATTGAACCCAGCAGCTCTCTATCGACTGAACACTGAACCCAGCAGCTCTCTATAGACTGAACATTGAACCCAGCAGCTTTCTATAGACTGAATACTGAACCCAGCAGCTTTCTATAGACTGAATACTGAACCCTGCAGCACTCTATCGACTGAACACTGAACCCAGCAGCTTTCTATAGACTGAACACTGAACCCAGCAGCTCTCTATCGACTGAACACTGAACCCTGCAGCTTTCTATCGACTGAACACTGAACCCTGCAGCTTTCTATAGACTGAATACTGAACCCAGCAGCTTTCTATAGATTGAACACTGAACCCAGCAGCTTTCTATAGACTGAATACTGAACCCAGCAGCTTTCTATAGACTGAACACTGAACCCTGCAGCTTTCTATAGACTGAACACTGAACCCAGCAGCTTTCTATAGACTGAATACTGAACCCTGCAGCTTTCTATAGATTGAATACGGAACACTGCAGCTCTCCACAGACTGACACTGAACCCAGCAGCTCTCCACAGACTGACACTGAACCCAGCAGCTCTCCATAGACTGAGCACTGAACCCTGCAGCTCTCCATAGACTGAGCACTGAACCCTGCAGCTCTCCATAGACTGAATACGGAACCATGCAGCTCTCCATAGACTGAATACGGAACTCTGCAGATCTCTATAGAGTGAACCTCATAGTTCTCCAAAGACAATGAGCCCTGAGCTCTCTGTAAATCATTAGTGAATACATATTATAGGACTGATGTTTAAAAAAAATTATAATAATAATAATAATAATTTGGAGGGCTTATTTTTATTTTACTGTAGGAAGTTAAAGCAAAGAAAATAAAGTCTTCCAAAGATAATTTGTTACCCAGAGCATGTCCGATTCTTGTTCTCCTAGTCTGAAATCACTTCTAATTATATACTGTGCCGCAGTTTCTGACATAAAAGTTACTCTCAAACAATTGATTTTTTTTCTTACAAATGTGAGATTTAAAAATAACTTTCTTTTCCTTTCAGAAAAAGGTTACCATCTACAAATGAGAGGCATATTGATGTGAATTGACAAACTCTGAAATCTTTGGCAAAATCGTTTAGAAAAGGCTTGTTTTATTAATAACAAATTAATTAGATGGGCAATTAACCATAAAGTGTCAGTTTTGTCCTTCATATAATTTTTTTTATTTTTAAGGTTCACTCTAAGCACCATCACAACTTTGAATGATTAGAGTAATGGACAGCAGGGATTTGCAAAAATCTCACAAATGTAAGCCAGCCCCTTAGAGCTGTCGATCAGGAAGCATGAAGATGCACTTCCTGGTTCTTGTGCTGGTTTTGTGTGACTGCCATGATGTGGACAGAGCTCTTACTCCTTCATGCATGATTCTGCCATTTAGTAAACAGTAAAGTATGCTCTGTGTAAACTGATAGCAGCCATGGTGTGTCTAGTGAAACCGCTGTTGAGTGAACAAGTGATTAGTGAAACTGAGATAAAAACCCTGCTGTGCAGTACTTTGTAATGTGGCTCTCATGCTATGATACGGGTTAACAGCTGAGTGCATTAAATTGTAACACAGCTGTTTTAGCATACAGAGATATCCCCCTTAGGTCACACCTGACACTTTATAGTCATCATTGCTGGCAGGTAATAAAATTATGCAGTTTGTGGATCGCTTGTCCACTGAATAATGTAATCTGCAACACTTACAAACAATGCATCACAGAGCTCCCCAGGGCTTGTGGATATTGACCGGCTGTTAGTCGGAGGAGTAATGGACATTGAACTGCATACGATAATATTCACAGGGCCTTCTTAGTAGCATCGGCAGACATGAAAACCCACAATCACAAACACTCCCTGCCTTCTAATTGTGCTAATAATGAACACAGTGCAGCTACAATGCAGTCAGATTTCGGCAGCCATCTTTGAGGTGGGAAAATAACATGAAACTGTCCGTCTGTGTATCTATCTAGCCATTGAGAAGAAGTGAGTGCTCACGGTGCCCCTTGGAATGTTGATTCACAGTTCTTTTGGGGGGAATATTTACCTGTAAAAAGTTACACTCAGCTAGTTCTGAGATAGCTCAGTAAATAGTGCTCCAACTGCAATAACTTTTAGTCATAATGGTCAGTTCCCGCAAAGTCCCAGTTGCCTGACTTCCCTTTCTGTGTCAATAAAAAGAGTAGCAAGGAATTGAACAATGATTAGATCAAGATCTAAATACAATCTAGTGATTGTTTAATATGGTCCTGTGGATCTGTTTGGTGATATTATGAGTTATCGCAGTGGTTCTGTAGGTAAGGTTGGTGGTGTTACCACATAGAAATTCTGCGATACGGCTGTATAAATCTAAAACAAAGGGAAATAAACAGAAAATAGTGCAATACAGTAAAAACAATGTATTATGCGCCACAGGAAATGCACTCACAAGATGGTGACGAAAACAGCGCTCCATAGGATGCCTCCCCCAAAGTAGTTGGGGGGGCTATTGATCCCACTCTCCACTCCACGAACAGCGGCTAATAGAACAGGACTCCAGATGGTTGAAGGTAAACAAAAAAGGATGATTTATTGTAAAAAGGTGAACAAACACCATAAGCATTGATGTAAATATAAAATAACTTCCTCAGGGACCACAATAGTATAATCAATTTACACAATCACAAATGATCATAGCATATTCTAATGCTATGGGGGTGGAGGTATTTGGATATGCTATGATCATTTGTGATTGTGTCCTGTTATCTGCTGTTCGTGGAGTGGAGAGTGGGATCAATAGCCCCCCAACTACTTTGGGGGAGGCACCCTATGAGCGCTGTTTTCGTCACCATCTTGTGAGTGCATTTCCTGTGGCGCATAATACATTGTTTTTACTGTATTGCACTATTTTCTGTTTATTTCCCTTTGTTTATAGGTTTGGTGGGTTACCAGTTATGTCGTTGTGCGTGTCCTGTTTATAGATTTGTTGGTGTTACCAGTTATAGTGGTGTATGTGTTCTGTTTATAGATTTGGTGGTGATATCAGTTATGTCGTTGTGCATGTTTTGTTTATAGATTTGTTGGTGTTACCAGTTATGGCAGTGTGCGTGTTCTGTGGATAGATTTGGTGGTGATAGCAGTTATGTCGGTGTGCGTGTTCTGTTTACAGGTTTGGTGGTTGTAACGGAACCTTCCTTTAATTGACGCTTCCTAGCTTGCGCCGAGGACCACAAGCACCGCACTGGACACCACAACCACCGCAGACTCCACACCGCCGTAGCTTAACTGGAGTCTCGTCGTCTTCTGTCCACCCTGGATCGGCTTCTGTCCTCCAGGACCATGTGGGGAAGGCCTCTCCCCAGGAGAGCGTAACAGGAACAGCTCTTAAAAGAGCTAAGTGATTAAAAGCTCAAGGGAGTATGCAGAGCATAGCAATCCCCAGTGTGATTATAGCAGTTCCCTCCAATAACGAGACAAGGCTACATATTGAGGGTCAAGAAGATCTGTTTACTTGGCACCAAAGGGCCTTCTTTTATTCAGGTTTTCCAAATACAGTATCGCCCACAGGATTTTGTAAAATAACCAAATGGGACTTGGTGTCTGCGGCTGAAAGTTCAGTATGGGAGAAGGTACAGGTCAGCGGTGTTCGCCGAAATGTGCAGCCGATTTTAGTTCCATGAATTTGGTTGCACACACTGCTGACCGTATTTGAATGAACAAAGATGGCGCCGCCACATGTTAGTTTGCGCGAACGGCGGCCACCCAGCGTTCAGCAATTTACCTACAACAGGCTCCCAGCCTGGGAGGTTAATTGCCTGCACACTTCCACTTCTGGGTGGTCCGCCTGTGTGGTACTTGGTTCAGTAAGCCCCATTTACTGAACCAAGTGGGAAAAAGCCAGGAACAAAGGGTTTTAACCAGGTCTGGGGACACTGGGGACACAGGCTTAAAGGGGCAGGGTCCCAAACAAGTCTGGGGACACCGTCTTAAAGGGGCATTGTCCCAATTTTCTCTATGTCCCAAAAATGTGTTTAAAGGGCCAGCACCAGTCCCATAAAAAGTTCATAAGCCCCAATATGCTCACAGACTGTTCTTAAAGGGCCACGCACACCCGGTCCATGGTCATGGGGGAGGAGGCTGGCAAATAGGCTCCTCCATAATCCAGGGAAGCAGGGCAATTTGTCACTTAAAGGAACAGTTACAAAAGGCATTTTGTAACAGTGGCGATAGCAGTTATGTCGTTGTGCGTGTTCTGTTTATAGATTTGGTGGTGATACCAGTTATGTCGGTGTGCGTGTTCTGTTTATAGATTTGGTGGTGATAGCAGTTATGTCAGTGTGTGTGTTCTGTTTATAGATTTGGTGGTGATACCAGTTATGTCAGTGTGCGTGTTCTGTTTATAGATTTGGTGGTGATACCAGTTATGTCGGTGTGCGTGTTCTGTTTATAGGTTTGGTGGTGATAGCAGAATGTCGTTGTGCGTGTTCTGTTTATAGATTTGGTGGTGATAGCAGTTATGTCAGCGTGCGTGTTCTGTTTATAGATTTGGTGGTGATACCAGTTATGTCGTTTATGTCAGTGTGCGTGTTCTGTTTATAGATTTGGTGGTGATAGCAGTTATGTCGGTGTGCGTGTTCTGTTTATAGATTTGGTGGTGATAGCAGTTATGTCGGTGTGCGTGTTCTGTTTATAGATTTGGTGGTGATACCAGTTATGTCGTTGTGCGTGTTCTGTTTATAGATTTGGTGGTGATACCAGTTATGTCGTTTATGTCAGTGTGCGTGTTCTGATTTGGTGGTGGTTCACTTTGTAATGAGCGATCAAGTTAACGTTCAAATTCATGAGCGCAAATGTAGCTGAATAGCCAACCAACCAAAATGGACATTGGCACATTTTCACCGCTCTCTCCAAACAGACCACAGTCAGGGTTATCACTAAAGTGAGAATTGCGGGGAGCTGGAAGTAAATTTAAACTTATAATACTTAGTATGAAAAGGCTTATGGTGTATTGTGTGTGCGGCTGTTTCTAATAGGAGTACCAGGATTGGCTGAGAACATTATACGAGAGCTATAACGGAAGTTTAGAGGGGCATATATTTTATATTTCAATTGTTACATTTTTTACCATTGTCAAAACGTTATTTCCAGAATGCATTAAAAATGGGTCACCATGTTCACAAGCAGGAAATCAGGAAATTCAGGCTGTGTTGGCGAGGTGTGTGTTATCAAGTTGATGTGTTTTGCGTATTCCGTACGATACTATTCACATATTCTGCTGAGACATAAACCTCACTTCTCCTCTCTCCCTCCATATATTTCTTTTTCGGCAGCGCACGCGAGTGAAAGGGAGAGATGGGATTGTATTTCTTCTCCATAAAGAATCTCATTTGTCTCACTCCGATGTGGAGTTTGTTCTCCATGTATTTTGTATCTAGCTTTTCCAACTGGAGGAAAACCCGCTGTACTGCTAAATTATTAAGCCCAGCGCTGCTTATTAACCCATGAAATGACACACGTATGACGATCTATCTTCCGTGTCTGAGAGGGCGTCCTCAGGCTAAAAGCAGAGCGAGCGACGCAAGCTAACAATGTGTCTTTTATTAAATTCACTGGGATTAAATGGGCAGCAATCAGTTGTCACAGCATCCTATGACAAATGAAGAGTTTATTACCAACAATAGCTGTGCTTGTGAAATGCCATCAGTGGTTGGGCTTAAATTAAGGAACAGTGGAGATCTCTGAATTAAACACAGGGCGAGATCTGCAATAATGGAAAGATGAAATGTATTTACCCAGGGGATCTACATATAATGGTCGATCTATGTGTAACTGTATATAATTATATATCTCTGTATAATGTATATTTCCAGAGAGAACCTTCTAATTTAATTGAGTGATGCACAAAATTAGCTTGATAATAACTTTATATAGATTATAATATTCATATTATCAGGGCTTCAGATATAAAATTCTATGCTGCTAGCCCAGGCCATTAACGTTATTCACCCATGCGAGCCTAGACGTACTCTCCAGGGGTAGATAGATTGCGTCATTATACCATTTACATACACTGCAGAGCTCTATGTAGAATGTCACATACAGAGCAGTACTTTACGCAGAGCGCTGTGTACACTGCAGAGCTCTATGTAGAATGTCATATATACAGAAGTGCTTTACGCAGAGCGCTGTGTACACCGCAGAGCTCTAAGTAGAATGTCATATATACAGAAGTGCTTTACGCAGAGCTCCAAGCAGACAGAATCATAAACTAAAAACTGAATCATACAATGCTACAAACATGCAGTGAATACTCTCAAAGCTTGTGTCAGCGTCACCAACTGCCTGCACCACAACATGTCTCCAAACTACATGTCTGCACTACTACACATCTGCTAGGGATGTGCATGGGCAAAAAAATTTGGTTAGGTTCGGCACTTCTAGAATTCGGGACTTAAGCAGTTCCCTAACCCCAGCCCTAGTGGCAAAACAGGAGAGGGAGGGAAAATTAAGGGAATGATGACAGGAATCTAACCCCAACCTTCCTCTACCCCTAAACCTAACCCTACCCCTAGTAGGATTAGGGGTGGGTTTAGGGCTAGGGTTAGAAGTAGGGTTAGGGTTAGATTCCTGTCATCATTCCCTTAATTTTCCCTCCCTCTCCTGTTTTGCCACTTTTCAGAAATCCAAAGCACTTCGGCCCTTCCGAAATTTGGGTCTTCGGCAATTCGGTTCGGTACTTCCGAAATTTGGACATTCGGAAGCATATGAATGTCCGAATTGCCGAAATTCGTCCGAATTTAAATTCGGACCGAAACTAATTGCACATGTCTAATGTCTGCACCACCACACGTCGCCAAACTACACATCTGCACCGCCACACATCTGCACAACTTCCTGTCTGCACTACCATACAGCTGTACCACCACATGTCAATAACAACACATGTCTGCTCCTCTGCGTGTCAGTAACAACACACGTCTGCACCTCTACATGTCAGTAACAACACACGTCTGCACCTCTACATGTCAGTAACACCACACGTTTGCTGGACTGGCCGGCATCCCCTCAGAATAACAAGAATCATGTTTTAGACTATTATGATTATTATTATTATCATTGTCGCCATTTATATAGCGCCAACAGATTCTGTAGCGCTTTACAATATTATGAGAGGGGGGATGTAACTATAAATAGGACAATTACAAGAAAACTTACAGGAACGATAGGTTGAAGAGGACCCTGCTCAAACGAGCTTACATTCTATAGGAGGTGGGGTGTAAAACACATTAGGACAGGAAATAGCAATCAAATAGGGTGGGAGTGAAGCAGAGCTGGAGGGGAGAGTAAAGTGCTGCCCACTAGGAGAGACCCAGAGACAGGTATGTGAGGTAGCGGTTACTCTGGGAGGCCACACGAATAGAAAGCAGAGTCTTATTATGAAGCCAGTTTAAATTAAAGAAGGTCTGTTTTAATGTATGTCTGTTCTCAGAGATTGCTCTCTTTGATAATTTGTTTTCTCTTGTGAGAGTTTAATATTGCTGCTCAGTGTAGCAATGCATTGTGGGTAGCAGTGGAATCAAAGGTTAAATTATCATATGGATATATTATCTCACGGCTTGGGAACGGTAACAGAGCAGCGGCAATCAGGATACAAATCACCACAGGACATTCATCAGTAACTCTGGGCAAAATGTCACAGAAAGCAGATTACACTGGGATAGGGAGAAGTAACAGGGCAAAATATAATGAGATACAGGCAAAAAAACTAAAAGCCTTCTCTCCTGTGATCCTTTATTGGGCAAAATAACCTCGGTCAGAGCGACTGCGGAATGAATACAATAATACAGCTTATAATATAACTAACAACGGGTGATAATATATAATACAGCTTATAATATAACTAACAACGGGCGATAATATATAATACAGCTTATAATATAACTAACAACGGGTGATAATATATAATACAGCTTATAATATAACTAACAACGGGCGATAATACATAATACAGTTTATAATATAACTAACAACGGGCAATAATATATAATACAGTTTATAATATAACTAACAACGGGCGATAATATATAATAAAGTTTATAATATAACTAACAACGGGCAATAATATATAATACAGTTTATAATATAACTAACAACGGGCGATAATATATAATACAGCTTATAATATAACTAACAACGGGCGATAATATATAATACAGCTTATAATATAATTAACAACGGGCGATAATATATATAATACAGCTTATTGTATAACTAACAACGGGCGATAATATATAATACAGCTTATTGTATAACTAACAATGGGCGATAATATATAATACAGCTTATTGTATAACTAACAACGGGCGATAATATATAATGCAGTTTAGAATATAAGCTAACAATGGGCGATAATATATAATGCAGCTTATAATATAACTAACAACGGGCGATAATATATAATACAGCTTATTGTATAACTAACAACGGGCGATAATATATAATACAGCTTATTGTATAACTAACAACGGGCGATAATATATAATACAGCTTATTGTATAACTAACAACGGGCGATAATATATAATACAGCTTATAATATAACTAACAACGGGCGATAATATATAATACAACTTATAATATAACTAACAACGGGCCATAATATATAATACAGCTTATAATATAACTAACAACGGGCGATAATATATAATACAACTTATAATATAACTAACAACGGGCGATAATATATAATAAAGCTTATTGTATAACTAACAACGGGTGATAATATATAATACAGCTTATAATATAACTAACAACGGGCGATAATATATAATACAGCTTATTGTATAACTAACAACGGGCGATAATATATATAATACAGCTTATTGTATAACTAACAACGGGCGATAATATACATGACCGGTGTATAGTCGCCATATGGGCAGTCGGACTCCAGGACAACCCTCCCACATACCTAACCCAATAACTCACTGACACAAAGGTATATGGGAAAATTTGTCCACAGCTTTATTTAAACAATCTTGAATAATAATAATTTATTAAGCAATAATAATTTTAACAATAAACATGGGTCATTGCCCCCATACTCCGCCCTCGTAACCGAATCCTTCTGTTAATATAACAGGCAATGACCCCCATATAAATAACATATATACATATACATATAACATACGTATCAACATATTCCAACATACCAACTTAAAGTGCCAAACATAAATTAACCATGGCAGGGGTATACCCGGATACCCCTGCCCCACCAGATTCTGAGCCACCGACAGGACTCGGAACCTACCAACCACCAATGACCACAGTTTTACGTCTCCATGACGTTCATCCTAGGGAGCCTATTTCTTCTCCTTCAGCTCCCTATCCCGCCACAAGCTCAGACCTTGACTCCTTAAGCTGTCTGAGCTCCGCCACCCCGAAGAAAAAGAGCCTTAGTTATGCCATCCTGCCAGCCCAGGGTCAACAGATCCCAACCAACTGCCGAGAGATGGACTCCATCCGAGCGGTAGTACCCTGGCAAACCACCTTCCAACTCGCTGTGTCGAACTACCACACCCCCTAGCTTCCGCACGAAGCTTGCCATCAAGCTATTCACTTTCTTCCTACATCTGTCAATAGCCTCCGGGTCCCTAGCATGCCGCCACCGCTTCCTAGGGATAATCTCCGACCAGACCAACATCACCCCCGGAAGTAGGTCCCTTAAACTGTTAAGGTCCTGCTTCATCCACTTCACCAGCCGCCGCTGCGGAGTGAGGCCCAAGTCGTTGCCCCCCGCATGGAGCACCAGCAGGTCCGGCCGTTGCCCGCCTGCTACCATCCGGAACACCCGTCCGCAGACCTCCCCCCAACAAAAACCCCTGTACCCGAACCATTGTACTGCCAACTGGTCCCGATGAAAGCCCAGCTGGTGGCCCTGAGCTCGAGCTGCAGCCCTCCTTTCGGCCCAGAAGACAAATGAATGGCCCACGATCCATGCGACACGGCCTGGGGGAAGAGAAGGAAAACAGATCATAACAGCCCCTTATGCACCCAGCCCCCGGGGAAACCCCCCAAAGGCCCTTCACCATACTACTCCAATAAACCCAAGCGCACGTACGAACGGAACCGTACCGACTCCCATCTCCCAATCCGTTTCACTATGTCATCCCCCAGACCCAACCGAGCTGCCTCCGTAGCCGCCCCTATACGAAAGGAGTGTGTACCAAAAGTATCCACCCTCAGTCCTAGCTTTCCCAGTCCAGACCGAAAAACCTTGGTGAACTGGAACCGGGAGAGGGAAGACCCGTCCGCGTGTACCAGCAGCGATCCTCCAACCCCCGGCCTCCGTGCCATGTACCCCGCCACTGCAGCCACTGGGCACAAAGCGGAGCCCGGCAGGGCCCGCAGCGTCACATCTCGGCCCTTGCCTAACATGTCCGTCTTGGATTTTGCCAGGTGTACAACCACCTTCCCTTCCAGCACTCGGACCCCTGACACCTGTACCCCCCCTGCCGCAGTCCTCGTGGCACTGACCAACTCCCCTACCCGAAAGGCTCCAAAGAAGGCCAACAGAAACGCCGCCTGAAACAACGATGCTTCGAACCTGTCGAAACATATAGTAGGCAATAAACCGACCAGGTCACTCAACACTCGCACCGATACTGGGCGCCGAGTGTCAGGCCGCCTGCGGCCCCGCCGGTACCCCTTCAGTGCCTGCCTTATGACAAAGGCCTTAGTAAGGTCCTCTTCCCCATGTAGCTTGAACCAGAAAGCCATCGCCGCCATGGACCTGTCAACCACCGCCGGGGATACCCCTTTCGCCAGAAATTGACAGGTGTACCAGAGGAACGCATCCTTGAGCGATTCCCCCGCCGGCAGGCGGTCCAACCCTCCCCATGACCTTTCCCAGGAGTCCCAGACCTTACTGTAAGCGGCCCATGTGGCCGGCGCCAGCGAAGCCTTCACCAGTCCCCCAAGCAGGTCGCCCCGAGCCGCCAAATCTCGTCTGGGCAAGCCTGCCCCACTTCTTGGGCTTCCGGCGCCACCGTCCGGAATCGTGACCACTGAAAACGAGACAGGGCGTCAGCTACATCATTCATGAACCCAGGCACATGGCGTGCACGAAAAACAACATTTAGCGACATGCACAACAGAACAAAATGGCGTAGCAACCTAACCACGGGTTTCGATGCCGCTGATTGGTTATTCACAGCGTGCACCACGGCCATATTGTCCGAGAAAAAGACCACCTTCCGGTCCCGCAGCCTATCCCCCCACAGGGCCAACGCTACGACCAGCGGGAACAGCTCCAAGAAAGCCAAGTTCCGCATGAGGGGGCTCAGTCGCCACTCCCTCGGCCATCGCTCCGCACACCAACGTCCCCCAAAATAAGCCCGAAGCCCACGCTACCAGACGCGTCTGTGAACAGCTCCAGTTCCGCAGCCGACACGCCCTCCTGTCTAAAAATCACCGTCCCATTGAACTCCCGCAAAAAGGTCTCCCATACGGCCAAGTCGGCCCTCATGGCCGACGACACCCGAATGAAGTGACGCGGGGATCGCACCCCCGCCGTCGCTGCCGACAGGCTCCGGCTGAACACCCTACCCATTGGGATCACCCGGCATGCAAAATTCAGCATCCCAATCAACGACTGCAGCTGCCGCAATGTAACCTTACGGGCTTGAGCCGCCGTCGTCACCTCCTCCTTCAGCCGCCGCAACTTCTCCAACGGCAGCCGACACTCCCCTTGCAACGTATCTATCTCCAACCCCAGAAAACTAAGGCACTGAGCCGGCCCTTCTGTCTTGTCCGCCGCCAGCGGGACCCCGAAATGGCCAGCCACCCACTCGACCGTTCTCAGCAAGTGTAGGCAGGCGGGGGAGCCCGCCGGTCCTACGCAGAGAAAATCGTCCAGGTAGTGTACCACAGCCCCACTCCCCGCCTCAACCTTGACCACCCATTCAAGAAAAGTACTAAACTTCTCAAAGTAGGCGCAGGAGATAGCACAACCCATTGGAAGGCACAAATCCACAAAGTACTCCCCGTCGAAGAAACACCCCAGCAAGTGATGACACGCTGGGTGGACCGGAAGCAGCCGAAACGCTGCTTCAATATCCACCTTAGCCAACAGTGCCCCGCGCCCGGCCTTCCTTACCAGCTCGACCGCCCTGTCGAATGATGCGTATGAGACCGAGCACAAGTCCTTGTCAATATCATCATTCACCGACTCTCCTTCCGGGTAGGAGAGGTGGTGAATGAGCCTGAATTTGCCCGGTTCCTTCTTGGGAACCACCCCGAGTGGGGAAACCCGCAGACCCTCCAATGGAGGAGCCGGGAACGGCCCTGCCATCCTCCCCAATTTGACTTCCTTGCCCAGTTTTTCCCGCACCACACCCGGGAACTCAGCCACCGATTTAAGGTTGCGCCGAACCCCAGTCCCCCCCCGGTTCCGGAAAGGGATAAAGAACCCCTGACCAAACCCCACCCGGAGCGCCACGGCATCTGCCTTATTACCGTAGCGGCTTAGCCACGGCTCCATCGCGTCTAGCCTCACCGGGGTTAGGCCCCGGGGCAAGCGAAACTCCCCCTCCCCCCCCAGCCGAGGTAGGGACCCCGGTGTGCCCCGACTTCCCTTTTTTGAAGCACCGGTTGAGCCCATGCGCGCCTCCGCAGCCCGAACACTCGTGCTTAAAGCGACAGGCGTTTCCCCATTTGCACTGGCCCTCGTTAAAGAGCCAGCAGAAGCCCTTTTGCATGGCGGCCGACGAGGCGGACTGCCCCTTTGCGCCGGCCGTGGGCTGAAATGGCTGCGCTTTTTGCGCCATCATCAGCTTCATCCAGAGAGGCAGGTCCATTTGATCCCACCGCATACCCGGATTAGCCGCCAAACGCTGCCGGAATTGCTCGTCGTACCGCCACCATGCCAGTCCGCCATAGGTGCGATACGCCTCCCAAATGCCATCCAAATAACAAAACAGGGAGGAGCACAGGCCCGGCGATTTCTCGCCCAGAACACTGGCCAACACGCAAAAGGCCCTCAGCCAGTTACCGAAAGACTTGGGAATCTTACGATACCGCTTCTTCTTCTCTTCCTCCTCCTTCTTCTCATCTTTTTTATCGTCCTCTTTGAGATCAATAAAATCCTCCAAAGGGAGAAGAGAAAAGATCTCGCAGAAGTCACCCTTCCAGATTTTTTCCTTCACCTCCTGTTTGAGGTGGACCCCCAGCGGACCCGCAAACGACACATATGCGTGTTGCCTGGCCGCATCAGGAACCACCCCCCCCGTCAACTCAGCCCGCTCGCTCGTCGCCTCCGCCCCAGTAACCGTCACTGCAGTGTCCCCACCCGAACTCTGTTCCGCGGAGGGAACCTCGCTCGGGCCCGCCACCCCAGCCCCCTGAGCCCAAATCTGCCCCACACCGCCCTTTGTGGCACCCCCCGCTCCCAGTGAGTGGAGAAGTGCTTGAAGTGTATGAACCAATGCACTGGAGTGCAGAGAAGCAGAGGACTCACAGGCCAAGCCCCTCGACCCCGAAGCTCCTGGGGCTGCGTTGTGTACTGTCCCCTGACCAGGATGAGCGACATCCGTTAACGATCCTCCAACCGGGGAGCCAACCCGGTGCCCGGCCACATCAGATGCGGAGCGGCTCCGAGATCTGTAACGAGGAGAAGAAGTCCTGGGCAGAGCATACTGGTCATGAGCAGCCCCCCCGTCCCGACCTTGAGAGCGCCCGCTGGACACCAGAGCCTCCCGTCGCGCAACCACTCCTTTTCGCCCACCCAAGGCCCGATCGGCCCTGCCTCTGGGACTACGACTCCTCCCGTTTCTACCAGAGGCCCGCCCCCGTGTAACCAGCCTGGGGGCCATGACACTCTCCCCCCCTGAGCTACTAGATGAGGACCTAACACGCCGAGCCCTTCCCTTAAACCCCCCGGACCCCCGGGCCCTAACCGGTGACGGGCTGCTATCACCTGACCCCAAACCTGAACCCCCCCCAGAACTACGCCCACCTATCTGCTCACCAGCGCAGGGAAATCCCCACCCCCCACCCCGGCGGGCCCCCCGGCTAGAAGAACCCCCTCCCCTCGGTACCTCTAGCCCGTCCCCAGACCCTGCACCCCTAACCTGTCCTGAACGCCCTGCGCACCTCGACCTCCTGCCCCCACCTGATGGCAAACTTCCCCCTGCCGTACCCCCTGGCCCTTCCACCCTCCCGGCTACAGGCCCTCGCTCCAAGCTCACTACCCTGGAACTACCCTGCGCACCCTCCCCCCTAGACCTCCCTGCCCCCGCTCTAGAAGGCACCTGACCCCTCTCCATGTCCCCCCCAGGTCTCTGAACCCTGTGCCCAGTCCTCCTGCGCTGATTCGCGCCAAGGGGGTCCCGGCCGGAACCCCCTGCACTTGCCTGTTCCAGGGGCGGTCCGCGAGCTCCTTCCGCACCGGCCCCGCCAGTCCCCGCCATGGGTGTAGGAGATGCCCTCCCGGGCTGCAATCCCGCGTCCTCTCCGGTTCCAGGGGGCCGCCCGATGTCTCCCGCGGCCCCCGCTCCAGGCGCAGCCCTCCCCGCCCTGGGAGCCGCACCGTCCGACTCCCGGGTAGCCTCCCGCCGGCTACCGCTTCTCCGACGTCCCGGTAACGCGCCGGGAGGCGGAGCCTCAACCATGCGGCTACTGGGTCCGTTTCGGCCTGGTCCCGCCGCCGCCCGGCCGCTGGAACCGTCTCCACCGGACTCCGCGCCTGGGCTCAGCCGTCTCGGCGGCCTCCGAGCCCGCACAGGCCGACCTCCGCCGCCCTCATGGTCCGCAGCACCCGCCAGGGCCGGTCCAAGTTGCGCCCGCAGCCAGTCCACGCCACGTCCTTGAGCCGCCAACCGGATCCGCTCCAACAGCTCCTCCA
This sequence comes from Pelobates cultripes, assembly GCA_933207985.1. NCBI lineage: Eukaryota > Metazoa > Chordata > Amphibia > Anura > Pelobatidae > Pelobates > Pelobates cultripes. The sequence continues at coordinate 370,413,694 of OW240913.1, read as the reverse complement.
TGTTATCCTTCGACCCTGCAGAAGGAGAGAAAAAACAAAGACCCCACCAAACCAAATCTGTGGACACAGGAGTGCACACAAACTCAGCAAGGTAGTAATTAAAAGTGAAGGCTTTAAAATGGCTGCCTATTTAAATAGCCAAGCCTACTTACCCATAACCCCATACTTCCTTCCCTCCTCCTATGCCCGCCTCCTAACCCCTGTCAAGGCCTTTTTTCGCTTAGCTGCGCTTTGGCTACATGGGGCTACAATACAGCTTATTGTATAACTAACAACGGGCGATAATATATAATACAGCTTATTGTATAACTAACAACGGGCGATAATATATAATACAACTTATAATATAACTAACAACGGGCCATAATATATAATACAGCTTATAATGTAACTAACAACGGGCGATAATATATAACACAGCTTATAATATAACTAACAACGGGCGATAATATATAATAAAGCTTATTGTATTACTAACAACGGGTGATAATATATAACACAGCTTATAATATAACTAACAACGGGCGATAATATATAATAAAGCTTATTGTATAACTAACAACGGGTGATAATATATAATGCAGCTTATAATATAACTAACAACGGGCCATAATATATAATACAGCTTATTGTATAACTAACAATGGGCGATAATATATAATACAGCTTATTGTATAACTAACAACCGGCTATAATATATAATACAGCTTATTGTATAACTAACAACGGGCGATAATATATAATACAGCTTATAATATAACTAACAACAGGCGATAATATATATAATACAGCTTATTGTATAACTAACAACGGGCGATAATATATAATACAACTTATAATATAACTAACAACGGGCCATAATATATAATACAGCTTATACTATAACTAACAACAGGCGATAATATATATAATACAGCTTATTGTATAACTAACAACGGGCGATAATATATAATAAAGCTTATTGTATAACTAACAACGGGCGATAATATATAATACAGCTTATTGTATAACTAACAACTGGCGATAATATATAATACAGCTTATTGTATAACTAACAACGGGTGATAATATATAATACAGCTTATTGTATAACTAACAACGGGCGATAATATATAATACAGCTTATTGTATAACTAACAACGGGCGATAATATATAATACAGCTTATAATATAACTAACAACGGGCGATAATATATAATACAGCTTATAATATAACTAACAACGGGCCATAATATATAATAAAGCTTATTGTATAACTAACAACAGGTGATAATATATAACACAGCTTATAATATAACTAACAATGGGCGATAATATATAATAAAGCTTATTGTATAACTAACAACGGGTGATAATATATAATACAGCTTATTGTATAACTAACAACGGGCAATAATATATAATACAGCTTATTGTATAACTAACAACGGGCGATAATATATAATACAACTTATAATATAACTAACAACGGGCCATAATATATAATACAGCTTATAATATAACTAACAACGGGCGATAATATATAACACAGCTTATAATATAACTAACAACGGGCGATAATATATAATAAAGCTTATTGTATAACTAACAACGGGCGATAATATATAACACAGCTTATAATATAACTAACAACAGGCGATAATATATAATAAAGCTTATTGTATAACTAACAACGGGCGATAATATATAACACAGCTTATAATATAACTAACAACGGGCGATAATATATAATAAAGCTTATTGTATAACTAACAACGGGCGATAATATATATAATACAGCTTATTGTATAACTAACAACGGGCGATAATATATAATACAGCTTATTGTATAACTAACAACAGACGATAATATATAATACAGCTTATAATATAACTAACAACAGGCGATAATATATATAATACAGCTTATTGTATAACTAACAACGGGCGATAATATATAATACAGCTTATTGTATAACTAAAAACGGGCGATAATATATAATACAGCTTATTGTATAACTAACAACGGGCGATAATATATAAAAAAAGATATGGAAGGGCTGCGCCAAATAAGGGTAGATAGTCCAGTAAAGTATTGCTAGGGTGCCAATAGATGGTCTAGGATACTTGATAGAGTTCCTCTGTGGATGCGTCTGGTGTAGACCGTTCCGTATATGTAAATACAAGAGAGGTAGAGGCGACTAATGGTATAGTATGAAAGTTCAGGGTGTGATAGGTAACAAAAAGTAAAGAACTCACATTCAAGAGAGCTATGGCCAGCTCTGGTGTGGATTGCGTACAGCGGTATAATCCCCGCTTATGGGATATGTAGGGAGGGGTCTCCGTCAACACCGTCTGGTAGTCCAGAGCTCGAAAAAGAAAGACAGAAAGCAACAATAGTGCTCTCAATTTTGATGTGGTTCAATGTGCAGATAAGAAGAGGTAAAAAACTCACATTTGAGGGAGCTATGGCCAGCTCTGGTGTGGATAGCGTACAGCGGTATAATCCCCGCTTATAGGATATGTAGCGGCGATACGTCCGTCAGCACCGTCTGGTGATCCAAGGCTCCAATATAGAAGAATAAAAGCAGCAATAGTGCTCTCAATTGTGATAGGTTAAGAGAGTAGTAGAGAAAATAAAATAATACTCACAAAGATAGAGCAGAGGTACTGCTCTATGGATAGGCGCCGGTGGTATGATCCCCACCTAGGATTTCTTGGAGTACTGGAACTTTAAAATTGCCAATGGAAGTAAAAGTAACCAGGAAAGGTTAAAATGCCAGGAATAGGTAAAACCAAAAGTTGTTTAAAGTGCATAAAGAGTGCAATAAAAAGAGGATTGGTACAATAAAGTAGCCAAAAAACTTTTATTGATCTAAAATACACAGTAAAATACAGAATTAATAACCATAAACGCGTTTCACCATAAGTGGCTTCTTCAGAATGGGATCATATATTTTTGATAATATATAATACAGCTTATTGTGTAACTAACAACGGGCGATAATATATATAATACAGCTTATTGTATAACTAACAACGGGCGATAATATATAATACAGCTTATTGTATAACTAACCATGGGCGATAATATATGGGATCACAGTTTATACTAAAATCTTAACAACGGAGATGTAAATTATAGAAGTATACAGCTTATTGTATAACTAACAACGGGCGATAATATATAATACAGCTTATTGTATAACTAACAACGGGCGATAATATTTAATACAGCTTATAATATAACTAACAACGGGCGATAATATATAATACAGTTTATTGTATAACTAACAACGGGCGATAATATATAATACAGCTTATTGTATAACTAACAACGGGCGATAATATATAATACAGCTTATTGTATAACTAACAACGGGCGATAATATATAAAACAGCTTATAAAATAACTAACAACTACGATAATATATATAATGACAGCTTATTGTATAACTAACAAATCCGGCTTATTAATATATATAATACAGCTTATTGTATAACTAACAACGGGCGATAATATATAATACAGCTTATTGTATAACTAACAACGGGCGATAATATATAATACAGCTTATTGTATAACGAACAACGGGCGATAATATATATAATACAGCTTATAGTATAACTAACAACGGGCGATAATATACAATACAGCTTATTGTATAACTAACAACGGGCGATAATATATAATACAGCTTATTGTATAACTAACAATGGACGATAATATATAATACAGCTTATAAAATAACTAACAACGGGCGATAATATATATAATACAGCTTATTGTATAACTAACAACGGGCGATAATATATATAATACAGCTTATTGTATAACTAACAACGGGCGATAATATATAATACAGCTTATTGTATAACTAACAACGGGCGATAATATATAATACAGCTTATTGTATAACTAACAACGGGCGATAATATATAATACAGCTTATTGTATAACTAACAATGGACGATAATATATAATACAGCTTATAAAATAACTAACAACGGGCGATAATATATATAATACAGCTTATTGTATAACTAACAACGGGCGATAATATATAATACAGCTTATTGTATAACTAACAATGGGCAATAATATATAATACAACTTATAATATAACTAACAACGGGCAATAATATATATAATGCAGCTTATTGTATAACTAACAACAGACATAATATATAATACAGTTTATAATATAACTAACAACGGGCGATAATATATATAATACAGCTTATTGTATAACTAACAACGGGCGAAAATATATAATACAGCTTATTGTATAACGAACAACGGGCGATAATATATATAATACAGCTTATAGTATAACTAACAACGGGCGATAATATACAATACAGCTTATTGTATAACTAACAACGGGCGATAATATATAATAAAGCTTATTGTATAACTAACAATGGGCAACAATATATAATACAACTTATAATATAACTAACAACGGGCAATAATATATATAATGTAGCTTATTGTATAACTAACAACAGACGATAATATATAATACAGCTTATAATATAATAATATATATAATACAGCTTATTGTATAACTAACAACGGGCGATAATATATAATACAGCTTATTGTATAACTAACAACGGGCGATAATATATAATACAGCTTATTGTATAACGAACAACGGGTGATGATATATATAATACAGCTTATAGTATAACTAACAACGGGCGATAATATACAATACAGTTTATTGTATAACTAACAACGGGCGATAATATATAATACAGCTTATTGTATAACGAACAACGGGCGATAATATATATAATACAGCTTATAGTATAACTAACAACGGGCGATAATATACAATACAGCTTATTGTATAACTAACAACGGGCGATAATATATAATACAGCTTATTGTATAACTAACAATGGGCAACAATATATAATACAACTTATAATATAACTAACAACGGGCAATAATATATATAATGCAGCTTATTGTATAACTAACAACAGACGATAATATATAATACAGCTTATAATATAACTAACAACGGGCGATAATATATAATACAGCTTATTGTATAACTAACAACGGGCGATAACATATAATACAGCTTATTGTATAACTAACAACAGACGATAAAATATAATACAGCTTACTGTATAACTAACAACGGACGATAATATATAATACAGCTTATTGTATAACTAACAGCGGACGATAATATATAATACAGTTTATAATATAACTAACAATGGGCGATAATATATAATACAGTTTATAATATAAGATAACAACTGGGAGAATATATAATAAAGCTTATTGTATAACTAACAACGGGCGATAATATATAATACAGCTTATTGTATAACTAACAATGGGCGATAATATATAATACAGCTTATAATATCAGCTAACAACAGGCGATAATATATAATATAGCTTATTGTATAATTAACAATGGGCGATAATATATAATACAGCTTATAATATCAGCTAACAACAGGCGATAATATATAATACAGCTTATTGTATAACTAACAACGGGCGATAATATATAATACAGTTTAGAATATAAGCTAACAATGGGCGATAATATATAATACAGTTTATAATATAAGCTAACAATGGGCGATAATATATAATACAGCTTATAATATAACTAACAATGGGCAATAATATATAATACAGTTTAGAATATAAGCTAACAATGGGCGATAATATATAAAACAGCTTATAATATAACTAACAACTGGCAATAATATATAATACAGCTTATTGTATAACTAAAAACGGGCGATAATATATAATACAGCTTATTGTATAACTAAAAACGAGTGATAATATATAATACAGCTTATTGTATAACTAACAACCGGCGATAATATATAATACAGCTTACTGTATAACAAACAACGGGCGATAATATATAATACAGCTTATAATATAAGCTAACAATGGGCGATAATATATAATACAGCTTATAATATAACTAACAACGGGCAATAATATATAATACAGTTGAGAATATAAGCTAACAATGGGCGATAATATATAATACATTTTATAATATAAGCTAACAATGGGTGATAAAATATAATATAGCTTATAATAAGCTTCCTCTACAGGTTGTCCCAAAAACTAACATCTTAAACAACTACCAAACTAATAAAGTCAAATGCAGTTGTAAAGTCCGCTGAACATCCAGGCTCCTCAGGGGTAAGTAGCATATTCATTTGCTTGGTTCCATACCTTCCAACATTTCAAATGGGCCCAGGACAGAGCAAAAGATTCCAAAATCAGGATTGTGCCACCAAAATCGGGATGTTTGGGAAGCCTGATCTAGAAGCCATGGGACAAGCTCTGGACTATGACGCTTTTTACTAATCAAGACCGATCCGCCTCTGGAGTAAATAGGAGAACATTCTTCTCCCCCATGAACATTAATACCATGCCGTTACATACTATTAATAATGTATCAGCATTCTCAGGTTCCTCTCTGGCTGTATACACCAGTAACACTAGGTCCAAACCTGTCATCCCTAGCAAGACTTGCTGCAAATATCTGACCACCAAAACCCATGAATGGCTGAGAGGGCACCCTGATTTTCTATGGTATAAGACAAGCGTTTGTATATAAACGCAGTCCATTTAAAGCTTATTACAAAGCATGAAGCAGTTATTCTGCGTTATGTCCTCTCATTCTGGAAATGCCGGAGGTAAAGTGACCATTAGGTCTCAATGAGCTCGCTCAGAAACAGATTATTTTTATTATTTACAATATTCCTCTGATTCATGATTACACAATGGCCTTTGCAATGCTATTAGATACACGTTAACCCCTCAGACACCTGAGAGCTTTGTGTAAAACAAGAAACCAGAACAATGAACCCGTATTACTCTGTATTACATGAGGAATATTGTTTGTTACAGAGTAATAGCTCCGTGTTATCCCAGCATTCTCAGAGTTTGACGTTTGCTACATACCGTATTTATTCATAGCCAGCCTTTATGGGGTTAATGGGATCAACTCATTGACCTTAAGCAATATAAATTATACAGTTTCAGATTTTTATTTCCAAACTTGAGTTCAAAATAATTTATTAGAAGCAAAAGTTAGTTTTAGTTATTTAATTATTTCTGAATGTTCTTCTGGAATGTAAGAAGACACGCTGATAATATACAGGAGGATCGCATATTTAAGAGGCAAAGTATCTATTTTGGGCCCAAATATCTCTCCCTCTTTTCTATCCTGAATCCTCTTTTCCAGGAGCTCCATATTTAATCATATGTCTAAATGTATACAGAGCTCCACAGCAATAATACTCCCAGTACTGTGTCTGAGTGTATAACAGAGCTCCACAGCAATAATACTCCCAGTACTGTGTCTGAGTGTATAACAGAGCTCCACAGCAATAATACTCCCAGTAATGTGTCTGAGTGTATAACAGAGCTCCACAGCAATAATACTCCCAGTAATGTGTCTGAGTGTATAACAGAGCTCCACAGCAATAATACTCCCAGTAATGTATCAGAGTGTATAACAGGGCTCCACAGCAATAATACTCCCAGTAATGTGTCTGAGTGTATGACAGAGCTCCACAGAAATAATACTCCCAGTAATGTGTCTGAGTGTATAACAGAGCTCCACAGCAATAATACTCCCAGTAATGTGTCTGTGTGTGTAACAGAGCTCCACAGCAATAATACTCCCTTGCTCACACCAGGAAGTCCATGTATCAGCTGGGCCGAAAACTGAGAGCTATGCTGTATGCAGCACTCAAATTTAGCCAAATTTAGCCATTTCAATGCCTTTTGCTGCAATGCTGTGTGAGCAGGGTTAAATCCCTGCTCACACCAAGAAAACCCAGGTATCAACAGACACCTGGGTCTCCTCTCTGTCAGCTAATTACATTTTTAGTGGCCCCAGACTGACCAATGAGCTGAATGCAGCGCTCAAAGTGAGCACTGCATACATCCATTTAAATCCATTTTAGGATTCTGGGTGATTCTGATGCTGGGAGAAGCCCAGGGTGTGAACGGACCCTACTTGTCCCCAAGCCCATTGTGGTTGGTGCTGGACTTACTAATCACAGTGTAACCAGCAAGGAAGCATGTATGATGCAGTATTACGGGAAATAGAACCAAAGAATGTGACTGCAGATAAGAAACATTCGGCTCTTCTAGTCTGCCACTAGTCAGCAACATACTACTCTCTGTTTTAAATAGAAAACCCATTTACAGATCTCTGTATTAGAGGATTTCCTTAGGGTTAGGGGGATGGTAGGACTGGAGTTTGGTTGATATAAGGGTTAATGCTTTTTTAGGTTTAGGGACAGTGTAGGGTTAACCCGGTTAAGGTTCGGGGGAAGAATCGGTTAGGTTTATGGTGTTAGTGTAAGCTTAGAGTAAGGGGCTTGGTTGTAAATGCATTGGGACTCTATAGTTAGGGATGCAGTGTCCACCATGTTTTCCAGCTCACATTTATACAAATTGATTGGCAACAAACAAAGTGCTGCCCTACTGTATGTAGAAGTCATGTGCTGCAGGTAGTAAATCAGGTGATAAAGCAATCAGGAACACTGCAGCATGTACATTATCTATAATACAGGGCAACATTTTGCTGCCAATTAACATGATGACAAAAAAAACATGGTGTACATGGCAAACCAATGTATAGCGATTATTTACCAAAAATATATACGTCCTACACTTATTAGGCATTTAACAATCAGGACTGGTATGTGAATCTTGAGGGTTTTTTTTATTTAGCTGCACTGGATGTGTAAAAAATGTTTTTTAATGTTTTTGTTTTTTCTGTTTTTATTATTTTATTCGCCCATAATGTTGTTACATATCGGATATAAAAAGAAAGCCCTTTCTGTCGTTTTAAAATCAATATATGGGGGCACAAACAATGTAACCCTTAAATTTAGGTAATTTAAATACATAGGTTCAGAACGTGGATAATTGCCTCAGTCCATAGGGGGTTAACTTTTTCCACCTGCACTGTGAATGTTTACATGGTGTGTTCAATAAAAACATGGCAACATTTCATTCTTTGTGTGTTATTAGTTTAAGCAGACTGTGATTGTCTATTGTTGTGACTTAGATGATGATCAGATCACATTTTATGACCAATTTGTGCAGAAATCCATATCATTCCAAAGGGTTCACATACTTTTTCTTCCAACTGTATAGTGTCAGGAAAACAACGTTGTTTTTCTGGCACTATAGTTTCCCTTCAAAAAAAACAAATCCCCTTTGTTCCTATTTAAAGCCAAAGTTATTTTCCATCTTTTTTGGCTTTTAAATTTGGATCTGCGCCATCATATTAAATGTACAAATTAAATATACAGATATCCTGCGTAAAAATACAAATGGCCTTAATAGTGTTATCTTATCATGGAGAATTAATAATTATGTCCATGGGTTTATTGCTTTTATTAGTTTTAAACTGATATAAATATAAAATCTGAATATCCTAAACAGTACAATGCTCTCACGTGTTTTTTTTTGTGGCGATAGCCAGAATTTAATTGATGGACATTTCCAGAAAATCAATAAAGTGGGTGGGCTTGCTATTCGACAGTAAGAGACTATGCTTTATCAATGTTGATCTAATTAACTCACTGAGTGAGATAAAACGATACAGTCAGATATGCCAGATCGATAATGTTCAGAATAGAGATTCCCACTGACAGCTAACATAGAATTGTATAGTCATTCATTAGGTAAATAGCCCTTAGGGGACTCCACTCGCCATCATCCTTCTCCTGCAGTCTACTGCCTGAGGATGATAAGAATTGCAGATTTATTATCGCAGGTTATTATTTAAGATGTACCATACAGGCTGCAATTTGCGAATTTTTGAGAAATTCTGCTGTTCACGGATGTTTTAAACAAAGTCTGCAGTTTGGTTGTCAGTTCACCACAACATACCTGGGGTTATACATTAATTGACTCCGAATTGCTTCATTTTCCCCAGGACGTACTTGGAAACCAGAGCAATCTGAATGTACCTTTCCTGGTTAAACACTTTGTTATTATTATTTGTGGAATACCTCAAACCTGGCCAGAAATGAACATTACAGTGGTATCGTAAATGTTGATAATAACCCAAAATTCCAAATTGTCAGAGTCAGATTCAGACGGTTCAGTTTTCTTCCTATTTCCAGGAAAAAGACAAACATCAGACGGCATGGGTAAAAAAGGTTAAAAATTAAATTAGAATGAGTCAATGCTTAAATTATTAATATTATTATTGCTTATATGAGGCTCTCTGGGACCATCTCTATCACCCACACATCCCAACCATCTGTGCAGCAAGAACAGTCACATGGGGTCTTGCTTACTGATTGCCCACTCGCTGTGGATGGCACTGCATGGGTTAATGTAACAATATGTGCACTGAAGAAGGTCAGTGCTTTCTGATCTGGGCAGAACTGCTGCAAATGCATTCACATTAAAGGTGGATGTTACATTTACTTTAATTATTTTTATTTAATTTTTTTACTTAATTTAAAAAAAAAAATTTCTATTTAATTAATTAAAACGGGGGTTGTTCTCTAGCCTGATGGCCCTGTAGGATTGTGTGGTCAGTGTTCTTGACCTGCCCCCTTTGACCCCACTCACTGGTGTCCCGCCGATATTGGGGGGTTATGCTAATGAGCACATGACTATAGCCTACAAGGAGTCTGTTTTATGAACATGACGTCAGTCAGTTATTCCTAATTGGGAGAAATAACTGTATAAATTAACTCACTTCGATATCCATATAGAATTTATCATGGTCCTGTGACCTCTTTTCCCGCATGGCTATTGGTTGGAATGGTAACTAGTTGCCACGTTACCTGTTGCTTTGACACGGACTCTGCGTAATGTTTCGTTTCTGGGTTCTGCCTAACTGCACTCCCTACGCCATCCCACACTTTTTTACGTCAATATTGCTGCGGAACGGTCGGCGCTTGCGATCGTGCCTGCTCTATTAGTAGCTTGTTTTCTGTTCTGTAGCTCTGTAATCCCAACCTCGCTAGATTACTCAGAATGCCGTGACTATAATCCTCACTTTGTTTTCTTGTTCAGTCTGGGGAATTCTAAGGAACGGTAATACGCCCTGTCCTACCATTCTGCATGATGGGATATTGTAATCCTGGCACAAATCCTGATACAGTTTTACGAGGACAATTTCTAGAGTCCTAAAAGTGGAGCAGTTACCATGGAAACCGTTCCTGCTTATTGTTCCACTGTTTTTTTTAACCATCGAAATGTATCAACGTGCAGAATTAGAAGTGAGTTCTACTTGCACTGGGTGCTATGATCATCTCAGCCAGTGATATATATACAAAACACTACATGTCAATTAAATGATACTATATGTGTAGTTCCAATCACATTAATAATATTTACTTTCATCACTGTTTAATTTCCTGCTGTAAAATACACTTTATAGAGTGTTCTACTGAAACGGAAAGAGAGGAATATTTATTTACAATGACCATAGCCTTCAGTTTAAATACTGAAATGCAGCACCCTGAATGGATGTGGCTGTTATACGATTATTTGCACTATAACTACTGTAATAAGTTGTTATAGTGCCAGGAGTCCCCTGGTGTCATCCTTCCATTGATTGTTTAACTGTTTTAGACCTGAATGAGGGACACCGGCAGCCTGCAGTCCACCCCTCTGTGTTGCACATAGGGACGAGTGCAATCAGAAGATGTGATTGGCCCAGAGCATTCATTTGTATTGATAAGGCAAAGCGTAATTTCCATTTTAGCCACACCTCCAGTGGGAGCCATACTATGGACGGTATGGGACATCAGTCAGTGTTAAACCATTTAAAAATTATTTGAATGAGGACTCCAGGCACTATAACCACATGAGATGAAGTGGTTATAGTGCATTAACTGATTATGTTTTACTGCTCACAGATAGGAGGGGCCTGTTTGCCAGCCTCCTACCCTGTGACTATGACCCCTGTGATAAAACTCTGTTTAAATCTCTGTTTGTGCCTTTTTGGCTTTTTAAGTCCCCAGTTCGAACTTTCGAAGTGGCACTTTAAACTCCCGAACAGTCGAAGTGGCCGCCATTGGAACACGTGGTGGCAGCCATCTTATTCGCATGGACGAAAACCACGAATAGACTTCAGGGGGACTTAGCCGCGAATGCCCTGGAACTATTTTTGGCCTGAAAATTTTGCGGTTCCCAGTCGGTCCTCCAACGGCACTTAGTGGCGATTCTATGGAACTGTTTTGGGCATGGGACCATGCCTGCACCTGGGCAAAACTATGACTTCCATAAAATTTCTGAAGTGTCCAGTGATTTGAAGTTGTCATGGTGCCTGTATTCTGTATATGCAGCATTTCACTATGAAACATAGTGTAACTCCACCTCTGGAAGCATCATTGGGTGTCATTAACAATCCCGAAACAATGTCAGCTCAGAGCATGTCAGCGCATGCTGTCGACAGGTGGCCAATGGCGGCACCCCCACCCCTCCACGTCACCCATACCTTCCCATGTCTTCTCCTTTCATCCTTTCGCTGAGGAGAGAAGTTGGCCTAGGCACTGGAAAGGAGGTAATTTTTAGCTTTACTTGTGTTTTTTTTTAGAAGTCTGGTAGGAACCACAATAGGAAGGGATATCCTAACCAAAGATAGTGTTATTAAAAGACTAGTTTTAGCTGAAGTAAACCTTTAATATTGTACTAAACAAGCTCATAAAAAAGCCTGCCCAGTCTCATTGAAGGTCTGACATTAAATATTAAATCAGTTTCATTCACCCATTTACTTTCTCAGGATTTCTTATTATACATTCAGTATTTGGACTAACTCAGGGCCATTTTACATGTGAGTCCCAGGTCTCAGCAAACCCAACCGTTTATCCAACCAACAGTGAACCTAACAGCAAACCCAACCGGGAACCCAGCTATTAACCTAACCTTGAACCTAAAACCAAACTGTGAACCCAACCATCAACCTAAACCGAACAGTGAACCTAAAACACAGCCATGAACCAAACTGTGAACCTAACTGTAAACCTAACTGTGAACCCAACCGTTAATCCAACAGTTAATCCAACAGTGAACCCAACAGCATACCTAACCATGAGCCCAGCTATTAACCTAACATTGAACCTAAAACCAAACTGCGAACCCAACCATGAACCTAATTGTGAACCCAACTGCTAATCCAACCATTAATCCAACAGTGAACCCAACCAAGAACCCACCCATAAACCCAACTATAAACTCAATTGTGAACCTAACCATGAACCTAGCCATAAACCCAACAATTAACCATGAATCCAGCCATGAACCTGGCCTTCAAGGATCAGAGACGGGTTTAGGTTCTCTCGAATATATGCATGTCTGGTGGGGTTTCAAGTGTGAGACAGGCTCGCGATCTAAGTGGGTTAAATCTAGTTTCCTTCTTAGTAAACACTCCTGTTCTGTCCTGTGAGAGCAGCTTTGTCATGGATGGATGCAGCTATGTGTGTTGTCATAACACATAATGTCCCAATCTCTAACAGTGAGCATGATCCAGTGGCTTATATTTCTATCTTTGCCCATTAATGTTTGTTACGACACACCCAGCATAAAGGAGTGAAACCGCCGCTTAGTGGATCTTTCCCCTTTAGAGAAACCGGCGCCGTTACTGTAGATCGGCAAACTCCCGATGGAATATAAGGGAATGATCCAAACTCCCGAACAGAGAATCATCCGAACTCCTTTTCTCCTAGAACACGCAAAATAATAATCCCAAGTAGCAATCCCCCCAAACACGAGACCAAGCTTCAAATGGCCCAAAAAGCCTCACTGGCCGGCTGGATAACTTTCTGGACAAGATAGTGACCCAGTCCTCTGCGGGTACCTTGTGTAGAGCACATTGCCTCTCAAAATCAGCAAGGTACCCATCAATCTCTCCTTCTGTCTCAATGAAGGGTTTAAATGCTGCAAACTGCACCTCTCTCTTTTCCACCGGGGTTGCTGTGCCTTGAACTGCTGCAGTGCCGCTTTGGCGGAATAGGTTGGCCTCCACAGCTGCTATGACCCGGTTAATGATTTCTGTAGTCGGGTTGGGACCATAATGTGCCAGTCTGATTTTAACCGCCCGGTCAAAGCTTGCCTCTTCGGGGGTTCTATCGGATATGCTGGGCCCATTGGTTCCTTCAGCCCCTGGTACTCCATCCATTTCGGTCAGTATGGCAATAATCTCCCTCTTCCTGTGGTTACTGGCTTGTCGGCCTCTTTGTTCTAGCAGGTCTTTAAGGGTAGCTCTTTTCAGTCTTTTATACGGTACTTCCATTAATTCTGGATGTGTAGTTGTCTCCCTGGGTGATGAGGATCATCCCGTCTCTTGCCACCAGTTGTTACGACACTCCCAGCATAAAGGAGTGAAACCGCCGTTTAGTGGATCTCCCCCCTTTAGAGAAACCAGCGCCGTTACTGTAGACCACCAAACTCCCGAACAGAGAGTCATCCGAACTCCTTTTGTCCTAGAACAGCCGAAATAATACTCCCAAGTAGCAATCCCCCCAAACACGAGACCAAGCTCCGTCTTGAGGGTAAAACAGGAATCTTAGTGGTAGCATTGTCCAGTTTACGGGCATCCGTATACTCGTCACCAATTGTTACGCACCCCCAGGCATAAAAGGGTTAAAACACTCCCACAGTACATTACAATCCCTCCCCTCTATCCTTAAGATAATTGGGAAGTAATCCAATTATCTCCAAGGACAGGAGGCAAAACTCCATTGAGCACATGTTAGTAAAAAGACACAAAAATACACAATGTTGCAAATAATGAATAAAACATATACATTCTACCTATCCCCAGATAGCTTAGATCTGAGTGCATTTATTACCGAATGGCCCTCAGATCACATACATACAGTTCAATCGCCATGGAGCCAAAGTCTTTCATAGTCTTTCGTTACATGAATAGGCTCCATGGCATGGCTATCTGGGGTGATGCTGTTCATACGGTTAAACTACCGAATGAACAGGCATTCGGTTAAATGACCGAATGCAGAAGCAAGGAGGCTGACGGCTCAGCGGTGTTTGCGCAAATAAGTGTCCGTTTCCAGTTCCATAGTTTGGGAGCTGAACACTGCTGGCAGTTCGGAACTTTAAAATGGCCACCGCCACGTGTTCGGCAACTGAACAAAGGCCACCCAGCATTCGTCAATGAAGCTGCGGTTAACCGCAGCTTCTGGGAGGTCAATTGATGGCACACTCCAGCTCCCAGGTGGTCCAGTCATTTGTGCGTTTGTTCGGTACATTGAATCTACCGAACACCCTGGCAGAAAGAACAAGCCTTTCTGCAGAGGAAAATACAAGGTTTACCATGGGGCCATAGTCCAGAGGCAACAGGCGGGCAACCAGGCTCCTCCAATGCAATGTGGCGAGATTGGTCTCGTCACAATGTTTTATATAGAGATGGACCATGTGCATGAGAGCAAAAGGGGATATTTATGGCTCTCTATAGTTATTTTACAATTTGAAGATAATGCCAGTTACACGATGGCCGGATTAGCAAAGCAATAGAGTGATCGAACGCAAGTCTCAGTTTTGTACCTGTTTATAACATTGTATGAACCACATTCACTTCTTTTCACAAAAAGGTAAAAACTAAACCCCATGGAGGCAAAGCATGGGTAGAATTCATAAGGTAATTGCCTTTCCAGAGAGGATATTTGTGGAGCTAGACAGGATATGGGCAAAATAGGTGGAGCGTAGGTGAATCCATGGCTAATTCTGACTTGTGAGAGTGTGCCGTACTGTCACATGAGTTCAGCTGCACATTTGAGACATTGATAATCGGCCTCTGCCTGTCTACTATGTGTTTCCTAGAGAATAGACTGTGAGATGGTCCATCACTGCTGCCCTGGACTACATGTCCCATGATTCTCTGGATCATGCACCTATTGGTTTTGCATTAGGCTTTATCTGCGGGTTTGTCTTTCTTTCTTTAT
>OW240913.1:370381097-370393557 GCA_933207985.1 Pelobates cultripes | reverse complement strand
TGTTCTATGAAGATATTATTGGTGACTATATATTAAAATATCCCGTTATAATATAGATAAAGTATCCTTGCTGTTATATGTTCTGTATAATATGAAGCATTGCAGATTGTTAATGATATATAAACCAATGCCATGGAGGAGATATTCCTGCCGCAAGCCTTGTTCCAATCAGTGTATCACTAGATCTTAGCTTAGTACATACCTCCCATAGTCTCATTACGGGTCTCTAATGGGAAGAATGAAATAGCTTTAAATTGTACAGCGTGTACGTAGCCCGGTTTATAAAGTGCAGCCATAATGACTAGATAACTGTCCCGAGACCATCTATCTGCCGTTACCGAGTCTTTTGTTTAATACTTGGAGCCTGTGAGCCCCAGCCCTGAGCCGCAGCATGGACATGTTCCTGCCAATGCCTGGCATTAAGCGCATTGGGTTCCATCTGGCCCTTGCCGTTTGGTAGGTGCTGGAGAATGAGATTTGCAGCAGTGGAGCCAGACAGATGTCTGTTACCTTCTGTCCCCATTTTCCTGATCACTGAGTTCATATGTCAAGTGGAAGAGAAAGTACAACTGCTGCGCTTTTACCACAACGTGATAATTGTTAGTTTCGCTGTAACCCTGCGGATTGTACACTTTATTCAAAACAAAACGGCGCACTGCTTAAATTGTACATTGCTTTTACTGAGACAGAGAATTGGACCGGAGTACAGCCCTTAACCCAATCTCACATCCGCCGTCACACATTATCTCTGCTTCTTATGTTATCATCCCTCCAAACGTTAACCCATTCAGCACCGACAATAATACAGTTACAAATCAAAAGGGTTACCTTTCTAGGTTCCCTAAGGAGCCATATAGTCAATTGTTGTCCCGGAATCATTTTCAATTTTAAACCATTTTGTTCTTTGAACCAATGTACCATTTCAACTGATCGTCTCTCCATATTCCTCCCAAGTGTTCCTATTTAGGAGGGACAGTCCCTATTTTGGGCCCAAATCCCTCTGTCCCTCTTTTCTAGGAGCTCCATATTGTTGGTGTGTCTAAAGGTTTAACAGAGCTCCACAGCAATAATACTCTGAGTAATGTGTCTGAGTGTATAACAGAGCTCCACAGCAATAATACTCCCAGTAATGTGTCTGAGTGTATAACAGAGCTCCACAGCAATAATACTCCCAGTAATGTGTCTGAGTGTATAACAGAGCTCCACAGCAATAATACTCCCAGTAATGTGTCTGAGTGTATAACAGAGCTCCACAGCAATAATACTCCCAGTAATGTGTCTGAGTGTATAACAGAGCTCCACAGCAATAATACTCCCAGTAATGTGTCTGAGTGTATAACAGAGCTCCACAGCAATAATACTCCCAGTAATGTGTCTTTAAACTACAATAAATGTGTTTAGAAATCAGTCTGTGTCAATAAGATACATTGTTCTTGTTATAAATTACATTTTAGTTCTATAAATTATTAGTAAGTCACCTAATATTTCCCAGGACAGCCCCGGCCTTGGCCACACCCCCACTCACACATTTAAAATGAAAGTGTCCCTCTGTGTCTATTTGAAATATTGTGGGTATGTCTCCATGTCACCATTCCAACCTCGTTCGTCCTCTCCCAGCCTCGTTCGTCCTCAGTCACCTCCTCAACCCCTTTTGCCTGGTTTAAACTGGGTTATGATGTAATTTGCTGGAATTTTAATATAAAATAAAATAGAAATCATATTTCATGAAAAAATGGTATAAACTCATTAGTAGTGATTTTGCAAACACATTACTGACAACAGGAGCACCAGCCCTGATCGAGAAGTGTTTATCCAACCAGTAACTGGGTGAACAGGCAGGTTTAATTATTTACTAATCGATTACTGGTGGAATAGACGCTCATTAATCATCCAAGAGTGATCTTGCTGCTTTAAATGGAAGCAATGTACCCCTACCTAGGAACAGTTACCCCACATTATACTGCTCTAATGCATCTTATAACCTTCATTCCCCGAGATACAGCTGGCTCCATTGTAAATCCGTTACAGCTTTCTACAACTATAGCAATTCATCCTACTAATCACTTGTAAATATTTGAAAATGTTCTCTAAGTACTCTTTCCGTAAATTAAATAAATAATAAAGCCATCTGCTTCTGCCATTGGAGACAGGAGATTACCACCGCGCCTGGCATGATATTTACTGGGATCACGGTAGAAAGATGGCATTGTACGGGTGCAAACGATGTTCCCAATCACATTCTTTACAGAATAATCTGTCCATGCTACATCAAAGTGTTTAACATGTCATGTGTAGGTATCTGCACCTGAATGAGAAGTAAGGGCAGCTTTGGGGTTTAAAGCTGATCTGTCCACTTCCTGGGTCCTGGTGGTGGCCCACGGGTGCAGAGGAAGGTAGACTTTACTCACCATAAACTACCGCTCACAGCCACAGCCTTTATAGTACTGGGCGTGAAAGTTTTATAGTACTGGGCGTCAGGGGCAGACTGACCACTCGTAGGGCCTTCGGGTGGTGGGTGATCAAGGACCCCCCTCCTGGTACATGTTTTTTTGCCCCCATACTATTCTCCCATTGTTTATGCTGCTATTGATACCGGAGAAACTGACGGAAGCAAAGCACAGAGGGATGGACACAGGTTTCTTCAGGAAGGAAGAGATTCTTTATTGGATCACCGATCGGGACTCAGAGGGACTAATGTCACCAAAAATACAGCAAGTTCTGAGCCCTGAACAATAGTGCAGGCTCCCTATATAGGCACATAACTCCTCCCATATTAAGCTCCACCCGCACATTCTCTTGACCAATCATTACAAATAAGAATTAACTTCCTGCTTGACCGCATGGCTTGTCCAGCACAATGGAGGAGGGGAATACTACATCCTGTATTCTTGCACATGCTCCGTACACTACTGATCGTATCTTGCCTCGTGCAACCAACTGATCGATACGTCAGCATATGCACGTACACATGCCACGTGGTAATCTCGGCCTACTAAATTTATTTTTACCGAGATTCCACCACATTCCCCCCTTTGATGCCTCTTGATATTTTACAATTACTTGAGGCATCACTTAACCTTGGTTTGCATACACCACAAGTTACCTTTGAACCAGACCAGACTTATCCTACGATGTGAATCTTCAACACTCGTCTTCCTGCATTGGTTCTCCCTGATCTAGAGCCTTATATTTATAAATTGCCATTATCTGTGCAGCAGCCTTCCTCTCTGCTATATTTTCTATCAGGCTTTGCACAGACCTAACTACTAAGGGTATAAGACACGGCAGGAGTAGACACAACATTAAAATCAGTAGGACTCCACCTACCACTGCCTTAAGCCCTCCAAACCACTCATACCAGCTACCAAACCAACTACTTGGATTGTACCCTTTCCATACCTGAGTAGGCACATGCGCTAGTTTAACCATATGGCTAGTAAGCTCAGCTATTGCTTGCCCTTCGTCATCTATTTGAAGACAGCAATTGCTCAGGTTAAACTTCCCACATACACCTCCCTCTACTGCCAAAAGATAATCCAAGGCTAATCTATTTTGGTAAACTGCTGTCCTCATCCTGGTATTATGCTTCGCTAGAAGATTGAGCGCTTGTGATGTCTCGTTAGTAATGATCTCAACCACCGCCTGTAACCTTATAATGCGGTTGAGCATATAAATAGGGGTTCTATAACCAAAGGTACCATCCTCTGCCCACGTGGCTGGCCCATAATAATCTATAATACGCTGGGGAGGCCATTCATTATCTTCCCAGGCACCTATCTCTATGGGTCCCCTTTTCTTCCTATGATTCACATCATACACTTTAACACCTAAAGTCTCACCTGTTTCAATAGGCAACAAGAAGAAGGATGGTTTTAACATACCCAACACACATGCCCCTTCCCAGTCCTGTGGTAACTCCGAATAGGCCTTCTTACCACAGATCCAGTACAAATTCGCTGGGGCTCTCCAGTTAGATGTGATGGATAGATCAAACCATACGTCCTTTAAATTGGCATATCCTGCAAACGGGTTAGATGGTTCTGAGACATTTGAAGCCGACCACCAAGTTGTATTCTTTGTATCATCATCATAAGCTTTTTGCCCTAGACAAGTTAATTCTCCTACAGAAGTATTATACATCATTCCTTTCCTCGCTATGCAAACATAACCTATGATGGAGGTCTTCAATCTCCACTCAGATTTACCTCTAACACTCATATGATAGTCGGCTTGTGTAGATATTAATTGGTCAACTGCCTCAGAACCGGACATTACCTCCTTTGCTTCCCAAGGCCATTGGTCTCCCATGTTAGTACCTCCACACACATAGCAGTTGGTAACATTAAGACTACCGGCAATACTCTCGGCTAAATCAATGAACAAGTTTTTAGCATTATGGGGGATCTTATTATCTATGCTCATCTCTTCATAAAAGGAATGGTATACTTGATGAGTTTGGGAGGTTACCATATCAGACTCTATCCCTATAAACAATATTGTCCCAGGGTCTAAACCCGTCCCATATATTTGAAACCCAAATAAATTACCATATTTATCTAAGAACTTGTCAGGGTTATTTATAAGTATATGGATTGGATTGCATTCCATAGACTTACAATATGGATTAGTAGGCAACTTAGTCACAATCATGTCCTTGTCTGCTGTCTGTCCCCAAGTCGCCCACCCCACACAAGACCAATATGGGCAGAAGTTATAATCTCTATTTGGGCATCTTGGACTTACATATTTATTTTTACTACTGGGACAAATATATTTATCGTTAGACCCATACGTCCTCTCCCATCTAAGATCCCCACATACATTCCACGGCTTTCTACCACTTGATATTGCTTTACACGCATCAAATAGCAGAGCACCTGAAGAATATACGGATTTTAATACCGTCTTATTAATTAGGGTCCCCTGAGAATCTCCATTTCTGAGAGTCAACCAAATTGTACGGGGTTGATACTCAGGACTGAAGCACTTAGGTTCTCCTACTCCTAAATGACACACACTATATTCTATATTTAAGTATCTACATCTTGATACATCTCCTTTACACTCATATTGCGAATGCCAAATTAGGGTCTGGGATATATGGTTACCTGTTCTTGTAGTCTTAATGCATACCTCACAGCTAGGAGTGTTGGTACCTCTACCTTCCTGAATATAAAAATACACATAAATAAACATTATTAAAAATACATCTTTCGTCGTCATCCTCAGTCTTCGTCCGTGTGAAGGCACCTCAGCTTCCAGGATGTAAGGACTGCAGGGAATGGAGTTCTGCTCGTCTTCACAGGGGTCCCCTCAAGACTTTCCCTGACTTATACACTCGTTGGTGAGTGGACAGGCTTTATTATGGCCTTCTCACTCACTTACCAAGTCTCTGAAACAATAAAATTTGTAATCTACAAGGTTCCTCGTCACTCCGACTGAGTCGTGCGTTTTAACCGGATCTTGCAGGGATTCTCTGGATTTGCTGTAACTTGCCAGGAATCGGCTGCTGCTGGTTTAACCCTGGAGTGATGTATCCACGGAGCCACTTCGGCTACTTTTATCGCTGTAGGGGTAGACAGAAGAACAACATAAGGACCTCTCCACTTGGGCCCTAACGGCACATTATTCCACTCTTTAATCCACACTTGGTCGCCTGGGTGGTAACTATGAATTGGGGGATAAATATTCACAGGTAATCTATCTTGTACCCATTTCTGTACCTCCTCCATAGTCTTACCCAACTCCTACAACCTGCTGCCGGGTAATTCCTTCTCCCAACTGACTCAAATCCCCCCTTAAGTTACCAAGCACGGGAGGTGGTCGCCCGTACATGATTTCAAAAGGAGAGAGGCCCATCCTTCTGGTAGGTGTACTACGGATTCGCAATAGAGCTATGGGCAAGAGAACGTTCCACTTAAGTTGGGTTTCCTGACACATTTTAGCCAACTGATTCTTAATAGTTCTATTCATTCTCTCTACCTTACCAGAACTCTGGGGTCTATATGCCGTATGAAGCCTCCACTTTATACCAAGCATATGAGTCAATTGTTGTAGGCACTGATGAACAAAAGCTGGACCATTGTCCGATCCTATAGAGCAGGGTAGTCCATATCGGGGTATTATTTCTCGTAGCAGGAATCTCACGACTTCTCCTGCTTTCTCTGTACGAGTAGGACATGCTTCTACCCAGCCTGAATAGGTGCACACCACTACCAGCAGGTAGCGATGTCCACCCGATTTAGGCATCACTGTATAGTCAATTTGTAAATCGGACATGGGAAGTCCCCCCATAAACTGGACTCCTGGTGGCTTTACTGGTCCTTGTCTTGCATTATTTTTAGCACACGTTACACATCTACGTACAATGGCCTGAGTCAAGTTGGACAATCTTGGTATGTAGAAATGTTTTCTGAGAGATTCTTCTGTACTGTCTCTCCCAGAATGTGTCCCGTTATGATAGTTTTGGACAATTTCTACCGCTAGTGATGCTGGAATAACTATTCTTCCATCTTCTAACTGATACCATTTGTTCTCCAAATACTTTCCAGGTTCAGTCCTAAACCACTCCTCTTCTTGAGCTGTATAAATTGGAGTCCATTGAGACAGTGGAGTTGGTATAAGAGCAGCTATATGCCCCACATATTCCTGTCTTCCTGATTCAGCAGCACGCTTAGCTGCACTATCTGCCATCCGATTCCCTTTGGTTACATCACCATCTCCTCTCAGATGCGCCCGACAATGTATAATACCGACTTCTTTCGGCTCCCACACTGCTTCCAATAGTTGTAGGATCTCAGCTGCGTATTTGATTTCTTTGCCTTCTGAATTCAATAGTCCTCTTTCTTTATACAAAGCTCCGTGGGCATGAGTGGTTAAAAACGCATACTTGGAGTCCGTGTAGATGTTCACTCTTAAACCTTCAGCCAATTGTAACGCTCGTGTCAGTGCTATCAATTCTGCCTTTTGTGCTGATGTTCCTTTTGCCAGTGGCCGAGCTTCTATCACCTTGTCTATCGTTGTTACTGCATATCCTGCATAGCGGATCCCTTCTTTACATAACTACTGCCGTCGGTGTAATATTGAACATCAGGGTTCTGGATGGGAAAATCACGAAGATCTGGTCTACTTGAAAATACTTCATCCATTACTTCCAAACAATCATGTTGACTTTCAGTAGGTTGTGGCAAAAGGGTAGCTGGATTTAAGGTATTTACAGTCTCTAAATGCACTCTTGGGTTTTCACACAACATTGCTTGATACTTGGTCATACGGCTGTTACTAAACCAATGATTTCCTTTGTAATCCAACAACGTCTGTACTGCATGTGGAACTCGTACATAAAGTTCTTGACCCAGAGTGAGTTTATCGGCTTCAGCTACTAGCAGGGCGGCTGCAGCTACAGCTCTTAGACAAGGTGGAAGTCCGCTGGCTACTGCATCCAGTTGCTTAGACATGTAGGCAACAGGTCTTTGCCATGATCCCAAGTACTGTGTCAATACTCCCACAGCCATTCTTCTTTGCTCATGTACATACAGGTAGAATGGCCGTGTGTGGTCAGGTAGACCTAATGCTGGGCACTCATCAAAGCCCTCTTCACATCTTCGAATGCCGTTTGCTGTTCTTGAGTCCATAAGAAGGGGTCGTGCTCTGTACCTTTGATAGCTGCATACAGAGGTTTTGCCAGTATCGCGTAGCTGGGAATCCATATTCTACAGAAGCCTGCTGCCCCCAAGAATTCTCGCACTTGTCTTCTATTCCTGGGTATCGGTATTTGGCACACAGCTTCTTTTCTCTCTGGCCCCATAATTCTTTGACCTTCAGAGATATGGAATCAGATATTTGACAGTTGGCAAACACAACTGAGCCTTCCTTCTTGACACCTTGTATCCTGCCTTCCAGAGAATGTGTAGTAGATCGTGCGTTGCTTGCTGACATACTTCCTTTGTAACTGCTGCTATCAACAAGTCATCTACATATTGTAATAATACACACTCTCCTGGGATAGACTCGAAATCTAGTAGATCTTGACTTAGAGCTGATCCAAATAGGGTAGGTGAATTTTTAAACCCCTGGGGCAATCTTGTCCAGGTCATTTGGCGTTTCGAGCCCGTTACAGCATTTTCCCATTGGAAAGCGAAGATACATTGGCTTTCTGCGGCAATTCGGAGGCAAAAGAAGGCATCTTTGAGATCTAAGACTGTAAAGTAAGTAGCCCCGCCCGGAATTAAAGCAAGTAGGTTATATGGATTGGGCACGACTGGATGTATACTAACAACCGCATCATTGACTGCTCTCAAGTCCTGCACAGGTCGATACTCATCTGTACCGGGCTTTTGAACAGGCAGCAATGGGGTGTTCCAGGGGAAGTACAGAATTTTAGGATACCATACCGTATGAACTTATCCAGATAAGATTGGATGTTCTTCTTAGCCTTCTGCGGAATATGATATTGTCTCAGGTTTACTGGATAAACCCCAAGTTTTAGTTCAATTTTAATAGGTGGAATATTGCGGGCCAGTCCTGGTGGGTTGTTCTCTGCCCAAACTCCTGGTATGTTAAATAAGGATTCATCACTCCTCGGGTTTTGGCTAGTCAACACTGTATAAAGTCGCCACTCTTCTTCCTTTGGTACGAACAATGTCATAATACCTGAGGGTCCATTAAACTTTAAGGATGTTGTTCCATTTGGTAGGAACGTAATCTGCGCTTGTAATTTGGATAGCATATCACGTCCCAGCAATTGGACTGGACACTCAGGCATATAAAGGAATTGATGTTTTACTACGTGGCCTCCCAATGTACAGAGTCGACTTTTAAGAACCGCTTTTTCAGCACTTCTTCCAGTTGCTCCTATTACAGTAATAGTTCTTCCAGATGGAGGAGCAACTTGATTAGTCACCACCGAATGTTTAGCACCAGTGTCGATCATAAACGCACTCCTTTTTCCCCCTATTGATACATCGACCATAGGCTCCGCTCGACCAAGGGGGATGGAGCCCGGTCGGTATCAATAGTCCTCCATGACCGCGTCAGCCAATCCCACAAAGTCCCTACCTTCTCTATCGCGGGACCTTTGCGCTGCTGGATAGTACCTATCTTCCCTTACACTTCCTCTGTTCCCATTACTCCCTCTATTACCATTACTCCCTCCGGGGCCTCCTCTACCTCTCGCTCTGCCTTTAAAGTTTCCGTAACCTGCCCTGGGTAAGTCTCTCTCATACTGCTCTCTTTGCGGACACTCGTTCCTCCAATGCCCTTCTTCCTTACAGTACGCGCACTGATTCCTACTCAAAGGCTCCCTATTCCATCTACCATCGCTTCTATCTGGGCCCCGTCTATCTACGCCTGCGATCGCTACCGCTAGCATATCTGCCTTTCTACGCATCTTGCGCTCTTCCTCTTTCTTACTTTCTGTTTCCCTATTCATATACTTTGTTCGCTACCTCCATTAGTTGGGTGATAGACATACCTGCAAACCCTTCTAATTTCTGTAGCTTGCGCTTAATATCTCCGTAAGCTTGGCTGACAAAGGCGGAGTTTACCATTCGGGAATTATCAGCGTCTTCCGGATTAAAGGGGGTATACAAGCGGTATGCCTCCAATAATCGGTCATAAAGACACTGGGCGCTTCATCACTTTTCTGAATCACCTCAACTGTCTTCGACATGTTAATAGCTTTCTTCCCTCCGGCTTTCATGCCAGCAATTATAGCATCTCTATAGGCTTTAAGTTGAGCCATATCTGCGCCATTTACATTCCAGTCAGGATCGGTGTTAGGGTAATGTGTTGCGGCCCATGCTACCGGATTGGCTTGATTTAAAGCACGGGCTCTCTCCTCTAGAGCCTTAATGGCTGCTTGGTTAATCCTTGTCCTTTCCTCATTATTGAACAATGTCATTAATAACTGCTGGCAATCAGCCCATGTCGGGTTATGTGTCTGAACTATCGAGGTGAACAGATCGGTCATAGCTTGTGGTTTCTCAGTGTACGAGGAATTGTGGGTCTTCCAATTCAAGAGATCGGTAGTCGTGAACGGGACATATACGAAGACTGGGTCAGCATGTGCCATTTGACCTGCGGCATCGATATAGGCTGACCCAGGATTCAGACGAAGAGGCATCTGATAATGCTTTAATTGTTGGGTACCGGTCAGTTGTCGGGTTAGTATGGGGCTACGTGGAGGGGCGTCAGTTAAAGGTTCCGGTCGAGAGGTAATAGGGCATGAGGATGTGGGAACTTGATTTTGGGAAAAGTTAGTGAATAGTATACCCTGAGCCGAGCTAGAAGAAGCTTGACCGGAAGTTTGAAGTGGCGCCAAATCAGGATATTCAGATCTAATGGGGGTTGGTCCTGGTTCCGGAAGGGGAGTTTTAACACGAGGGGGGGTGGATTCTGTACTGGAGGAGGAAGCGGAAGTGGATGGGGGCAATAGGGGAAGGGGTGCAGAGCTTCCTGCATTCGCGTCACTTCCTCTTAAAGGAAAGTAAGGAGGCGGCAAAGGGTTCTCGGACTCAGGGGGCGTGTCCAAAATGGGCCTAACACCAGTCCTAGTGGACAAACAAGTCCTGGCCACCATGAGGCGACATTGCTCCTCGTGGCATATCCGGATCCATTTTGGCGAGTCGTTTACGGCCTGCCCCCAACAATCAATATATGGAAACTGTCCGTAAAGTTCAGGCCTACCTGACACAGCCACGTGTACACGCTGTACCAGGGTTGGATCCAAACTGCCACGCGGCGGCCATGCCGCAACCAAAGTAGGCCACTCCCTAGTGCACAAAGTGACCAAACGCACAGGAGACATTTTAACCCCAAAATCACATGTTTTGAATCCCTTTTTAAAATTCTTTACCATACAACCTAAGGGATCCGAAATCGTTGACTCTGACGCGCCCATACTTATCAATGGAACGTCGTTGACAACGAATACTATGCACGCGTTCTTATTCAACAGTCACACCCGCTTCCTCTGGCAACAGCACCACGTGGTACAGTTACCAAGTGAAACGTACACAATAACACAATAATCACTCAGGGAATTCCCGTACACACCCAGCTGTTACACCAGTCACTAAATAATCAATATTATGCCCTTTGGCGAAACTATACAGTCACCCACGCTATAATTCTCTATATATGAATTACCCGTCTATAACACACCCCAGTAACATCGTCTTTACTAGTATCGGTTACAGTACGGTTAGCATAGGTCAAAGCACAATTTAAGGTCACAATACAATTATTAGTGGTTACGGTGTTAAACATGCAATAGACGACAATGATTAGTACTTATATACAGTGTCAGTAAATATACAGGGTTATGGTACCGTGCACTATGATACAGCAACACACTATTAACACTCTAGCTAGACGGCTGAGCTCGCGCTAACAAGATATACACTTTACTAACAATCTTTAACACATTTACAATCCCAACTAAACTATTGGCCAGTACCTTGAATGGACTACCTAAAACTATATACACCCGCTTTGGTTAGCCACACTGCCCAAACACCACATATAGCGAACTAGAGGGCGAAATTTACAAAATTGCCCTTCTAGTCTATTTACTCTATCAAAAGTCTAGTGGGTTCCAAATTTACACGCCTCCCCACTTAGCCAAGATAGGTTGAGAGCTAGCGAACCGAATTTACACAGGCGCCGCTTAGTCTCCCGGTCCCTCCGACCTAGCGAACGTAATATACACCCTAGAACGCTAGTCTAGACAAGACACCGGTGTCCGGCTAGGGCTATTTACACAGGACCTCGCCTGACTAACCAGATCAAACGGTCTTACTAAAGAGCGTTCGATCGAGCGGTGCGCCTTCGCTCCTTCCCTCCGACAGAGGGGGCAGATTCCATACACAGATTTAAACCCCTTTTGGGCCTACCGCACAATCGGTATACCCCTAGTGGGTCTGCCGCCTAAAACAGCAGTTGTCTTACCTCCTCGTTCCTGAACCTGAGTTCACACTCATCGACGGGGACACCCCAGCACTTCTTACGTAGAGGCCGATGATCTCCTTGACAACAGACCAGTGGCGCCGAGACGAAGGGAGGTCCACGCAGAAGTTCAGGGGTGCAGCCGTAGAGAACGTGGGCAAAGATAGACCGTCTCACGCCTCTGCCTCTCAGCTACCGCTGAACGATGAGCTTCCCGGCCAATGCACCAAATGATACCGGAGAAACTGACGGAAGCAAAGCACAGAGGGATGGACACAGGTTTCTTCAGGAAGGAAGAGATTCTTTATTTGATCACCGATCGGGACTCAGAGGGACTAATGTCACCAAAAATACAGCAAGTTCTGAGCCCTGAACAATAGTGCAGGCTCCCTATATAGGCACATAACTCCTCCCATATTAAGCTCCACCTGCACATTCTCTTGACCAATCACTACAAATAAGAATTAACTTCCTGCTTGACCGCATGGCTTGTCCAGCACAATGGAGGAGGGGA
>OW240913.1:370330296-370351729 GCA_933207985.1 Pelobates cultripes | reverse complement strand
GATCTATAATATATCAAGTCTATTTTCTAAGGTCTCCAACCAGTAAACCTGCAGAAAAATCAATCCAAGCTTATTACCCAATTGTAATCTAACTGAGAGCAATGGGAGATTGTGCTTTGATAAATCAGACCCAATGTGCGTTCTGGGTACTTTGATCTTTAAACCATAAGGATTTAATACTAATTCTCCATCAAAAAGGCTCAGTATTTACCAGGTCCAAAAATCGTAAGAATATCCTTACAATCAAGATGTGCATGTTCGTTGAGTTACTTGAATAACTGGCATAGGACCAGGATTAAGTCCAATCAGATGGATTACGATATTTTGGAAATGTCAATGCTATGTAAGGATTCCATCACTACGGCTCCGTCAACCAATCAGTCCATGCTTCCTCACCTTAGGATTTAATACACTAAGAAACCCTGTTAATTCAGTTGTGACTATATTCTACATCACAATATACAGTAAGCTGTATAATAAACCGTACAATAGATCCTACAAAAATAAGCCACGCAAGCTGTACTATAAGCTGTATTGGATATGGTACTTGGTGTGCAGCCTTAATGACGTAACTCCATATGTAATATTTTACTGTATGGAGTTGTTAATAGCATAGATTAATATACTAGCCGTATGGAATATATCACTAATCCCTTATACAAGTTATCATTACACCTTGGTTAGAGGAAAGACTAATTACTAAATTCTTCGCTAATATTTCACTGCAGTAAAAGAGCTATAGCCTAGAATAATAGCCAATCATATGTAACTAGATTGTAACAAAACTCAGTGACTAAAATCCGTGTCGTAAAAAATGACAGCAAGGGGATAACACAAATCAGTGATAAAATCTTATAATAAATCAGCATAATTACTGCATTATAGCATTATTTTGATCAGTTGTGATCAGTAGGATTAGCTGCGATTGGTCAGCGGGACTAGCTGCGATTGGTCAATGGGATCAGTCAGTGGATTTCCCTGCACCCCTTTCTGCTCTGACATTGACTAGATCAGTGGTTCCCAAACTTTTTAGGTTCAAGGCGCCCTTAATATTTTAATCTGTTTCCAAGGCTCCCCAAGTAAAAAAAATGTTCTAGGTTGTCTATATGTACAGCGCAGTGGCATATACTGGGCCCCTGTTCGGCAGAAATACTTGCCGTTCAAGCGCAGATCCAGTACATAATCTTAGCAGGGACACTCGTAGATTATTTAAAGAAAAAAATCCAGGCACAATAACCACTACAGAACTTTGCAGTGGTTATGATGCTGGTAGTGCCCTCCCAGAGTAAGTAGTCAAACTGTTTAAGAACAGTTTGACAACTTACCTGGGATCTGCCGGGATAGGGGCAGTACTGTATGTGAGTGGTGGAGTGTGTGTGTGGTGGAGTGTGTGTGTGGGGGGGGCAGGTTGTATGAAGGGTACAGTGTGTGTGTGTGTGTGGGGCAGTGTGTGTGGGGTACAGTGTGTGTGTATGGGGGGAGTTATTGTGGGTCTGTGGGGTAGGAGGGCGGCAAATTCATAAATATATATATACTTAAATAAAAATATTTTTATGTCCCTCCCTCCCCTGCTTACCTTTGCCTGGGAGGGGAGACAGTACATATCCCTGGTGGTCCGTGGCGAAGCCCTGGTGGTCCTGGTGTTGACAGTGAACTCTAGCAGCCTCAAGACCTGCTAGAGTTCACTCTTGCGAAATTCCGAGCATTGCCGTGGTAACCGCAGCAATGCTCCGAGCTCGCGAGAGGAGAACCTGGCGGAGCTGCATGTTAGAGCTCCTGCGGGTCCTCTCTCCCTGCCGGATGTCAGCAAAGTACTAGCGAGCCGGAGAGGGAGATCTGTTCCCGGTGCTATCATCATAGCACTGGGAAAACAACTTGCGGCTCCCCTGTGTGCCCCTAGGGCGCCGCAGCACACATTTTGGGAACCGCCGCACTAGAGTGATTAGTTAGTTGACATACAGTAATACAGTTGCTTAGTGTGTTATCAGCTGTGTGGCTCTTTCCAAAGCGGTGGTGTGCTTCGGAGAAAATGCATTGATAATGTTACAGATTTCTTACAAATAGCCATCTATTCTTCATTGTAATTCATTTTGCATAAACATCTATTCATTGTTTTCATTAATGAAGCTGCTCGCAATTGGATCTGATTTCAGTAGAAAGCTTTGCAGCCCATTGCAGTCTTGGCTGCAGTTAGCTATAGGCATATTCAGATATGTTTGTAATAGTTATGAAATTATCTCAAGCAGTTTATGCTTCCAGGAAACCCTGGCTTAAGAGAAAGCAGGTAGTCAGATATGTGAATTTGTATGTTGGCGTGATCTGAAAAGAAAACCGTTAGAAAGTAACAGAATGAAACCACCTTCTGCTTCAAAACGAAACAAAATTAAAGGATCAGGCTTATTCCATATTTTGTGCATCTAAATGGGATCTTTTATTTACCAGAAATTCTCATTTAAATAGTTTAGCTTCTTTAATTCTGCGATAATAACAAAACATTATCTGAGATAACTTTTATTATATGACAGCAAAAATCTAAATTAATAAAATATAAAGTATCCTCTATTCCTTGGTCACTTCCCAGCAAGACAACTTCATCCTAATGGCCCTGTTGTTTTAACCCAGCAAAGTAAAACATAGCCGTTCAGCTGGATTTAAATGCCTCTAGTGGCTGTCCCACTGCCAACATAGTGGAGTAAAACGTACGTCCCCATTGAAAGTGCTTTCTGCAGTGGACAGGAGTCACCAGTCTACGGCTATTGCAAAATGCGTTGCACTGTGTGTTCTGACACCTTCCTATCATGGCCTGCATTACGTTTCTTAGCTACAGGGGCTCTTCTGTGAGTTTGGACCACACAAGCCTTTGCACCCCACCTGCATCAATGGCCCTGATACCGCTTCACTGGCTGTCCTTCCCTGGACCACTTTTGGTAGGTACTAACCACTGCATCCCGGGAACACTCTACAAGACTTTCCGTTTTGTAGATACTCTGACCCAATTGTCTACCCATCACTAATTGACCCCTGTCAAAGTCATTCTGATTTTTTCGCTTGCCCACTTGCATGCAACAAATGAAATTCAAGAACTGACTTGTTGCCTAATATATCCCACCCCTTGACAGGTGCCATTGCAACAATATAATCAGTTATTCATTCCACCTGTCTGTTGTGGCTGATCAGTGTAATCAGTGCAATATTGGTGTAACGTTTGTGACAGGGCAATACATGCTAAACAATTAACTGAGCTCCAAGTAAAACAGAATTCAAAAATATAAATATAAAAAAAACAAGCAAAAATCATCCTAAAAGTTTCAACAAGCCCCCAAATATGTAAAAGCTTTAAAAGAAGGGAGCAACGCGTGCCACAGGGTTTGATTTACTGTCTCTGACATTAGCAGTTCGTCTTTCATGTAGTAGCCATTTCTTTACTAACCTTAGTCCAGTTTTTGTTTATTCGAGGACTGGGCTAGTAATGATTTTCAATGCAGTATCATTGCAAGTGCTACGGTATGTGTTAGCGCTATATAAATGCCAATAATAAGAAGAATTGCTTATTAACTCTTTCAGTGACAGAGGACACAGTGATTTATTTTGCTGAACCCTCAGGTGATTTCAAAGAATTGTTCTGTTTTTCCAAGATGAACTTCATTGTATTTTTACCTTGTCTCCTTGGCAAACCGCTACGCAGTGTCCGTCTCTGGCCTCCTATTTTAAGTCTTTTGCGTCTTATCCTTCTCTTTGCAGAATGGTCAAACACATTCTGAATTTTTCATGAGCTCAGACAAGAGACGAATAAAAATGTGCTGGCTTATATCACCCTGGAATTTTATTACCAAGAATGAGTCTTCCTTTCAGATTTATTGGGTACGTTTGGGAATAATGCTAACTGTGTCTACAGTGGGCTATTCAGACCACCATGGTTTTGGCGGAACACAAAACTGCCCTGTGTGCGTCTGGAAGTGCTAGTATAAGGAAATTATAGTATACAGAATCCAAACTGAATAACACAGCTGATTTCATGGGAGTAAAGAGATACATTTTAAAGTAGTGGTTTTGGTGCATAGACCTCGTCCAGAGCTTTTTATATAGAATCATCAGATCGGAGGAGCCTGATTATTGCTGTACATGTGATGTAGCTCCCGCATGCTTCTCTGGGAGAAACACTGTATTAGACTGAATTTTAAATGGCAGAGAATTGAGCAGTGAGGCAGCAGGGGCATGATCTATACACCAACACTGTATTAGACTGAATGGCAGAGAAATGAGCAGTGAGGCAGCAGGGGCATGATCTCTACACCAAAACTAGTTCATTAAGTTAAAGCTGTGTTGGTATTTATAGTGTCGCTTTAAAGTTAGTGTTCCTTTCATTCATTTATTTCACTCATGCAACATTATTAAATAATTACACATTGATTATTTTACAAATAATATGTATGAAGGAATAACCCCTTCACTTTTGGCTCATTTTCGTTGGCTGGATTCGTGCCCTATTTTTTTTTCTGTTTATTTTGTTCAGACCACCCCAGAGACCCATTAGAACATGGAACATTAAAGGACCACTATAGTGCCAGGAAAACATACTCGTTTTCCTGGCACTATAGTGCCCTGAGGGTGCCCCCACCCTCAGGGACCCCCTCCCGCCGGCTCTGGAAAGGGGGAAAGGGGTTAAAACTTACCTTTTTCCAGCGCTGGGCGGAGAGCTCTCTGCCTCCTCCTCCCTCCTCCGTTGCTCGCCGGCTTAATGCGCACGCGGCAAGAGCTGCGCGCGCATTCA
The DNA here is from genome assembly GCA_933207985.1 of Pelobates cultripes. Taxonomy (NCBI): domain Eukaryota; kingdom Metazoa; phylum Chordata; class Amphibia; order Anura; family Pelobatidae; genus Pelobates; species Pelobates cultripes. The sequence goes on along the minus strand of OW240913.1, from coordinate 370,346,958 downwards.
GCCGGTCTCATAGGAAAGCATTTACAATGCTTTCCTATGACGCTGGCGTGCTATCACTGTGAAAATCACAGTGAGAAGCACGCAAGCGCCTCTAGTGGCTGTCAATGAGACAGCCACTAGAGGGAATAGGGGGAAGGCTTAACCCATTAATAAACATAGCAGTTTCTCTGAAACTGCTATGTTTATTAAAAAATGGGTTAACCCTAACTGGACCAGGCACCCAGACCACTTCATTAAGCTGAAGTGGTCTGGGTGCCTAGAGTGGTCCTTTAAGTATATACGAAAACCACAACAGAACAAACTAATTGAATGCTCCACTTAGTGCATACGAACACACGTATTCAGGACAATGGATGGTGGCCATTTTGTCTCCCGAAACGCGGGCATCGGGACTTGGTTGCTGAGTGTCTGGAACTCATTTCGGCCAGACACTCCCGCCAACCCTGGTCATCATGGACCTGCAGCCCGTCCCTGTTCTCTTCACCTACGTGAACGGCGTTTGGGAGATCTATACTACTGAACACAGGGAGCATTCTCTACTGATCTGCTTTTGAACTGGTGTGGTTTTCATATAAAACCCCACGAATGGAGACCAGCTCTCGCCACAACTTCCATAGAACTACTTTGGGCTTACTCCTCGTGGCAGACCGGTCAAAACTTTCCCGCGATGGCAATCCAAAACTACCGAAGGGATCTGAGTGATTTTTGGATATTTTCTTTGTGGGGCTTTCATGTATTTTGGGGGTACTTTTGGAGTGTTGTAAAATTGTAAATTGTGCCTGGAGGTAATTGAGTTTAGTACAGTTCCTGACTCAATTATCTCGCAGGCACAGAGGAGAAGTTTACTGACGATAAATTCAATGCCTGTGTTTCCATTAAACAGTCTTCTCCCAGCATTAAGCCTTGGCTCATGTGTGGGGGGTTATGGAATATCGGCGCTATTTTATCTTGTGGATTATTGTTGTACCTTACATGGGGGAAAAGGGTATTCGTGGCGGTGATACCTTGTTAGACCGCCACAATATGAATAGAATGAATTTCACCCATTGCCCTCTGCAGATTCTTGTTTTTCCCTTGGACATTGTGATCTCTTATTTTTTTATCTAATTTTATCTAATCCCACACAGGAGGCAGCTTTGCTCTAGCAGGAAATTAGCAGAGCAGGAGATATGAACTTCTAAAGTAAACACAGTCTGTTAAGATTACAAAAATTATAAGAAAACAAATTACTGCCATGTTGGTGTATTTCAACCCCCCTGCCATTCCTGCCAGTTAAATGTCTCATTCCTGATCATTTAACTGGAGTTACAAATTATACGATCAGAATAAATGCCTCTCTTTTTCAAGTTACGACATACTTAGTGATACTTTTATCCTTTCCTTTCTTGTCGTCTTGTAGCAAAATTGGGGGCTAATTAACCATTTGGCAATTATCGATCTCTCTATGCACTTTATAGAGTAAAACAAGTTAAGTTATGCTTGGGATATCATACAATGTAAAGGACTCTCTGTCAGATCTGTCTGTCTGTCTGTCTATCTTTTGTATGCTTTATTGAATAGCAATGAGTTAATTGGAATGGCAGGTCTGCTCCCAGATATAAGTAGAGAATTCTATGAGAAGTAGACTGTTAAAGTGAGAAACGTCTGACTGTTGAATGGGACCAGATCTTCAATATTCAGTGTGTGCCGTGGCTCTAAATCTTGCAGATGGGGAGAGCGAGAGTTTACATTGGAGATTTTCACACTTCCGATCCAATAATGCACTCAGCAAACTGTGAAATGCGGTTCAATGTCAAGTCACAGATGGAGGAGAATTAACCCAAGACTGGACAGATTCTACATCAGAAGGGATGAAACCATAGCCCTTGGTCATAATGGACTGATGCTCTTCTTATGCTCAGCCAGTAGATGTAATAATAATATTATATGTAATAATACAATAAGCTGAATACTTGAAAGGAGTTACCATGGCATGTTACCGGTCTGCCATGGGAAAGCATTGGATTGGCAAAAAAATCAGCAATTTTGATGATGTCACCAAGGGGATGGGGCCAGTGCTGGCAGACCCGTGGACAGCTGGAAATAAGATGAGTTTTAATCCATTCTGAGTTCATGGAGTAAAAAGAGAGATGTGTAGGAGAAGAGTTGGACTTTGTCTTTATTGTGGTAGGAAAGGACAACTTTGATTACAATGTCCCAATAGGCTGAAAAACTCTGGCACCTAAGGCTAGAAAGAGGCTAGCCTTGGGTATATTGGCCTTGGGCATATTGTATACATCCTCTAACATATACAAACAAGAACAAAGGCTTCCACTATCTGTTTTGTTACAATGGGAAGGACAAGCAGTCCACACAACTGCCCTAATAGATTCAGACGCAGCAGAGCGCTTTTTAGATTTTGACTTTGCTGCAAAATACAATTTCCTCTCACAGAAACATCTACCCCCTTGTTTGTAGAGGCCATCGATGGTAGATCACTCCTGATACCCACCATACCTAAGGAGTCTGTATCTATTTCCATGACTGTATGGACTTTGCATAATGACTATGATGTTGCAATTGATTTCTTCTCATACTTTTACAGTGGTGTTGGGCTATCCTTCATTCACCAAACAAAATCCATTCATCGATTTGGTGACATAATAGGTTAGTTCTTGTCACAAATCCTGTTTGCCTAACTGACTTTCCTATGCAATATAGGGACTTGAATATGTATTTGATAGGAAGGAAGATGACAAACTCCCTCCATACCATCAATATGACTGTTCTATCAAATTGCTCTCCAGAACTAATCCTCCCAGAAATACTGTATACACTCTCTCTATCAAAGAAAATACTGTCATGGAGGAATACATAAAAGAAGCTCCAGAGAAAGGCTGTATTAGACGTTCCTGGCCTCCTGCTGGTCCTGGGTTCTTTTTTTATTCTAAAAAGGAGGGAGATCTAAGGCCTTGCATTGATTATAGAGGATTGAATAAAATAACTATCCGTAATGTGTATGCAGTCCCTTTGATCACAGAACTGTTTGATAAACTTAAAGGGTCAATAGTCTTTACCAAATTAGATTCAAGGCGTGCCTGTAGCGGATGGCACCAGGCGACCCTACCCATATACTGTATAAACCTGCATTCGTGTATCTGCTGTATTTTCTAGGTATTAAAAAGAATTGTATTCCTCTGATTGTTCGGTAGTTTCATTCCCTTAGTTTATTCGAATGAAACTACCGAACAACCAGACCTCCCCTGTGTGAAGTGTGTCCTCAATTACCCGTTGCAACATTGTTGCGAACGGGTAATTGAACAGTAAGTAGCCGTCCTTTGTTCTCGGGGGTGGCCGCCATTCGACAAACGAACACGTGGCGGCGGCCATTTTAAAACTCCCGAACAGCGGTGTTTTGCCGTCGAGTGTCTGGAACTAAAATCGGACACTCGAGTAGGCGAACACCGCTGAGACCTCCACAGCCCTGGTCCGTTCGGTTCCAAACTACCGAACGGCCCCTCGTTCGGTAGATAGAGAATACCGAACGAGGGGATTCAGGCGAACCCTCCCTAGCCTCTATAGCTAGAGGCTTTCGTGTATTTTATTCCCTTATGCCAGGACCGACCGCAAGGCCCATTCACATGGAACCGAATTCGGCTATCTCAGTTCGTGCGGTCGGTCATTTTATTCCCTCCATACTTTTCCCGAACCCCTGGTCTGATCTGGGTGGTTTTTGGATATGTTGTTCACCCAGATCAGGGCTACCAGGGGATGTAGGATTTAAAGAGGTACCCCTACGTTTAGGGGTACATCCAGAAATGGGGGGAATTGGTGTGCTGGATAAGGGGATTATGATGCTGGCTGAGGGGAGGAGATGTGTGGGAGGTTACCAGGACAGGATTGGCTACTGTAATAATTACTGTAAATCCCTCCCTTGCATGGCAGCATGCTTTATAAGGAGACTGTGATTAAAGGCTAGTCAGTTATGCTCCTGAAACTGTGTGTCGTCCAGTTATTGGGATTGCTGTTGGGATATTGCTGTATTTTACCTGCTGGAAGCCTTGCCTGTGGATTTACTATTTACTTGTTCCTGAGTCCCACTTGGATTATAAGCGGAGATAACCTGGGTAATATTGCATCTCCGCTACAGTGCCTATTTGGTTTGGATCAAGGAGGGACATGAATGGAAGATGGCTTTCAATACTAAAAGTGGGCATTATGAGTACGCTGAAATGCTTTTCAGATTTAACTTTATACTCACATATAGAACAGGAACTAAGAATATTAAAGCTAATGCCTTATCACGCCAATTTGAGCCTCTCCAACTGGTTCTAGAATATTCTTTCTCTATAATTCAACTTGGACAAAATGTATAGCCTCCACTAATTTTTTCAATTCCTCTGTATTACACAGAGATACTCGAAACACAGACTCTGGCTCCTGATCTTTCCCCTACTACTATGTTGTTTGTATTCCTAAATAATCTTGGTCCAGTTAGCCTATTTACCTCATGATGGAATTGCCTCCCTCAAAGGGTTGAACCGTTATCTTAATGATAGTAAATAGCTTCTCCAATATCTTCCAATTTGTTCCACTAAAGAAGCTCCCTACATCTCAAGAATTAGCTAATATATTCGCCCAGCAGCTGTTTCGACTTCATGGTATTCTTCTTGATATTGTCTAAGATAGGGGAATTTCAATTTCTGGAGAGCGTTTTGGATCCATCTAAACTTTTCTTTTTTCTATTATCCTCAGACAAATGGAACAACTGAAAGGTCAAATGAGGTGATAGAACAATAGCTTAGGTGTTTCATAAATGACCATCTCAACAATTGGGCAGATCTGCTCCCATGGGGGCATTACTCATTACCCAGAAAAGCCATTACTGTCTAGCATGTAGGTGATATGCATGGTTGAGGACCCTGAATATCAGGTTGAAAGTCCCATCTAGGAAGTTGACTCCCATATATATTGGACCCTTTAAGGTCATTAGACAAATTAGTCCAGTTTCATACAAACTCGACTTGCCTGCTTCTATAGGTATCCCTTGTAACTTTCATGTCTTTATAGAGACCTTTGCTATGCAGTCGTTTCACTTGGCGGCCTGCTTCTCTCCCTTCGATTATTGGCAGATAATAAGGAATTTCAGATACAGTCCAACATCTGACTACAGATTTTCTAGGGGCAAACTCCAATATCTTATCCATTGGATTGGCTATGGTTTAGAGGAGAGTTCCTGGGTTGATGCCTGACGCTCATGGCTCCAATTTGATTCATGGTGTCCTTGCCAGGTTTCCTATATGCCCATCCTTGTCCCGCCCTATGGGTAATTCTGAAAGGGGGGTAATGTAAAGAGTTCTAATGGGTCCGGCAATCACATGTTTTCGAGGTAATTGATAAATATCATGGCAGGAGAGATTGTGAAAATACATAAAGCTGGTGTTTGAGATGTTAATGCTGGATTTGATCTGTTTGACAGCTGCTTTCCCATGGTTCCTTAGTGCATGCATGGTGCAGTGTGCCCGTTTAGTGTACTTTATCACTTAATATAATCTGAAATAGTTATGGTTTATCCCCCTGACAACACTGGCTGTGACATCACAGGTATCGCTATTACTACTTGTATATTTACAAAAGTTTCAATATACTGAGAATAAACGTTAATGGATATATCAAAAATGTATTTATAATATATATATATATTTTGTTGCATATCGAATTTACTTCTTAAACATGTTGTTTTTGTGTTATATTTGTTCTATACAGAGGAACACAGTGGTATTTGTTTGATTATATGCGGTATGGTATTAGCTGGGAGGCTGTAAGTATAGGGTTACATGGATTATTGCAGATGCGTACTGTATGAAAAGCCTGAGTGCATGTTGATTGAGACAGAGCTGAATTAGCTAAGTGCTTTATAGCGTGGGTCTTCCTTATGAACAGTGACTATTTGGAATTTGACTGAGGGGCTCCCGTGGAGTATAAAAAATACGCTATAATAGCCTGCTCAGTGGTTACTATGTAACAAACAACTTTTAATAATGGATTAGAATCCTGAACAGACTAAAGTCCCCGTGTTCAATAACCTCTGATCACAACAGAGCTGGTGTTCACACAAAAATGCAAGAGTATTAATAACTTACAAAAATATTCTAAATGCTACTTTGAAATGTAAAGCATGAGGGGATATTACAGGATACGATGGGATATTACGGGATACGATGGGATATTACGGGATAAGATGAGATATTACGGGATACGATGGGATATTATGGGATATGATGGGATATTGCTAGTAACAAAGTTCTTCCCAATGAATTCCTGAATATTATCCCTTAATAGCCCTTCAAATATTTTCCCAGTCACAAAAGTTAAGCTCACAGGTCTATAAATTCCAGGCAAGGATTTTGAACCCTTTTTAAATATAGGAACAACATCTGCCTTCCTCCAATCCTCCGGTACAACACCTGAAACAAAATAATCTTGAAAAATTTAATACAGAGGTTCACTTATTTCCCCACTTAGCTCCTAAAGTACTCGTGGCTGAATACCGTCAGGCCCCAGAGCTTTATTTACATTAATTTTCTTTAATAGCTGTAGCACCTTGTCTCGAGTTATCCAATCACAAGTTATTTGCAAGTTTTTTGAAGCAATCAATTGCATATCTCTTGCCATAGGATCCTCATTAATATATACTGAAGAAAAATAGTTGTTTAAAATTTCTGCTTTTTCCTGGTCTTCATTAGCTAATAAACCCAACTCTGTTTCCAGTGTACCTACACTTTCATTTTTTGTTTTTTTAGAATTGATGTACTTGAAAAAAATTTTGGGGTTGGTTTTGCATTCTTTAGCTATCAATTTCTCATTTTCTAGTTTAGCCACTTTAATTGCCTTTTTGCAAACATTATTGGCTTCCTTATATCTTTAATAGGATGCCTCTGATTTTTCTGATTTAAATGCTTTAAATGCCCTTTTCTTATTTTTAATCTCCTGTTTTACTTCTCTACTAAGCCACATTGGTTTAATTTGTTTCTTTTATATTTATTACCCAATGGTACATACTGAGAAATGTACCTTTCTAATATTTGTTTGAATAGTTTCCATTTATCCTCCGTGTTTTTATCACCAAGGAGTTTATGCCAGTCGATATGTTGTAGAGCTGCCCTAATCTTATTGAAATTGGCTTTTTTAAAATTAAATGTTTTAGTATAACCCACTTGCTTTTGCTTTTTTGAGTTTATTTCAAAATTTACCATATTGCGATCACTATTTCCCAAATGCTCCCCTACTTGAATGTTGGTTAAAAGATCAACATTGTTTGTTATGACAAGCATCCTTTCATAGTTGGTACCAGTTGTGACATAAAGGTGTCATTTAACACATTCAAAAACCGGATTCCCGTTGCTGAAGTACTAGTCCCTCTATCCCAATTTATGTCCGGGTAATTAAAATCTCCAATAAATAACGTGTTACCTCGATTTGCAGCTTTTTCAATTTGATCTAACAGCTGTTTTTCCTCAATAATATTTACATTAGGTGGTTTATAACATATCCCAACCAATAATTGATTTCCCTTTGTTTGCCCCAAGTCAATATTTACCCATAAAGCCTCCACATTTTCCTGGTCACACTCCACATGCCTAAGATTTGACTTTAACTCATGGCTGACATAAAAACATACCGCACCACCCTTCTTGTTTTTCCTATCCTATCCTTCTTAAATAACGTGTACCCATTTAAATTAACTGCCCAGTCATGTGTCTCATCCCACCATGTTTCTGTTATGCCTGTTATATCATATTGTTTAGTGTATGCTATATAGGCTCCTTGCATTAGTAAGCATACATTTAATATTATCATGAGTCTTTTGTACTTTTTTGTTAATTATCAATATTACATACCTCCTCTGTTCAAAGCTTTCCCCTCCCCCATCTCCACCGCCTTTGTTCCGAGCTAAAGCCTATCTCCTTTCCATCCTATCTCCATTTTCTAGATTGCTTTGACCCTCCCCCGTACCACTAGTTTAAAATCTCCTCCAACCTTCTAGCCATCCTATCCCCCAGTACAGCAGACCCTCTTCTGTTTACGTGCAATCCATCATGACTATACAGGTTGCACCCAAGCACAAAATCGGCCCAGTGCTCTAAAAACCCAAAACCCTCTTTCCTGCACCAAGACTTTAGCCACTAATTGACCTCACTAATCTCCCGCTGTCTTTCTGCTGTAGCGCGCGGCACAGGTAATATTTCTTAATATTAATATTACCTTGGAGGTCCTTTTCTTAGGCTTACTTCCTAGTTCCCTGAACTCATTCTTTAGGACTTTCCATTTTCCTCTGACTTTGTCATTGGTACCAATATGGACCATGACACCTGGGTCATCTCCAGCCCCTCCCAATAATCTCTCCACTCTGTCGGCAACATGCCGGACCCGAGCACCCTGGAGACAGTAAACTGTCCAGTTGAGTCGATTGAGTAGCTTGGGTGCACTATATGTCTTTGATATAATGCATTACTTAACCTCCTACAGACCATTATCAATAATAGCAGTGACCTGACCAATATAGGCTTTAGAATGTAGAAACAAAAACTGTATACAAAGAAAAGAAAATGTAGCAGGTAGGCTAAATAATATTTAGCTAAAAACACATGTAATCTAAACCTGGGAGTAAGTATCGAGAACAGCCCTTCCTATGGAAAGTCCTTTTGGTTTCAGGAGTGCCATTCAGGTTGGTGTTTGGGGCAGTCCCTTGGCAGATAATGGAGGCCTATTTTTAGGTTCTTGTCAAGGTGCAAAAGGTGTATTTTTTTGCTTGTTGTCGAGTCCAGGCCGTGGGCGGTCGGCCAAGGCCTCAAGGTCTTCTTTTAGGCCTGAGATCTGCTTTTCCAGTTCCTCCGCGCCGTGAGATTTCATGTCTTCAGTTGCCTTGTGTAATATGTGTTGAAGATCTCTCCAAGTGCGTGTGGTCTTTCTGAGGCTTTACTGCACTCCCAGTCCGATGCAGAGTTGTGTAGGCCCTGATTTAAAGATGACTGGATGTGTTCCCTCAGGGTCTCTTGTGGTGACCAAAGGGGTCAGATCTGTCTTTTTTTTTTGTCCCGCACCCACTCCTCCATCATGAAAGAACAGGTATTGATTAGGGTTTTGTTTAGAGTCGTAGATTTTTCATACTAAACCTTCCAAAAATTTTACACCTATAATTCTCACTTTAAATTTAATCTCAAGAAAAATAGGATACCTAAACTTCTAAAAGATATGGTGATTAATATATATTATTAACAGATTAATGAAACCACAGCTTTATGCTTTCCTTGTACATGAATTCCCCTTCTACAAACACAGGTTGGGACTATTAAAGAAAAAAAAATAACTCTTAAACCCCCGCTGAGTTGCTCCAGGCTTCACAGTTATCTAAATGTTAAAACGCGTTCACAATACAATCTATCTTAAGGAGGGCAGCAAATTAATCATCTGTGACATGCTTAGGTCACTGATTAGACTCTTAACTCTCCCACTCCAGAGAAAATGGAAAATTGAGATTTTATCCGCACCTCGATAGTCTGTAACGTCAACTAAATAGACTGTAAAGATTAGTCCAAATTGAAATATCTCACAGGTTATTAATTATATCATAGAAATTAATTGTTGCTTTAATAAGGACAACAGAACTGTCAGTACGGGTGATCAAAAATGACTTGAAATTATTTTAATTACTCATTGTTATGGTAAGTGTTCAAAGACCTGATTGTGTTTTCTGAAAACCAAACAAATTGCAATTTTTGTTCCATTGTATCCATTTCAAGTGACCCTCAAAAGAAGTAACCCAGAAACTGAAAAGCAATGTTTGATATAGGCACACTGTGGCATTATGTAACAAATTGTAAATGATAAAATACCACAGTGTTCCTGTATAGACCATCGGTTTCCTTGGAAATTATAAAACGGCACATTCTGGGCTTTAGGAAGATCTAACTCCGAAGTGTGGTGGCGCATGTGTGACTTTTATGACCGCCATTTTTTGTGGTAGACAACAGATAAGGGTTCCTGATTTCAAACCAACAAATGGGGGCAAATAAAGGCAGAGAATGGGAGTTTAAACTTTGCAGTTCTCCCTGAGAAAGTCCGGTAGATGAGATCGGTTGAAGTTTGGTGACTGTGATCTGATTTGGGTTCCAAGACTGCCTACCATAGATTGTTGGGAAACAATTCTAGCAGTAAGAACCGTAGGCTCTGGACCAGTGCTCACTGCTCGGTTACGGGGCACTTTTTATCCAGATGAGGCAGTACTGGTCATTAAACTTTCATAGCGCTTGCCATCTTGAATGCTTATCTGTGTGTAGGTGTATTTACTTATGTACAAACTTTTTGATACTGTAAGATTTTACGCTATGTATGCATGTTCTTAATTTTTTAAAGCATATTAAACATCTGTTGGTATGCTTTTTATTATATCACAAATGTGATATATATTATTGTAGCAACTACACACCCTATAGCAATTCAGATCTAAAGCTGGAGTTATTGTACAAAAATAAATGCAATGATGAATGCAAATTTGGACTGAATGCACATCACTATCTAAAATGTGCAGTTAAAATATAGAAATTTGGTGTCCACTAAAAAATGTCTTACAAGGCACAGGTAAAAGAGGAATTATTAAACATTGACTGGAACGTCAGAATCTGGCCCTATTGGAGACACATTCACTGATTTCTGATAACCATTCAAAGTACCCAGTTTTTAACAGTCTTTGCAGAAGATGTGTCCTTATAGAATGGTGAGCAGGTGTATAAAATCATCGGCTGAGTCATTAAGGTTGCATGGAGCACGGAGGAGACAGTCCAGGAGAAATATTAAATATTGCGGACTAGTTAAATACAGCGAGATCTCCCCCAGGTGCTGTTATCCGTCAGAGCTTTGTACCTGGGATATTCAGAGGGCGTAGACTAAGGGCCCTGCATGGCATGACTACTACTGATTAATCCTGAGACCTCTGGGGCCACCTCCCTGTGTAACACTGCCTGGATTGTGATAGAAGTAAATGGGATACAACTGTAGGTGTCTGTGTACATGACTCTCAGCCAGCACGGTCATTATCCCTCACAGTACGATACATTTAGTAACTCCTCATTGCGTACCATTATTGGGGCACATGTAAAATGACCCTTATATAGCACTAACGTGTTGGGTGTTTTTTTTTGCCAGAATCCTTGCCCTGTATTGGTTCTGACCTGACAGGGCAGGAGGCTAAATTGGAAAGAGAGCGTGCTATGGAAACAGAAATCATGCTGACGTCTTTCACAAGCGGATTAATGAATGGAGCGTATAAATCACTGGGGAGAATAATGAACACTTTCTGAAGTTCACTTCCTTATTGTGCTCCTTACACAGCCGACTATTGTGACAAAGACCAGCTCTGAATGTCACCTCAGACCCCAGGACAGGAGTTTACAGCAGGCTTCTCATGTATAATGACAAGACCCCAGAGTGGGGAGAGACAGGGGGTGTTAGAGCGACTGGGGGGAGATGGAGAGCAAATGAAAAGGAGAGAGTGTTAGAAGAGGCACAGGGTAGACAAGAGAGCGAGAGACTGAAAAGAGAACGTGTATAGGGGAGCGATAGCAGAGACAGACATGAAAATGGACAGAAAGAGAGTGAGAGACTGAAAAGAGACAGACATGAAAATGGACAGAAAGAGGGAGAGATTGAAAAGAGACAGTGTAGGGGAACAATAGCAGAGACAGACATGAAAATTGACAGATTGTGAGAGATTGAAAAAAGACAGCGTGTAGGGGAGCAATAGCAGAGACAGACATGAAAATTGACTGAGTGAGAGACTGAAAAGAGACAGAGTGTAGGGGAGAGATAGCAGAGACAGAGATGAAAAGGGACAGAGTGAGAGATTGAAAGGAGAATGTACAAGGGAGTAGAGACGGGTATGAAAAGGGACAGAATAGGGAACATAATAGAGACTGGACACAGTTAAGGACGAGTAAGAGAAAGGAGTGTTTGGAGAGATAGGAGGTGAAAGACAAATGGGCAGAATGGGGAAGACATAGATTGAGGAGGGGTGGAGATCAGAAGTTGGACAGATAGACTGTGAAATGGGGGATGAGACAGTGACATGGAGGACGAGACAGTGAAATGGGGGTTGAGACAGTGACATGGAGGACGAGACAGAAACATGGAGGACGAGACAGCGACATGGAGACTGAGAGATAGCGAGAGGATAGGAAGGGAACGATTGGGAAGATCCATCATTTCTAGCCTATTAAAGTTATTTATAAATTTGCATAGTGACCATTTCCACTAATTACTAATTGACATTTTTACATCCGTTTTACGCTGACTGCAAAGACTGGCAAAATGGCAGATTTTGTCTTAGTGTCAAAGTGTGTAAAAACAATAATTTCCATCTTTTGAGACATTTTCTCTTGAAAACTAGAGTGCTATCTGATTTCCCATGAAGCATTGTGTCTATTTATGCACATTCTGCTAAGGATGACAAAGAAGGCTTTACCCACATCTGTTTAATACACGTGACAAGTGTATAGGCTGTACCATAATGGGACTGGCACATCATGTGTAATGAAGGGGTTAAAATATAGAAGGAATGATTTGCTTATAATGCTATTATGTATAAATATCTGGATTATTTTAGAACGACAGCCCGAGGAGCCAGTTAGTGTTTAATAATATTTAATCTGACAAATATCCATCAGTTCTGTAACAAACTCGATGCACATGGCTTGTTATACTAATTAATCATTATTGCTAAAGATCACCTACACCTGCTTAGGATATGCGAGCTTTGTTTCTGTGTTTTATAACCAGACTGTATGTACTAACTGGGAGAGACGTGGCTAATCTCTTTTAAAAACCCAAACATTGAAGTTTGATGGTATTAACCCCTTAAGGACAGAGGCAATTGTACCCGTACCATATGTCTGTTGAACCATAATTCACCTCTTTCATATTAAGTGCACCCACGCTGATTATATATTTTAATTTTGTTCAGGGGAAGCAGGGCATTTATTTCACACAAATATTAATATTTAAAACATAATTTAATATGAATAAAATCCAAAAAGTGTGAGAAAATTTTGTTAATTTTTTAGTTCTGCCCGGCAATTTAACTGTGAATGTCATAATACTGTTTGCTTTTACTGCAATAAAAAAAAAACATTTGTATTCAGTGATGTCTCAAGAGTATAACAAATCTCCCCGTGCCCCACCATGTGCAGATACTCTAGGCAGCCGCTACACTTTCTATATGAAAGTTACAGGGTTAAATATAAGGCATGCAGAATAAATTCTCTGGACTTTCTGCCTGGGTTGTCAGGCACGTCCTTCAAATAATGATTAATAAAATTACTTAATTAGATAAAAAATACACAAAGGTGATTTGCGGGGTCCCCGAGTATTAACATAGAACACCTGCCGTTCTTATGGGGTTAATAAAACAGATCACGTGTATTAAACCTGCCCAAACCAGCTGAAACAAATATTGTAGTTACTCCAAATTTCACACATGAGGTATGTTAACACTTAAAGTGGCCCAGTCACTTCTTCTCTTGTTCGATTCCTTGTATTTTGCTGCTCTGTAGCTTAATGATTATACACAGAGTGAGAGACTGACAAGAGACAGAGTGTAGGGGAGAGATAGCAGAGACAGACATGAAAAGCCACTTGATTTATTTATGTTTCAAGGCCTCCCAAACAGCCCAATTTATTTTAGACAGTCCCAATTTTCGGGTCCTCTCCTGCCCTCCAAAACTGAGAATTGCTGGGGATTCAGAGAGAATTCAAAGTTAAAAATCTAGACAAATGTAATATTTAGAAAAATGCTCAAATTCAACCCTGTGTTCAGTTGGACTATGTTGGCCTTACAATTGATATTCACATAAATTCTCACTTCAGTGAGAAACTTTGCTACATGTGAATTATGGGAATTCAAAGGGGATTCAAACTGAATTGGACTAAAATTTGAAATTCGCCTACAGTTCCTGACAATTCAAACTCTCAGGGTTTTTTGTACAGAACTTAAAGCTGAATTGTAAATTTAAGGCTAAAACAGTCAAGTTTCAAACCTCCCAAGTATAGGAGGGACAGTCCCTATTTTTGGCCCAATTCCCTCTGACCCTCTTTTCTAGGAGTTATGTATCATTAGTATGTCTGAGTGTATAACAGAGCCCCACAGCAATAATACTCCCAGTAATGTGTCTGTGTATAACAGAGCTCCACAGCAATAATACTCCCAGTAATGTGTCTGAGTGTATAACAGAGCTCCACATCAATAGTACTCCCAGTAATGTGTCTGAGTCTATAACAGAGCTCCACAGCATAATACTCCCAGCAATGTGTCTGAGTGTATAACAGAGCTCCACAGCAATAATACTCCCAGTAATGTGTCTGAGTGTATAACAGAGCTCCACAGTAATAATACTCCCAGTAATGTGTCTGAGTGTATAACAGAGCTCCACAGCAATAATACTCCCAGTAATGTGTCTGAGTGTATAACAGAGCTCCACAGCAATAATACTCCCAGTAATGTGTCTGAGTCTATAACAGAGCTCCACAGCAATAATACTCCCAGCAATGTGTCTGAGTGTATAACAGAGCTCCACAGCAATAATACTCCCAGTAATGTGTCTGTGTATAACAGAGCTCCACAGTAATAATACTCCCAGTAATGTGTCTGAGTGTATAACAGAGCTCCACAGCAATAATACTCCCAGTAATGTGTCTGAGTGTATAACAGAGCTCCACAGCAATAATACTCCCAGTAATGTGACTGAGTGTATAACAGAGCTCCACAGCAATAATACTCCCAGTAATGTGTCTGAGTGTATAACAGAGCTCCACAGCGAATAATACTCCCAGTAATGTGTCTGAGTGTATAACAGAGCTCCACAGCAATAATACTCCCAGTAATGTGTCTGAGTGTATAACAGAGCTCCACAGCAATAATACTCCCAGTAATGTGTCTGAGTCTATAACAGAGCTCCACAGCAATAATACTCCCAGTAATGTGTCTGAGTGTATAACAGAGCTCCACAGCAATAATATTCCCAGTAATGTGTCTGAGTGTATCACAGAGCTCCACAGCAATAATACTCCCAGTAATGTGTCTGAGTGTATAACAGAGCTCCACAGCAATAATACTCCCAGTAATGTGTCTGAGTGTATAACAGAGCTCCACAGCAATAATACTCCCAGTAATGTGTCTGAGTGTATAACAGAGCTCCACAGTAATAATACTCCCAGTAATGTACCTGAGTGTATAACAGAGCTCCACAGCAATAATACTCACAGTAATGTGTCTGAGCGTATAACAGAGCCACAGCAATAATATCATTCCCAGTAATGTGTCTGAGTGTATAACAGAGCCACATTGCGCAATAATACTCCCAGTAATGTGTCTGCTGGAGTGTATAACAAAGCTCCACAGCACACACCCCAGTAATGTGTCTGAGTGTATAACAGAGCCCCACAGCAATAATACTCCCAGTAATGTGTCTGAGTATATAACAGAGCCCCACAGCAATAATATCCCAGTAATGTGTCTGAATGCATAACAGAACTCCACAGTAATAATACTCCCAGTAATGTGTCTGAGTGTATAACAGAGCTCCACAGCAATAATACTCCCAGTAATGTGTCTGAGTGTATAACAGAGCTCCGCAGCAATTATACTCCCAGTAATGTGTCTAAGTGTATAACAGAGCTCCACATCAATAATACTCCCAGTAATGCGTCTGAATGTATAACAGAGCTCTGCAGCAATCATACTCCCAGTAATGTGTCTGAGTGTATAACAGAGCTCCACAGCAATAATACTCCCAGTAATGTGTCTGTGTATATAACAGAGCTCCACAGCAATAATACTCCCAGTAATGTGTCTCAGTGTATAACAGAGCTCCACAGCAATAATACTCCCAGTAATGTGTCTGAGTGTATAACAGAGCTCCACATCAATAATACTCCCAGTAATGCGTCTGAATGTATAACAGAGCTCTGCAGCAATCATACTCCCAGTAATGTGTCTGAGTGTATAACAGAGCTCCACAGCAATAATACTCCCAGTAATGTGTCTGTGTATATAACAGAGCTCCACAGCAATAATACTCCCAGTAATGTGTCTCAGTGTATAACAGAGCTCCACAGCAATAATACTCCCAGTAATGTGTCTGAGAGTATAACAGAGCTCCACAGCAATAATACTCCCAGTAATGTGTCTGTGTGTATAACAGAGCTCCCCGGCAATAATACTCCCAGTAACGTATCTGAGTGTATATCAGAGCTCCACGGCAATAATACTCTCAGTAATGTGTCTGAGTGTATAACAGAGCTCCACAGCAATAATACTCCCAGTAATGTGTCTGTGTGTATAACAGAGCTCCCCGGCAATAATACTCCCAGTAACGTATCTGAGTGTATATCAGAGCTCCACGGCAATAATACTCCCAGTAATGTGTCTGAGTGTATTACAGAGCTCCACAGCAATAATACTCCCAGTAATGTGTCTGAGTGTATAACAGAGCTGCACTGCAATAATACTCCCAGTAATGTGTCTGAGTGTATAACAGAGCTCCACAGCAATAATACTCCCAGTAATGTGTCTGTGTGTATAACAGAGCTCCACAGCAATAATACTCCCAGTAATGTGTCTGAGTGTATAAC
>OW240913.1:370179055-370330196 GCA_933207985.1 Pelobates cultripes | reverse complement strand
ATTGAAAGCAAATTTGTCAAGCCCCGGTTTATTACCTAAATAAATAATCAAAGGACCACGCAAATAATAATAAAATAAAAAAATTAAAAATAGATAATAAAAGCTCAAATAATAAACAGTCTCCCTTACTATAAATCATATAATCAGATCCTAGAGTTTAAGGAGTCTATGGGTTGGTCTAGTATCGCAGGTTGTGTCACTAAACTAGAAAATAAATACTAAATAGTGAGATCTATCTATTGGGCAAAAGAGGAGTAAGAATGCAATAAAGTCTGCTGAGGTATTGATAAGTATTGTTTCTGGATATACTTGTATGATTATCACCTTAAAAGGTACATGTAGACATAGTATCTCACGGAATATGCAGAGGGATTTACTGGGGAATCCCATCCTTCCTAATGACCTCCAATAGATCATTTTCACAATCTTGCTACTTGTTGTTCTCTCCTTAAGTTTAAAGTCTAATCCAGACGTGGACCCCTTGCTCACGGTGCCTAGAGGGATATCAGCTATGCCTCACTGATGATGCCTAGCAAGGTTGAAACGATCGTCTGGGGTTGCTGTATCTCTCGTGCAGACGGAGCTGGCCTGTATTTTGGATCTGTTCTGCCCTTTTGGGTGGGATCGGTCTGAGAGATGCATGGCCTGGTTCTTTCCGTAATGGCACAAGATGAGCTAAAACCAGCTTGAGATGTGAGTGGGGACCCACCAAATGGCAGGTTAATTGAGCTGTTGTCCGTTCTCAGCACTCTCTTGCGACTTATGTTTTGCTAAATGTTCACCATCTTGCATCGTGATCACATGGCCCAGGAGGGCTGGTCTGGCTGCAGTCCAATCGGGATTGCCACGGATCGCCATGGGCAGTGGTGTGTTTTGAAATGGTGCTGCCCTAGGCATGACAGACCTCGGGCAACCCCAAATTTAAATTTACCCGCCCCTTCCTGCCAAGGCCACACCTCTTGCTGGAAACTAACACATTTTGACTAACAGACACTCACTGATTTTTCACTATCCGACAGTCACAATCACTCAAGCACACACATTTTCCCCCAACACTCACAATTATTATTATTTTTTTAAATTTAAATCCACCCAGCCTCCCTACTTTTGGGAGAGCTGGGTAGATTTTTCACCTGGGGTCCAGTGGGGCTGCTGGGCAGGAAAGCGGGCGGCCGCGCTTAGCTGTCAGCTCCCTGCTCAACTTGCCACCCGCCAGGGAAACAACTGGCTGCCTCCACGGGGGAGCCAAAAGATGGTTAGCCAGCCAGCTCTTGGGCCCACATAAAACGAGGCTAACAAGGCATTAACCAAAGGTAAATGCCTTGTTTGCCTCACGGTAGATACAGCCCTGGCTACTGGAGGCAAGTATATATTGGCTGGAGGGCTAGGGTGTATCACCCAGCCCTAACGGACCTGCACATCTCAGGGCGTAACAGTCAAGTTTATCAATTTCTATTTTTTTATTTAGTGCTTTGCAAAAACAAAAATGTAAAAAATAAAAAAATTTTACCTTTAGTGCCCAAGAACACTGGCCTAGACTGAAAGCCGCTCCTGCCCTGGCTAAGCTCATCATTATTGATAATCTCAGCGAAATCAATGCTTTCTCACAGGGAAGCATTTAGAGGCCAGTGGCTCAATACATCTCTATGGGGATCATTAATTGTCTCCATGCAGAGCAGCAAGACGCTGAATGGCAGTCTTGCAAAACGTGCGGCCATCTTGCGGCAAAGAAGGAAGGACCGAACCAGGAAGACTCTCCAGTGGAAATCTAAGTGAGAGCCACTAAAGGAGGAGTTAGGCAGTGTAAGCGCTGCTTTCGTTTAGAAAAGGGACGTTTTTACACTGTAGATAGAGTCTGTTGGCGCCGTAACCACTACATTCAGCTGTACGATTAGCGGTTTCGGTTTGCAGAGTGTCCCGCTAAAATCTCTGTCATCACTTGTAGAATGATGAGATTATTCACTAAACTCAGAATTCATTCTGAATGCAAATTGGAGATAAACATAGCTGATCTAAAATATAATAATAATTCCTTAACTCACAGCATTATCTATTACTAGAGCGAGAAATCAAAACAAATTCAATTCAAAATAGCAATGTTTGAAAGATTCTCCAATTCAATTGTGTTTTCAATTTGGCTACTTTGGCCTTAAATTTTTAATTCAGTTTGATTCCTGGCAATTCTTACTTTAGCGAATAGCCCAGACAGTCGCAACGAGGAGCTGTTCCGAATCTGTTTATTTACCAGGGTGAGAATTGTACAGAAATCAAAGTGAATTTCAAATTTAATACAAAATTGCTTAACAGGAAAAATCTTTCCAGTTTAGATATTGTGGTTTAAAATATGTACTTCACGAAGAATTCCTGACAATTATCACTTTAGCATACCTCACAGGTGTCCCTATTTAAGAGGGACAGTCCCTATTTTGGGCCCAAATCCATCTATCCCTCTTTTCTAGGATCTCCATATTGTTGGTGTGTCTGAGTGTATAACAGAGCTCCACAGTAATAATACTCCCAGTAATGTGTCTGAGTGTATAACAGAGCTCCACAGCAATAATACTCCCAGTAATGTGTCTGAGTGTATAACAGAGCTCCACAGCAATAATACTCCCAGTAATGTGTCTGTGTATATAACAGAGCTCCACAGCAATAATACTCCCAGTAATGTGTCTGAGTGTATAACAGAGCTCCACAACAATAATACTCCCAGTAATGCGTCTGAGTGTATATATGAGCTCCACAGCAATAATACTCCCAGTAATGTGTCTGAGTGTATATGAGGAAAGCTCCACAACAATATAATACTCCCAGTAATGTGTCTGAAGTGTATAACAGAGCTCCACAGCAATATACTCCCAGTAATGTGTCTGAGTGTATAACAGGCTTAGCAATATACTCCCAATGTGTGTCAGAGTGTATAACAGAGCTCCCACAGCAATAATACTCCCAGTAATGTGTCTGGTGTATAACAAGAACTCCCACAGTAATAATACTCCCAGTAATGTGTCTGAGTGTATAACAGAGCTCCACAGCAATAATACTCCCAGTTATGTGTCTGAGTGTATAACAGAGCTCCACAGTAATAATACTCCTGTAATGTGTCTGAGTGTATAACAGAGCTCCACAGCAATAATACTCCCAGTAACGTGTCTGAGTGTATAACAGCTCCACAGCAATAATACTCCCAGTAACGTGTCTGAGTGTATAACAGAGCTCCACAGCAATAATACTCCTAGTAATGTGTCTGAGTGTATAACAGAGTCCCACAGCAATAATACTCCTAGTAATGTGTCTGAGTGTATAACAGAGTCCCACAGCAATAATACTCCCAGTAATGTGTCTGTGTGTATAACAGAGCCCCACAGCAATAATACTCCCAGTAATGTGTCTGAGTGTATAACAGAGCTCCACAGTAATAATACTCCCAGTAATGTGTCTGTGTGTATAACAGAGCTCCACAGCAATAATACTCCCAGTAATGTGTCTTAGTGTATAACAGAGTCCCACGGCAATAATACTCCCAGTAATGTGTCTGAGTGCATAACAGAGTCCACAGCACACACCCCAGTAATGTGTCTGAGTGTATAACAGAGCTCCACAGTAATAATACTTCCAGTAATGTGTCTGAGTGTAAAACAGAGCTCCACAGCAATAATACTCCCAGTAATGTGTCTGTGCATAACAGAGCTCTGCAGCAATAATACTCCCAGTAATGTGTCTGAGTGTATAACAGAGCTCCACAGCAATAATACTCCCAGTAATGTGTCTGAGTGTATAACAGAGCTCCACATCAATAGTACTCCCAGTAATGTGTCTGAGTCTATAACAGAGCTCCACAGCAATAATACTCCCAGCAATGTGTCTGAGTGTATAACAGAGCTCCACAGCGATAATACTCCCAGTAATGTGTCTGAATGTATAACAGAGCTCCACAGCAGTAATACTCCCAGTAATGTGTCTGAGTGTATAACAGAGCTCCACAGCAATAATACTCCCAGTAATGTCTGAGTGTATAACAGAGCTCCACAGCAATAATACTCCCAGTAATGTGTCTGAGTGTATAACAGAGCCCACAGCAATAATACTCCCAGTAATGTGTCTGAGTGTATAACAGAGCTCCACAGCAATAATACTCCCAGTAATGTGTCTGAGTGTATAACAGAGCTCCACAGCAATAATACTCCCAGTAATGTGTCTGAGTGTATACCAGAGCTCCACAGCAATAATACTCCCAGTAATGTGTCTGAGTGTATAACAGAGCTCCACAGTAATAATACTCCCAGTAATGTGTCTGAGTGTATAACAGAGCCCACAGCAATAATACTCCCAGTAATGTGTCTGAGTGTATAACAGAGCTCCACAGCAATAATAATTCCAGTAATGTGTCTGAGTGTATAACAGAGCTCCACAACAATAATACTCCCAGTAATGTGTTAAAAGAGAACTCCACATCAATAATACTCTCAGTAATGTGTCTGAGTGTATACCAGAGCTACACAGCTATAATACTCCCAGTAATGTGTCTGAGTGTATAACAGAGCTCCACAGCAATAATAATTCCAGTAATGTGTCTGAGTGTATAACAGAGCTCCACAGCAATAATACTCCCAGTAATGTGTCTGAGTGTATAACAGAGCTCCACAGCAATAATACTCCCAGTAATGTGACTGAGTGTATAACAGAGCTCCACAGCAATAATACTCCCAGTAAGGTGTCTGAGTGTGTAACAGAGCTCCGCATCAATAATACTCCCAGTAATGTGTCTGTGTATAACAGAGCTCCACAGCAATAATACTCCCAGTAATGTGTCTGAGAGTATAACAGAGCTCCACAGTAATAATACTCCCAGTAATGTGTCTGAGAGTATAACAGAGCTCCACAGCAATAATACTCCCAGTAATGTGTCTGTGTATAACAGAGCTCTACAGCAATAATACTCCCAGTAATGTGTCTGAGTGTATAACAGAGCTCCACAGCAATAATACTCCCAGTAATGTGTCTGAGTGTATAACAGAGCTCCACAGCAATAATACTCCCAGTAATGTGTCTGAGTGTATAACAGCTCCACAGCAATAATACTCCCAGTAATGTGTCTGAGTGTATAACAGAGCTCCACAGCAATAATACTCCCAGTAATGTGTCTGAGTGTATAACAGAGCTCCACAGCAATAATACTCCCAGTAATGTGTCTGAGTGTATAACAGAGCTCCACAGCAATAATACTCCCAGTAATGTGTCTGAGTGTATAACAGAGATCCACAGCAATAATACTCCCAGTAATGTGTCTGAGTGTATAACAGAGCTCCACAGTAATAATACCCCCAGTAATGTGTCTGAGTGTATAACAGAGCTCCACAGCAATAATACTCCCAGTAATGTGTCTGAGTGTATAACAGAGCTCCACAGCAATAATACTCCCAGTAATGTGTCTGAGTGTATAACAGAGCTCCACAGCAATAATACTCCCAGTAATGTGTCTGAGTGTATAACAGAGCTCCACAGCAATAATACTCCCAGTAATGTGTCTGAGTGTATAACAGAGCTCCACAGCAATAATACTCCCAGTAA
The DNA here is from genome assembly GCA_933207985.1 of Pelobates cultripes. Lineage (NCBI taxonomy): Eukaryota > Metazoa > Chordata > Amphibia > Anura > Pelobatidae > Pelobates > Pelobates cultripes. The sequence continues at coordinate 370,324,625 of OW240913.1, read as the reverse complement.
TGTGTCTGAGTGTATAACAGAGCTCCACAGCAATAATACTCCCAGTAATGTGTCTGAGTGTATAACAGAGCTCCACAGCAATAATACTCCCAGTAATGTGTCTGAGTGTATAACAGAGCTCCACAGCAATAATACTCCCAGTAATGTGTCTGAGAGTATAACAGAGCTCCACAGCAATAATACTCCCAGTAATGTGTCTGAGAGTATAACAGAGCTCCACAGCAATAATACTCCCAGTAATGTGTCTGTGTATAACAGAGCTCTACAGCAATAATACTCCCAGTAATGTGTCTGAGTGTATAACAGAGCTCCACAGCAATAATACTCCCAGTAAGGTGTCTGAGTGTATAACAGAGCTCCACAGCAATAATACTCCCAGTAATGTGTGAGTGTATAACAGAGCTCCACTGTAATAATACTCCCAGTAATGTGTCTGTGTATAACAGAGCTCTACAGCAATAATACTCCCAGTAATGTGTCTGAGTGTATAACAGAGCTCCACAGCAATAATACTCCCAGTAATGTGTCTGAGTGTATAACAGAGATCCACAGCAATAATACTCCCAGTAATGTGTGAGTGTATAACAGAGCTCCACTGTAATAATACTCCCAGTAATGTGTCTGAGTGTATAACAGAGCTCCACAGTAATAATACTCCCAGTAATGTGTCTGAGTGTATAACAGAGCTCCACAGCAATAATACTCCCAGTAATGTGTCTGAGTGTATAACAGAGCTCCACAGCAATAATACTCCCAGTAATGTGTCTGAGTGTATCACAGAGCTCCACAGCAATAATACTCCCAGTAATGTGTCTGTGTGTATAACAGAGCCCCACAGCAATAATACTCCCAGTAATGTGTCTGAGTGTATCACAGAGCTCCACAGCAATAATACTCCCAGTAATGTGCCTTTAAAGTACAATAAATGTATTTAGAAATCAGTCTGTGTAAATAAGATACATTGTTTTTATTATATATTAAATTTAAATCTTATAAATTATTAAGTCACCTAAAATTTCTCAAAACAGTCCCGCCTCTGACCACACCCCCACTCACACCCAGAACAGCCCTGGCCTCTGACCATACGCTCACCAAAACATTCCTGCCACACCCCCACTCACACCCCCAAAATTAAAGTGTCCCTCTTTGCCCATGTGGAATGGTGGGAGATATGAGGGTCTGACGGTTTCCTTTCACTACAGTTAAGCAGAAGGCAGGATTTGGACTCCCTCCTGGTTAAGAGTTTGTAAATAAACGTCTGTATTTATTTTATCTCTATACGTATTTACACACATGAAGAATTATGCGTGTCCCAGTGTAGGAAGTACAGTTATATGAAATTAACCCTTTGGATATAGGAGTTTGCTGTATAATGAGGCAGGGTTTCTGGCAGCCTCAGAGAGTTCACCCAACCTGCTAAAGTTTGCTAATTATCTTTAAATCCCTTTAATCTTCTAAATAAGGATGAGCAGACTGCCACACAGGAACTATTTAAACAGTCAGACCATTTCTCAGGTTCCCTAAACGAAATTCAATTAAAGTGAAAAATGGAAAATTTCCCAACAGCCCCCTGCCTGAGATCGCAGGACGAGTGGAATCTGCAAATACATCTCTACTTCCCAGCACACCAGTGTCTGTGGCATGTGCTTAACCCTTCAGATGCCACTACTGGGATCCACATGTGGCATTGTAGTGCTGCGCACATGGCCACAGGGTGGGGGGCGAGGATCCCAATTGAATAGAGAGAAAAGAGGACTTCTGTGTTTTTTTTATCTGGCGCAGATAAATTCTAATGTATAAAATATCTCTGCCCCCTCCTGTAGCGCTGTACACAGAAGCTGCCTGGTTTGGTTATGATGGTTCACGTCAGGCACAGGGCCTACTGGGAAATGAGCCTCAGTAATGTAGTCTACGGATGGGGTAACAGTATCCTATTGGAGCGATACTCTAGGAAGCCGCTACATTTTCTATATGAAGTACAGTTTGGGGTGCGCTTTATCTCCCCTAATTTATTCCATTTTATTAACAGATTGTTCCATCGCTACATTAGAGCAGCAATATCTGACTAAAACTTTCAGATTTCTTTTCATTTTTAGCAGATTAGTAGCATTAATTGCTATTTTGACATTTCTTGATATTTTCCAGTTAATTTTCACGTTTTCAGTTGCGTGCACGCAATCAGTTTTATATGTTTTGCTGTTTGACGAGGTAGCATGTGAAGGCCGCATGATAGAGCAATGTACTAACGTTTGTAAAATATCACTGGACAACGCTGAGAATAACAAGAATTGTCATGTATTATGAGAAGCCTTCCACTTGGGTTTAATGAGGAACACCTCATCCAGTGGGACATTCCAGCACATCATGAGTTACCAATTTCAGAATTAGACTGCTGGTGTAGGACTTAGTGTGTGACACAGTGCCACGTACGTGGTCAAATACTGAGTATTAGGACTCTTTATGTATTACGCACATGGACTGTGTCGGAATTTCACTTGGGTTGACGAATATTTACCATCTTAGAATGGACTGATCATTTCAGCACCTTGGTTAGCAGCCGCCATGATTATAAAACAATGACTGAAATAGGGATTCCTCCTGTCATTTCTGGGTTTATGACTCTGTTCTATATATTTTTTTTAAAAAGTTAGACGTTATTGTACGTTTTGCAAAGTATTCCGCTGACATCATGGAAGGAATATCCAACTGTCTCCTTGCATCGTTTCCTGTTGGGTTCCTGTGGTACCCAGCACTTTATCAGGCTGAGGGTGGGGCAGCATTATGTGCAGCCTGCTCATTGTTACTCTGAATGTTCTGCAATGTTACTGTGTCACAGAGCTGAATGACAACTGCTGCAACTCTCAAACGGGGTTATTCACTAACCTGAGAATTCATACATAACTATAGCTGTTATAGAGAATGGATCTAGTAAGGCTACGTTACTTAAATTCTCTTTAGGAGACATATATAAGAAATGTTCGTGTTGGTATGAGAGGAGAGCTTTATTTAGAAAAGATAAAGGTGACTTAGTCCCTGTGCTTTTCCCCAAACAAGTAAAATAATGAAATATAACTATTTACGCCAGGCCTGCATGTTACTCACATTAGTCAGCTTGTCCTTTGCTCCTCATTTTAAAACACATCTTGAAATGATTTCTGCTTTTATGGCAACAAAAACATTCAGCCTGTCATCTACAGGGTGGAATTATTCGGCCCAACAAAAAAATAGGAATTGAGTAAAAATGTGTATTACTTTTTGAAACATTGTACATACAGAGGTAGTAAGTATATTAGCATTAATGTTAAATTTAATTATGTCTTATTCATAGTGGACGCAACATTAGTATTAAAGCAAGTCTTTTAATTACATAATGAATTATTCTTTCGTAGTAATTGCTTCTAAATGGTACTAATGCATAACTTTACTAAAGAAAGTGTTAATCATTTTCGAGTTTAATTAAATACAATGACTGAAATGAAAGAAACATTGTTGGCTATCCTGGTAATACAGGGCCTCCAAGCAATAGACATGGGTTATTCGGGGTTGACTCTGTGAGCACTTCCTGCCTTTCTAGTTACCCGGTGACAGCTCTGAACCCATCACAGCGAGTAGCCAGTCACTGAGTGCCACCCGATTCTAATGGCAAGTACTCAACTACATTAACTGAATGAGACCCGATTCTAATAGCATGTCCTCAACTACGTTAACTGAGTGAAACCTGATTCTTATAGCATGTCCTCAACTTCATTAACTGAGTGTAACCCAATTCTAATAGCATGTCCTCAACTACATTAACTGAGTGTAACCCAATTCTAATAGCATGTCCTCAACTACATTAACTGAGTGTAACCCAATTCTAATAGCATGTCCTCAACTACATTAACTGAGTGAGACCCAATTCTAATAGCATGTCCTCAACTTCATTAACTGAGTGAGACCTGATTCTAATAGCATGTCCTCAACTACATTAACTGAGTGAGACCTAATTCTAATAGCATGTCCTCAACTACATTAACTGAGTGCCACCCGATTCTAATAGCATGTCCTCAACTGCATTAACTGAGTGAGACCCGATTCTAGTAGCATGTCCTCAACTTCATTAACTGAGTGAGACCCGATTCTAATAGCATGTCCTCAACTACATTAACTGAGTGAGACCTGATTCTAATAGCATGTCCTCAACTACATTAACTGAGTGAAACCTGATTCTTATAGCATGTCTTCAACTTCATTAACTGAGTGCCACCCGATTCTAATAGCATGTCCTCAACTACATTAACTTAGTGAGACCCGATTCTAATAGCATGTCCTCAACTTCATTAACTTAGTGAGACCCGATTCTAATAGCATGTCCTCAACTTCATTAACTGAGTGAGACCCGATTCTAATAGCATGTCCTCAACTACATTAACTGAGTAAGACCCGATTCTAATAGCATGTCCTCAACTTCATTAACTTAGTGAGACCTGATTCTAATAGCATGTCCTCAACTTCATTAACTGAGTGAGACCCGATTCTAATAGCATGTCCTCAACTTCATTAACTGAGTGAGACCCGATTCTAATAGCATGTCCTCAACTACATTAACTGAGTAAGACCCGATTCTAATAGTATGTCCTCAACTTCATTAACTGAGTGAGACCCGATTCTAATAGCATGTCCTCAACTACATTAACTGAGTGAGACCCGATTCTAATAGTATGTCCTCAACTTCATTAACTGAGTGAGACCCGATTCTAATAGCATGTCCTCAACTACATTAAGTGAGTGAGATCCGATTCTAATAGCATGTCCTCAACTGCATTAACCGAGTGCCATGTGAGCTGAAATGGTTTGAACGTCATTGGCTCAGTATGAGTAGTGCCGTGATGGATAATTTGGGCCATGGTTGAGACTGTAAAGAAAGTCCATAGTCTATCATGATTCTACATTTCCATTGTTGCAAAGCAGGAGTGTAGAAACAAAGTAACCATTCAAATTATAGTTATAGCTTAGATGCCCCCAGTGGCTGTATGTGGCACTGCATAGAACACAAAATGCTTTTGAAAAAAATAAAAACTGATTTGACACCTCTATGATAGGAGTCTTATTATTATTAACACCAAGTGTGGATACATTGTAATTCTTATACACTAGATGTTGGGCAGTTCACTTCATTCCTGGAGGAGTATTATTTTTTAGCGTCACAGGAAGTGTATATTGACACAGATGGTCACTGGATTCACAATAGGAGAGTCTCTATTTAGACAACATGTTTCTCAGATCTCATGCCGTAAATTAAAACGTGCTGTCATGAGGCTCAGACCGGCCTCGCTGTCAAATGTGACGCTGTATGATTAACGCACGACCGGCTGCTGATTCCAGAACCATGAATTATTAATCCCAATATCCGACAGACTCAGACACTTTTTACAAGTCTCCATCTGGAATGAAGTGTTTAGAATTTACAGATCACTTACTGATTGAAAGTCAAAAAATATAATGGACTCTTTATGGGCTAATTTCTCTCTGTTTTATTTTACGTGCGGTTGGAAAGAGAATAAAAGTGAAATCACCAAAGTCAACGGTTTTAGGGTTAAGATAGACTCTAACGGTGTTGATCACCTGTGAAATAATTTTGCTTGAGACTGTGGCCCTGGTTTACTGGTCTCCAATAATGGGAGCTGAAACTAACCGAATAAAAAAATACCCAACCAATACCTTAATTTATAAATCTTGGGCAATACAAATGTAAATGGTTGGACAGAGCCAAGGATACCCTTTTCTAACTCGTCCCAGACTGACAACCCGTAAGGGTCATCCTTACACTGTCATTGGCCAGGCTGTGAGCAAGGCTTATAATGGGTGAAAATCAGAATTTAACAATGGTCCTGGTTCCCTAATCCGTTGTTCCTCTTGTGGTTTACAGTCTGGGGTGGGATAGGGCAGTATGTGGCACCACATCTCCCAGCTACCATCTCTTTGGTGTTTACCATCTGGGGTCCGATGGATCGGATACATCTTAAAGAGTTGGAAGAAAATGCCACAGCATCCCCTGTACTGTGTATATATTGTATGTATTGTCATTTATCCTGTGTGCTCGAGTCAACCAGCCTTTTATTTTTGATAAAAGCACATTATAACCAACAAATGTAACTATTCCCTGAATTTGTTGTCAAAGCCATAATCTGAAGCCCTTGGGCATTAGTGTTAGGGGATTATTACTTATATTTACCTCTATTATATATTTTTTAAATAATTACCACTGTGTTTTGTGTAATTCTATCAACCAATAATGCAGCCTTTGGAAGTGGATCCTACATCTTCACAGCCCTGTCTTCCTATGGCTGTATATGCTATATGGACATATTTATACACATATTCATTGTCCAGCTTGGATGGGAACATTGTAACAGGTTTATTAGCTTTAGTGGCGAGGAGTTCGTTTTCAGTCCTGTCAGTTAATATGATTGCAGTTAATTTGTGCGTTATAATACAGAACTCCAGCCTTCTGCAAATTAGCTCCATTCACAAAGTGGGGAATAGCCGCTTGTTATCAGAGAAAGTTTCATTTTGCATAATATTTCTGGCAAATGAGCTTTTTATGCTCGGTGCCATAGATCTGTCGGTCGCTCAGGCTGCTTTGCAAATTCCTAGAAATAATAATTTGTAAAAACTGAATAGTCTTTTGAGCCCTATAGACATAAATTAGTGCCTGCCCACCCATGCCCTCTTTGTCGAAAATGGACAGGATTTAGAGACTGTGTCGGAATGAATTCTCTTTTGAGGACATAAATTGCTTTGCTCCCACATTAGCAATGTCTTGATTTATTTATGATTAAAACATAATTTTGGAAGCATTTCTGTCTTCCTAAGAGAGCCAGCCTGGCTTTCTGCAGTATATTTTCCTAAAGGTTAATCGTCGTACAGTTTCTATGTAGAATCCCTGTGTGTGACATTCAGTATCTTATACCAGCTCTATAAAATGAAACGCGTTGGCTCTGCTTGGTGGCAATGTGTTGTTATGGGCCTCAGTGGCATTGTGAAACGTATGGGGAATTAAAGCTGCAGGAGAGCAAATATAGGAAGACAGAATAGTACAGATATTTATGGTGTAATTGCTTATATGATTTATCTATATGTCTTTGTCTGCTTTATAAAGGCTGTCATTGTTACTATGTTATTATCAATATTATTATTATTAGTATTATTTATAAATGCTGTCATTGTTACTGTTATTATTATTTATAAAGGCTGTCATTGTTACTATGTTATTATTATTGTTATTATTATTATTATTAAATGCCTAGCACAAAGCTAAAGCAACAATGGGTATTCACACTCTCTAGCAGCTTTCCAGAAAAATATTTCAGAAAGTTATATTCTACCATAACAATCCCCAGATCAGCCAGCAACCATCCCCACATCTTGCTGTGACAATTCATCATTACAATCTTACACATCTCCCAGCTACAATCCCCAGTAACAATCCCCAGTAATAATCTACCACATCTCACAGCTACAATCCCCAGTAACAATCCAACACAGCTACAATCCCCAGTAACAATCCAACACATCTCCCAGCTACAATCCCCAGTAACAATCCAACACAGCTACAATCCCCAGTAACAATCCAACACATCTCACAGCTACCATCCCCAGTAACAATCCAACACATCTCACAGCTAATAGCATGTCCTCAACTGCATTAACCGAGTGCCATGTGAGCTGAAATGGTTTGAACGTCATTGGCTCAGTATGAGTAGTGCCGTGATGGATAATTTGGGCCATGGTTGAGACTGTAAAGAAAGTCCATAGTCTATCATGATTCTACATTTCCATTGTTGCAAAGCAGGAGTGTAGAAACAAAGTAACCATTCAAATTATAGTTATAGCTTAGATGCCCCCAGTGGCTGTATGTGGCACTGCATAGAACACAAAATGCTTTTGAAAAAAATAAAAACTGATTTGACACCTCTATGATAGGAGTCTTATTATTATTAACACCAAGTGTGGATACATTGTAATTCTTATACACTAGATGTTGGGCAGTTCACTTCATTCCTGGAGGAGTATTATTTTTTAGCGTCACAGGAAGTGTATATTGACACAGATGGTCACTGGATTCACAATAGGAGAGTCTCTATTTAGACAACATGTTTCTCAGATCTCATGCCGTAAATTAAAACGTGCTGTCATGAGGCTCAGACCGGCCTCGCTGTCAAATGTGACGCTGTATGATTAACGCACGACCGGCTGCTGATTCCAGAACCATGAATTATTAATCCCAATATCCGACAGACTCAGACACTTTTTACAAGTCTCCATCTGGAATGAAGTGTTTAGAATTTACAGATCACTTACTGATTGAAAGTCAAAAAATATAATGGACTCTTTATGGGCTAATTTCTCTCTGTTTTATTTTACGTGCGGTTGGAAAGAGAATAAAAGTGAAATCACCAAAGTCAACGGTTTTAGGGTTAAGATAGACTCTAACGGTGTTGATCACCTGTGAAATAATTTTGCTTGAGACTGTGGCCCTGGTTTACTGGTCTCCAATAATGGGAGCTGAAACTAACCGAATAAAAAAATACCCAACCAATACCTTAATTTATAAATCTTGGGCAATACAAATGTAAATGGTTGGACAGAGCCAAGGATACCCTTTTCTAACTCGTCCCAGACTGACAACCCGTAAGGGTCATCCTTACACTGTCATTGGCCAGGCTGTGAGCAAGGCTTATAATGGGTGAAAATCAGAATTTAACAATGGTCCTGGTTCCCTAATCCGTTGTTCCTCTTGTGGTTTACAGTCTGGGGTGGGATAGGGCAGTATGTGGCACCACATCTCCCAGCTACCATCTCTTTGGTGTTTACCATCTGGGGTCCGATGGATCGGATACATCTTAAAGAGTTGGAAGAAAATGCCACAGCATCCCCTGTACTGTGTATATATTGTATGTATTGTCATTTATCCTGTGTGCTCGAGTCAACCAGCCTTTTATTTTTGATAAAAGCACATTATAACCAACAAATGTAACTATTCCCTGAATTTGTTGTCAAAGCCATAATCTGAAGCCCTTGGGCATTAGTGTTAGGGGATTATTACTTATATTTACCTCTATTATATATTTTTTAAATAATTACCACTGTGTTTTGTGTAATTCTATCAACCAATAATGCAGCCTTTGGAAGTGGATCCTACATCTTCACAGCCCTGTCTTCCTATGGCTGTATATGCTATATGGACATATTTATACACATATTCATTGTCCAGCTTGGATGGGAACATTGTAACAGGTTTATTAGCTTTAGTGGCGAGGAGTTCGTTTTCAGTCCTGTCAGTTAATATGATTGCAGTTAATTTGTGCGTTATAATACAGAACTCCAGCCTTCTGCAAATTAGCTCCATTCACAAAGTGGGGAATAGCCGCTTGTTATCAGAGAAAGTTTCATTTTGCATAATATTTCTGGCAAATGAGCTTTTTATGCTCGGTGCCATAGATCTGTCGGTCGCTCAGGCTGCTTTGCAAATCCTAGTAATAATTTGTAACAATCTGAACAGTCTACAGCCCATAACATAAACATCTCCCACTCCATGCCCCAGTAAAATGGACACATTTAGAGACAGCTCAAACAATTACTCTTTTACACATAAATTGCTTTGCTCCCACAGTAGCAATGTACCACATCTCTAGATTAAAAATAATTTTAAAGCATAACATGTCTTCCTAGAAGCCAGCCTGGCTTCTCACATATCTCCTAAAATTAATCGTCGTAACAGTCCAATGTAGAATCTACAATGTGAGTTCAATAATTACCCATCTCATAAAATGAAACGTAACAATCTCTTGGTCTCCCTTGTGATCCCCAGCCTCAGTGGCATTGTGAAAGTTGGGGAATTAAAGCCCAGGAACAAATCCAACAAGAACAATAGTAACAATCTTCACAGCTAATTCTTATACAATCTATCTACCACCAGTACTCACCCAGTAACAATCTACCACATCTCACAGCTACAATCCCCAGTAACAATCTACCACATGTCCCAGCTACAATCCCCAGTAACAATCCAACACATCTCCCAGCTACAATCCCCAGTAACAATCCAACACATCTCCCAGCTACAATCCCCAGTAACAATCCAACACATCTCCCAGCTACAATCCCCAGTAACAATCTACCACATCTCACAGCTACAATCCCCAGTAACAATCCAACACATCTCCCAGCAACAATCCCCAGTAACAATCCAACACATCTCCCAGCTACAATCCCCAGTAACAATCCAACACAGCTCCCAGCTACAATCCCCAGTAACAATCTACCACATCTCCCAGCTACAATTCTCAGTAACAATCCAACACATCTCCCAGCTACAATCCCCAGTAACAATCTACCACATCTCCCAGCTACAATCCCCAGTAACAATCTACCACATCTCCCAGTTACAATCCCCAGTAACAATCCAACACAGCTCCCAGCTACAATCCCCAGTAACAATCTACCACATCTCACAGCTACAATCCCCAGTAACAATCCAACACATCTCACAGCTACAATCCCCAGTAACAATCCAACACATCTCACAGCTACAATCCCTGTTAACAATCTAACACATATCCCAGCTACAATCCCCAGTAACAATCCAACACATCTCACAGCTACAAATCCCCAGTAACAATCCAACACATCTCACAGCTACAATCCCCAGTAACAATCCAACACATCTCACAGCTACAATCCCCAGTAACAATCCAACACATTTATCAAAGTGTCACAGACAGTTTTGTGATGTTTTTTTTTTTCAGTTTTTTCAGTTAATTTTTCTAAAATAAAAGTGTTCTGTTTTACTTGTCTTTTTTCTCCCAATCTAAATTTGGCGATTTTAAATTTTTTTCCAATATTCTTTTCTACGAAAATTGGCAGAATTTAGGTAGAGAAAAGCTAATACTTTGTATTCCATTTAATACATATGGACAGATTAGAGACCCAAAATAAAGGACACTTTTCAGAACACTTTGATAAATGACAACCATTGCTTCTATTACCCTCGCCAACGCGACTTCATGCCTGCTGGCAAAATGCACCGACAAGCGTTACTGTATTTCACCTCCAGCTGCTCACTACCTGGGAACACTGGGAAAGCTGGGTGAAACGGCCGTCCGTTTATTAATGCATTGATTGATAATTCCTAGTAAAACCTGCTATTGCCATCCAAGTTCCTAAGTCTGCACAGCTTAGATAAGACTGAAGCTCCAGGTTTCCTCCATTGGCAACAAGCTCCACCCACCCGGAACCTTTCATTCTGATCTATGGAATCTGAACTTATCTCTGGACCTTCTGCCGAGACAGTGCTTATATGATAAGTAGGTTATCCTGTTAACCTCTATCCAGAATAAACGTATGGGTTAAAAGGACATGCATCACTTCGAGACAACTGTCTCATTCAAACCTTTTAGCTTTGAATGAGACAGTCGCGTTCCTCTGCAAGCTGAAAAAAGCAGGTTAATATGATTTGTTTTTCTCCATATTTACCTACTTCTTCTTTCTTATGCTTTCCACACCCGCTCCAGGGGCAATGCTGATTTAACCAATCAGTGTGCTATCCCTAGGAATGCAACAAGTGCATTGGGAATGCCAACAGATTTATACATGGCAGTTGGAAGATCTCTTCACCTTGTAGCATCCTGACGGGGAGAAGAGAGGGAGTCTGATCAGTGTGATCACACACAGCAGGCTCCGGTGTTGGGTTTCTCTCTCCTGCTGCTGCACAGTGATGCCCTGTTTCTGTCATTAGGGGACTGGTCTGTAACAGAGATGGGTAGGTAAGAGTGGGGAGGGGACCCATAGATGGCCTCCCCAGGAGGGAGCAAGTACTCCTGATAACGATGTGATAACGACGTGATAGTAAAAATCAAAGACACATACTTGATGGACAAACTCACAGCTCAAATTCGGAACATGGAAAAAGCCTTTCTTAAAATTTGGCAGCCCTGGGAAAAATATACTAACGAATAAAACCCCACCCCACCAGTAGGGGAAAGGGACCGGGCCACGGACTGCTGCGCGCCTCAACAGCTATCTCCCCTAACTGAGAAGCGTGCCCAACAAACTTGCCTCCACTCACATCCCTAAAATTAGTGCCCCCTTTGTCCATTTGAATTGTTGGGAGGTTTGTCGGGTTACTTTGTAAAGCTGTGCAGATTTTTTGTCTGTAGAATTACAATTCACAGAATCCCAGAAAGACATGACTCAAATACAGCAATTCTTTTGTAGTAAGCAATGAAATATTGCAGGATAAGATGGAGGTCGCAGTAATGTGGTTTTATGGAGCATCACGAATTAATACTTCATAGAAAACAATAATAAAAAAATAAAAAAACCAGCATAACTAACTGTATTTAACCGATTATGTGATATTAATCTAATTTACACACAGCTCAAGCTGATGTCCAAGTTTGGCTTTAATCATATTCTGTTTCTGCTAATGTTACGGGAACCCTATAGAAAATGCTGAATAGCTCAAAATGGGAATGTAGTCACATTACCAACAAACGCGTTGACTTTCTTCAGTCTCCTCTTGCTGCGCTCTGTGATTTAGAGCTATCTCTGCTCAGAAAGTGTGTATAAAATCCTTTGTGGATTGTATGTCAATGGCCACGATACCTGCTTTAAAATAATCCGTGGCCCGTGTTATATGCTGAGCAGAGTGTTTGGGAGTCGTCTGATCGTTTCCACCACTCTGCAGTACAATGCATTTTGTTGCCAGTGATAAGGTTAATCCGAAAGCTGTGGATTAAAATATCCGACTTGTTGCCTTCTGAATTCACTCGAACTGGTCCATTTAACTTGAATTCTTCAACCGTTCAATTTTCGAAGGATGAAAGAGACCTGAAAATTAGCCTCATTTTTTGAGATTGATTTACCCATTATGATATTGAAAGGATTATTTTGTCAAATCAATTTTTAAAAAAATATAGTACAATAGTAATTTACACCCAGTTCCTTAACTCCTGCCAGGAGCTCACAGCAAACACAGACAGAAGGGACGGGAGAAGCACTTGTTTTGTTATAAGAAGGAAAGCATAGACTTATTTAGATGCATTTTCTGACCAGAGTAGATCGATTACAATACAGCTTGTCCTCAGAAAGGATATTAAATCTCAATTCACAAATTTCAGCTCCTGGATGGAACTATAGTCAATGTCTTATCACCTTTATCTAAGTTTAGTTACATGTCTTATTACACTTAACAAGGAGAAAGTCCTAAAGCCATAGGCAAAGATGGTGGTGGGAGTACAGATCTGAGCTACCTGCAGCCAGGCCATTTAAACTAGATTTGAATACCCAGAAATGGTATATGATACATATTATTTTTTAATTGAAGCATTCCTTAAACTCTCTAGATTGCCACCCACCTCTCATTATCTGAGTGTGGTATCATTTTCTATATTTGACGAAGTATACTCAGACGCCAGCCGTTAAAGGGACACTATAGGCACCCAGACACTTCATCTTATTGAAGTGGCCTGGGTGTAGTGTCCCTGTTACCTGAGCCTTGGAATGTGAAACATTATTTCTACCAGAAGAGTTTTACTCCATGAAACGATGCTGGACGTTCAACGTGTTTAAAATCCCCACAGAAAGTATTAATTCAATGCGAGGGGATTCAGGGAGGGGGGCAGAGGGTTCTTAGGAGGTGAGTTAGGAATACAGCTATATTATGGATCTTGAAAGTGTGTCTGATGACAGATTACTGAATTTCCATGTACGTGTAGAGCTCAACTTGGCCAGCTCTGTCCTACAGAAAGATAACAGAATATAAAATGAATGTCAGTTCGTCGTCTGATTTTCAGAGCATTGAGCAAATATTCTAAGTCAATGTATTTAGCAAAATACAAAAAGGAAACATAAAAAAATAAGAAATAGAAATTGTCTGAAGTAATTATAAAAGATTAAAATAATCTTCTGTGGCCGCTGGAAAAAGAGGTCACAGAAAACATAAACCACAAAGTCTGACAAATATGTAATCCAGTGATATAGTAAGAGATTATGACGGCTCAGTTTGCACTTGCTACATTGTTAATAAAACCTTTAAAGTTAGGTTAGATGAAGCTTGCTGATTTGAGCACGTGATCCGGTAACAATTCGTTTAACCTCACAGCGATGTATTTAGTTTTTTCCTGCCCTATGTCCAACAAGCTAATACACCCCCACCCATCACACATCACACCAGGACTTACACGGTTCTTACGGCTTTACATGTAACGTGTGTAGAATGTGTAACTACATTCATATGTGTGCGATGCAGGTGAAGGAATATGTGTGTGATGTAGGTAAATTAATATATATGTATATAGCTGATGTCCCTGGTGTCTAGGGAGTGCTGTGTAACATAGAATCATAGAATGTGACGGCAGATAAGAACCATTCGGCCCATCTAGTCTGCCCAATTTTCTAAATACTTTCATTAGTCCCTGGCCTTATCTTATAGTTAGGATAGCCGTATGCCTATCCCATGCATGCTTAAACTCCTTTACTGTGTTAACCTCTACCACTTCAGCTGGAAGGCTATTCCATGCATCCGCTACCCTCTCAGTAAAGTAATACTTCCTGATATTATTTTTAAACCTTTGTCCCTCTAATTTAAGACTATGTCCTCTTGTTGTGGTAAATTTTCTTCTTTTAAATTTAGTCTCCTCCTTTACTGTGTTGATTCCCTTTATATATTTAAATGTTTCTATCATATCCCCCCTGTCTCGTCTTTCCTCCAAGCTATACATGTTAAGGTCCTGTGTACTGTTCTGACAAGCTGCAGATAGCGGGATATTAACTGGCATGCCTGACACACTGCCCATACCTGCTAAGGCAGGGGCTATATTATTATGATATCACAGTTTCCCTCCTCCCCTCTATAGTAACTGGGTGCTGCACGAAGGGTGAATCTGGGGAACAAATCTAGAGCAATCAGCAGTAACATTCCATTGGTTTCCATGGTGATTTCACCACTTTTGGAATGTTGCCCCAGAATGTAACAATTTATTTAGTAAGTAATTTGCATTTCACCCAGTGAATAACCCGGATGGGATCCGACTGCTTTTATAATGACCACTGGCAACAGGCAGGATACTATTCCATTAATATGTGTGTCTTTCTCTGTATTCACAGCTCAGCCACAGGCTCAGATAATCCACGCTGGGCAGGCGTGCGTTGTCAAAGAAGATAACATCAGCGAGAGAATATACACCATTCGAGAAGGTGACATCATGGTCCTACAATGTCTTGTTACCGGCCACCCTCGACCTCAGGTAAGCTAGGTGGGATGCTCTGGGTTCTGTGATGCTGTGCTTGATCTGGCCATGATGTGTTCATGACATCCACTGAATTAGTACGTTATAATTGGAGAGGTTAAGGGTTTTTTGTTTGCTTTAAAAATAAATAAATATAGATTTGAACATAAAGTTTTGAGAGATTGTGATGACTGGTGGCCCTCCCAATGACATCCTTTAGTTAACAGAATTCACCTAAGGGATTATTGAATTGCCTTGTAATGAGATAGGAACCAGCTGTGCTCCTCGAGGATACTGAGCAGAGATCATTCTTGGGGATACTTAGCAGAGATCCTCGGGGATACTGAGCAGAGATCATTCTTGGGGATACTGAGCAGAGATCCTCTGGGATACTGAGCAGAGATCCTCTGGGATACTGAGCAGAGATCCTCTGGGATACTGAGCAGAGATCCTCGGGGATACTGAGCAGAGATTCTCGGGGATACTGAGCAGAGATTCTCAGGGATAATGAGCAGAGATTCTCAGGGATATTGAGCAGAGATTCTCGGGGATACTGAGCAGAGAGCATTCTCGGGGATATTGAGCCGAGTTTCTTGGGGATATTGAGCCGAGTTTCTTGGGGATATTGAGCAGAGTTTCTCGGGAATACTGAGCAGAGATTCTCGGGGATGCTGAGCAGAGATTCTCGAATACTGAGCAGAGATTCTCGGGGTTACTGACCAGAGATCCTCGGGGATACTGACCAGAGATCCTCGGGGATACTGACCAGAGATTCTCGGGGATACTGACCAGAGATTCTCGGGGATATTGACCAGAGAGCATTCTCGGGGATACTAACCAGAGACCCTCGGGGATACTGAGCAGAGATTCTCGGGGATACTGAACAGAGATTCTCGAATACTGAGCAGAGATTCTCGGAGATACTGACCAGAGAGCATTCTCGGGGATACTGAGCAGAGATTCTCGGGGATACTGAGCAGAGATTCTCAAATACTGAGCAGAGATTCTCGAATACTGAGCAGAGATTCTCGGGGATACTGACCAGAGAGCATTCTCGGGGATACTGAGCAGAGATTCTCGGGGATACTGAGATTCTCGGGGATACTGAGCAGAGAGCATTCTCGGGGATACTGAGCAGAGATCCTCGGGGATACTGAGCAGAGATTCTCGGGGATACTGAGCAGAGATTCTCGGGGATACTGAGCAGAGATCCTCGGGGATACTGACCAGAGATTCTCGGGGATACTGACCAGAGATCCTCGGGGATACTGACCAGAGATTCTCGGGGATACTGAGTAGAGATTCTCAGGGATACTGAGCAGAGATTCTCGAATACTGAGCAGAGATTCTCGGGTATACTGAGCATAGAGCATTCTTGGGGATACTGAGCAGAGATCCTCGGGGATACTGAGCAGAGATCCTCGGGGATACTGAGCAGAGATTCTCGGGGATACTGAGCAGAGACCCTCGGGGATACTGAGCAGAGATTCTCGAATACTGAGCAGAGATTCTCGGGGATACTGAGCATAGAGCATTCTCTGGGATATTGAGCAGAGTTTCTCTGGGATATTGAGCAGAGAGCATTCTCGGGGATATTGAGCAAAATTTTTTGGGGGAAATTGAGCAGAGTTTCTCGGGAATACTGAACAGAGATTCTCGGGGATACTGAGCAGAGATTCTCAGGGATACTGGGCAGAGATTCTCAGGGATATTGAGCAGAGATTCTCGAATACTGAGCAGAGATTCTCAGGGATACTGAGCAGAGAGCATTCTTGGGGATATTGAGCCGAGTTTCTTGGGGATATTGAGCAGAGTTTCTCGGGGATACTGAGCAGAGATTCTCGGGGATACTGAGCAGAGATTCTCGAATACTGAGCAGAGATTCTCGGGGATACTGACCAGAGAGCATTCTCGGGGATACTGACCAGAGATCCTTGGGGATACTGAGCAGAGATTCTCTGGGATATTGAGCAGAGATTCTCGAATACTGAGCAGAGATTCTCGGGGATACAAAGCAGAGAGAATTCTCTGGGATATTGAGCAGAGTTTCTTGGGGATATTGAGCAGAGTTTCTCGGGAATACTGAGCAGAGATTCTCGGGGATACTAAGTAGAGATTCTCGAATACTGAACAGAGATTCTCAGGGATATTGAGCAGATATCCTCGGGGATACTGAGCAGAGATCCTCGGGGATACTGAGCAGAGATTCTCGGGGATACTGAGCAGAGATTCTTGGGGATACTGAGCAGAGATCCTTGGGGATACTGAGCAGAGATTCTCAGGGATACGGAGCAGAGATTCTCGAATACTGAGCAGAGATTCTCTGGGATACTGAGCAGAGAGCATTCTCAGGGATATTGAGCAGAGTTTCTCAGGGATATTGAGCAGAGAGCATTCTCGGGGATATTGAGCAGAGTTTCTCGGGGATATTGAGCAGAGTTTCTCGGGAATACTGAGCAGAGATTCTCGGGGATACTGAGCAGAGAGCATTCTCGGGGATACTGAGCAGAGATTCTCGGGGATACTGAGCAGAGATTCTCAAATACTGAGCAGAGATTCTCGAATACTGAGCAGAGATTCTCGGGGATACTGACCAGAGAGCATTCTCGGGGATAGTGAGCAGAGATTCTCGGGGATACTGAGATTCTCGGGGATACTGAGCAGAGAGCATTCTCGGGGATACTGAGCAGAGATCCTCGGGGATACTGAGCAGAGATTCTCGGGGATACTGAGCAGAGATTCTCGGGGATACTGAGCAGAGATCCTCGGGGATACTGACCAGAGATTCTCGGGGATACTGAGCAGAGAGCATTCTCGGGGATATTGAGCAGAGATCATTCTCGGTGACACTGACCAGAGATTCTCACAGGAATAAAGAATGATTGTATTGCTGCTTCTTGAGAAATGTCTTGTATCGTGGGAGAAATATCTTGTAGCTGGGAATAAAGGGAAAGATGAAAGACTTTACACTATTTTTCACTTCAGAAAGTGTTGATAACTATAACTATGTCCTAAAACTGAATATTATACACTATGTGTGTTGAATGCCAAGCACACGGCAGTGAGGAAGTCAGTTCCTTGTTGTGTTTAGTGTATTAGTAATTACAATGTATTGTTTAATGAGATATTTCTGTAATTACTACATATCTATTTAAATCAGAGTAGTTATACACCAGTCATTTCTATCAGTTGTTTCTTTATGTAGGTAAGGCATTACAGTTATACAAATAAATAAACGAATACATAAAATGTAAGATATATCTCCTATGTTTAATCTTCTCTGCCCCGCGATAAAATGGAAACATCTGGCTCATTTACTACTGTATTTCTATTCATTGCTTGAGGATGTCAGCTGACTCTCTTCAGCCAATGAAAGCTGTCAAAATATGGACACAATTCATGTTGCTATAGTGTAAGAGGTATTTCCACTTAGCAGTATCTGTAAAGAGGGGACCCACCTTGCACACTGGTGGGAGCCGGAAATGTCAAATCATTTCAAAACAGTTTGACGTCTTAACAGTGAGATGGCACGGTGAGGTAGTGGTTATGGTGCTTAGACTTCTACTTTAATAGATACAGTGAGATGGCACGGGGAGACTCTGCACGGTGAGGTAGTGGTTATGGTGCTTAGATTGCTACCTTAATAGATACAGTGAGATGGCACAGGGAGACTCTGCACGATGAGGTAGTGGTTATGGTGCTTAGACTGCTACTTTAATAGATACAGTGAGATGGCACGGGGAGACTCTGCACGATGAGGTAGTGGTTATGGTGCTTAGACTGCTACCTTAATAGATACAGTGAGATGGCACGGGGAGACTCTGCACGATGAGGTAGTGGTTATGGTGCTTAGACTGCTACCTTAACAGATATTATGTGATCTATTATCCTGTGCTTCCTTTAAACAATAAACACATGTAAAATGAGTGATCTGATTTGCTGTGTGCGTATTGAAACAAGCCCCACGTTTTACTATGACCATCAAGTGTTCGAGAGAAAGCAATTTATACAGAGAGCAAGACAAATGGGAATGTGTGCTTTGGTTGGATGCTGAAGACAAGCTTTTATTGCAGATGTAGGCCACACAATGCGATGTAAAACCAGCTTAATCACACATTACGATGTGTTAATATGATCGCTGGACTACACAGATAATGAGATGCTAATTCTACATTAATGAGCCATTAAAATGTCATCTGAGATTAATTTTCTGTTCAGTTCAACAAATAAAACGCATGGAGCAACCATAGTTTGATAAAAAATAAAGTGTTGCAGGAAATCACATTCCATTTATCTGTAAGTAAAGCCTTGTATTTACATGGATAATTCTCTGCACACATTGTATCACCCAAATGTCAATTCTGGAGGAACTACTCCTGTCAGATCCCTAATTATACACAGACTACTCCCATCCGATCCCTAATTATACACAGACTACTCCCACCTGATCCCTAATTATACACAGATTACTCCCAACTGATACCTAATTATACACAGGCTACTCCCAACTGATCCCTAATTATACACAGACTACTCCCACCTGATCCCT
This sequence comes from Pelobates cultripes, assembly GCA_933207985.1. Classification (NCBI taxonomy): domain Eukaryota; kingdom Metazoa; phylum Chordata; class Amphibia; order Anura; family Pelobatidae; genus Pelobates; species Pelobates cultripes. The sequence continues at coordinate 370,304,804 of OW240913.1, read as the reverse complement.
AATTATACACAGACTACTCCCATCCGATCCCTAATTATACACAGACTACTCCCACCTGATCCCTAATTATACACAAACTACTCCCACCTGATCCCTAATTATACACAGGCTACTCCCAACTGATCCCTAATTATACACAGACTACTCCCACCCGATCCCTAATTATACACAGACTACTCCCAACTGATCTCTAATTATACACAGGCTACTCCCAACTGATCCCTAATTATACACAGACTACTCCCACCCGATCCCTAATTATACACAGACTACTCCCAACTGATCCCTAATTATACACAGATTACTCCCAACTGATCCCTAATTATACACAGACTACTCCCATCCGATCCCTAATACTGCACACACTGCTCCCATCCGATCGCTAATACTGCACACACTGCTCCCATCCAATCTCTTATTATACACAGACTACTCCCAACTGATCCCTAATTATACACAGACTACTCCCATCCCATCCCTAATTATACACAGGCTACTCCCAACTGATCCCTAATTATACACAGACTACTCCCACCCGATCCCTAATTATACACAGACTACTCCCACCTGATCCCTAATTATACACAGACTACTCCCAACTGATCCCTAATTATACACAGACTACTCCCACCCGATCCCTAATTATACACAGACTACTCCCAACTGATCCCTAATTATACACAGACTACTCCCATCCAATCCCTAATACTGCACACACTGCTCCCATCCGATCCCTAATACTGCACACACTGCTCCCATCCGATCGATAATACTGCACACACTGCTCCCATCCAATCTCTTATTATACACAGACTACTCCCAACTGATCCCTAATTATACACAGACTACTCCCATCCGATCGCTAATACTGCACACACTGCTCCCATCCAATCTCTTATTATACACAGACTACTCCCAACTGATCCCTAATTATACACTGACTACTCCCATCCGATCCCTAATACTGCACACACTGCTCCCATCCAATCTCTTATTATACACAGACTGCTCCCATCCGGTCCCTAATACTGCACACACTACTCTCATCCAATCTCTTATTATACACAGACTACTCCCAGCCAGTCCCTAATACTGCACACACTACTCCCATCCAATCTCTTATTATACACAGACTGCTCCTATCCGGTCCCTAATACTGCACACGCTACTCTAATCCAATCTCTTATTATACACAGACTGCTCCCAACTGATCCCTAATTATACACAGACTACTCCCATCCGATCCCTAATACTGCACACACTGCTCCCATCCAATCTCTTATTATACACAGACTACTCCCATCCGATCCCTAATACTGCACACACTGCTCCCATCCAATCTCTTATTATACACAGACTGCTCCCATCCGATCCCTAATACTGCACACACTGCTCCCATCCAATCTCTTATTATACACAGACTGCTCCCATCCGGTCCCTAATACTGCACACACTACTCTCATCCAATCTCTTATTATACACAGACTACTCCCAGCCGGTCCCTAATACTGCACACACTACTCCCATCCAATCTCTTATTATACACAGACTGCTCTCATCCAATCTCTTATTATACACAGACTGCTCCTATCCGGTCCCTAATACTGCACACGCTACTCTCATCCAATCTCTTATTATACACAGACTGCTCCTATCCGATCCCTAATACTGCACACACTACTCTCATCCAATCTCTTATTATACACAGACTGCTCCTATCCGACTAATATTCGTTACAAATTACTCCAATTAGGTCAATTTTCCACTCACACAATTCCTTTCAGATCCCTGATTCAATTCCCAGTACTAAAACCAGAATCAGTTTGTAGTCACACTACTGCTTCCATCACGTCCATAATTGTGCACAAACATCTCCAGTGAATATTTCTTCTTCTAAGACTTGGCTCTGACACCTCTTTACATGGCTGTCTTTAATTTGTTATATTTCAAAATAACCTTTATTATCTTAACTTACAATAGTCTTATTATTATTTTCACAAACTATTCTCATCATATTATTTTTTTCCATTTTAACTCCCCATACACTGTCTTCATAACATCCTAATTCTGCCCTTATGAGGGTCATGCTACTTCAATCATCTCCCAGACTTTACTCCAGCTCCCAACATTACTCTTGTTTACTGATTACTATATCAGTATGTGCTAGAACCTGCACTGAGATTTAATCAGTATGTGCTCGAACCCACAATGAGATTTAATCAGTTTGTGCTAGAACCTGCACTGAGATTCAATCAGGATGTGCTAGAACCTACACTGAGATTCAATCAGGATGTGCTAGAACCTACACTGAGATTCAATCAGTATGTGCTAAGATTCATTCATTTTGTGCTCGAACCCACGATGAGATTTAATAAGTTTGTGCTAAAACCTGCACTGAGATTTAATCAGTATGTGCTCGAACCCACGATGAGATTTAATCAGTTGGTGCTAGAACCTGCACTGAGATTCAATCAGGATGTGCTAGAACACGCACTGAGATTTAATCAGTATGTGCTAGAACCCGCACTGAGATTCAATCAGTATGTGCTAGAACACGCACTGAGATTCAATCGGTTTGTGCTAGAACTTGCACTGAGATTCAATCAGGATGTGCTAGAACCCGCACTGAGATTTAATCAGTATGTGCTAGAACCAGCACTGAGATTCTAATCAGTTGGTGCTAGAACCCGCACTGAGATCTAATCAGTATGTGCTAGAACCCGCACGTAGATTCAATCAGGGTGTGCTAGAACCCGCACTGAGATTCAATAAGTTTGTACGAGATCCCGCACTGAGATTTAATCAGTATGTGCTAGAACCCGGACTGAGATTCAATCAGTTGGTGCTAGAACCCACACTGAGATTTAATCAGTATGTGCTAAAAATCTATCATTTTGTGCTAGAACATGCACTGAGATTCAATCAGTATGTGCTAGAACCTGCACTGAGATTTAATCAGTATGTGCTCGAACCCACAATGAGATTTTATCAGTTTGTGCTAGAACACGCACTGAGATTCAATCAGTATGTGCTAGAACCCACACTGAGATTTAATCAGTATGCGCTAGAACACACACTGAGATTTAATCAGGATGTGCTAGAACCCACACTGAGATTTTGTCAGGATGTGCTAGAACCCACACTGAGATTTAATCAGGATGTGCTAGAACCCACACTGAGATTTAGTCAGGATGTGCTAGAACCCACACTGAGATTTAATCAGGATGTGCTAGAACCCACACTGAGATTCAATCAGGATGTGCTAGAACCCACACTGAGATTTAATCAGGATGTGCTAGAACCCGCACTGAGATTCAATCAGGGTGTTCTAGAACCCGCACTGAGATTCAATCAGGGTGTGCTAGAACCCACACTGAGATTTAATCAGTATGTGCTAGAACCCACACTGAGATTCAATCAGTATGTGCTAGAACCAGCATTGAGGTTCAATTAGTGTGTGCTAGAACCCGCACCGAGATTTAATCAGTTGGTGCTAAAAATCTATCATTTTGTGCTAGAACACGCACTGAGATTCAATCAGTATGTGCTAAAAATCTATCATTTTGTGCTAGAACACGCACTGAGATTCAATCAGTATGTGCTAAAAATCTATCATTTTGTGCTAGAACACGCACTGAGATTCAATCAGTATGTGCTAGAACCTGCACTGAGATTTAATCAGTATGTGCTCGAACCCACAATGAGATTTTATCAGTTTGTGCTAGAACCCACACTGAGATTCAATCAGTATGTGCTAGAACCCACACTGAGATTTAATCAGGATGTGCTAGAACCCACACTGAGATTTTGCCAGGATGTGCTAGAACCCACACTGAGATTTAATCAGGATGTGCTAGAACCCACACTGAGATTCAATCAGGATGTGCTAGAACCCACACTGAGATTTAATCAGGATGTGCTAGAACCCGCACTGAGATTCAATCAGGGTGTTCTAGAACCCGCACTGAGATTCAATCAGGGTGTGCTAGAACCCACACTGAGATTTAATCAGTATGTGCTAGAACCCGCACTGAGATTCAATCAGTATGTGCTAGAACCAGCATTGAGGTTCAATTAGTGGGTGCTAGAACCCGCACTGAGATTCAATCAGTTGGTGCTAGAACCCGCACTGAGATTCAATCAGTTGGTGCTAGAACCCGCACTGAGATTCAATCAGTATGTGCTAGAACCCGCACTGAGAACCCGCACTGAGATTCAATTAGTGTGTGCTAGAACCCGCACCGAGATTTAATCCGTATGTGCTAGAACCCGCACCGAGATTTAATCAGTATGTGCTAGAACCCGCACCGAGATTTAATCAGTATGTGCTAGAACCAGCATTGAGGTTCAATTAGTGGGTGCTAGATCAAGAATTGATAGTAAATCAATGTGTAAGAAATCCAGCAAAGTTATTAAATCAATATGTGCTAGATCCACCAATGTAGTAAATCGGTGTGCTCTAGATTCAGCAAGGTAATTAAAGATGTAAATCCTTGAACCGACAATGTGATTAAATAGTGTGTGGTAGATCCTGTCCCATCATTCCATGAATATGAATTTGATAAAGTCTTGGAATACATTTTAATGAGAATTTTTAGTTTTGTTTTGAAGTAAAAAGGTTCCTGAATTATTCACATTGAATTGTGAGCTTCAGTGGGGCTGGGATTCTATTTGCATTATCAACTAATGAAATGGTATCAGTGTAATATTTATGGATAAGCTTTTCAAATGATTACAATATGTACACAATTTTAAATTGATTTATCTACTGAGGTCACCATTAGAGTCAATGTGAATTTTTGTAGATAAATAATTTGAAATGTTTATCAAAAAATAATAAATCGAGTGATGCGGCAGACTTGGTTTCATTGCTGATATTTACATCCTCTTTCTTCGTGCAGGTGAGATGGACAAAAACAGCGGGCAGCGCATCAGAGAAGTTCCAGGAGACATCGATTTACAACGAGACCCTGCGCATCGAGAAGGTCCAGAGAATGCAGGGAGGTCGATACTATTGTAAAGCCGAAAATGGGGTTGGGGTCCCGGCCATCAAGTCCATTCGAGTAGATGTGCAGTGTAAGTCATTGAAAGGCAGTCCAGATATTCCCACAGTTCTACTGTGTTCCCACATGTCCTTTATCCAAACCGTGACTAAACATCATACAGGCATCTGCTACAGAGCAAAGGAACCGACCACACAAACCAGAAAATATATGGCAGCTCATAATAGGCTAGCTAGTATAAATATAAGTAGTCTTATCGAAATTCCCAGAATTAGTACTTTTGGTGGTTAGATATAAAGATCATTCTAAAAGTGTAGCGATCAGCTGGAATATTCCATTGGTTTCTAAGGTTATTACAATGCGCCTAGAACGTTACCATGGAATTGTTCTTCATAATTATCTCCATATATGTTGCAATCCCTCAGGAATTGTATAAGCCTGGCACTACCATTACTAAATAGAATCTTGCAATCCGCCAAGATCCTGGGCATTATCATCTCATGATGTTTCCAATTTGCAGTCGAAATCTCAATGATTAGCAATGTACATTTTACGGATTACTTGGTGTAGATAAATGTATCCAGCATAGGACATCCTCTCACCCTTTGTGAGTTTAATACAATATTTAATATATACCGGTTATTATTATTATTATTATTGCGATTTATATAGCGCCAACAGATTCCGTAGCGCTTTACAATATTTTGAGAGGGGGGATGTAACAATAAATAGGACAATTACAAGAAAACTCACAGAAACGAAGGGTTGAAGAGGGCCCTGCTCAAACGAGTTTACAGTCATATGGTTTGATACAGATCCAATTGTATGTGGAATTCTTGACATTAACGTCTCTTTGTATGTTTTCTTATCGTCTTACTATCCGTGTGGGAGAAGTGTTGTCAGTAACTAAGTGTCTTGGACGTATCTAGAACACACTTTACCTGTCGGTTCCTTTGCTCAAGGCTTCACATTGAGAATGTATGATGCAGAGTCAGACAATCCTTGCTATTAAAGCAGTAATCTGGATTAGTGCTTTAATACTTCACATTTAGAACTATGGGGCCAATGGAGTGACCGATGGCCTTGTCATACTAACATCTACTCATCAGATGGACTTGGTAAGATGTTTCTCCATTCTGGGGGCTCATGCCGTGTCTTGCTACTTGTAAAGGCTGACCCTATGATCCTCTTAATGAGCATTGCTGAATAGGGAGATGGTTCCAGAACAGGGATATCACAGCTCGAAGAGACTGTATATTTAATACACTTGTGCACAAATTCATTTCAGCTGGTACGAAACAAATCATTTTCAATCTGCACCCGAACAAATCGATCTGGATTCATTCATTAGAAAGACTCCATGTGTAAATCCCCGAGAGATCAAATCGTTCGGTGCAGACTAAAAGACACACGATAAGCTCGTACCAGCTAAGAAATGTTCGTGCACATGTCTAATCAAAATGAACTCTTAATTGTGGCTATCAAGCTGCTACCAAAAATATACACTCAGATATAGAATATAGATATTACAAGGTTGTTTACATTCTGCTCGAGATACAGGTTGGCAATACGGCATGAATGTAACTGGTACCAAGCAAAGGAATTACTGGAATGGTGAAAGAGACTGAATCGCATTGTGAGCTGCTGTGACTGTTTGCAGATTGGTTTCAGACAATAAACAGAGGAGGTCTCACTGTACTCCTCACTCTCATTCTATCGTGGATGTGTTAGGGGAGATGGCAGTGCCAGCTAAGAGTAGGGTAGATAGCTATTCTCCTTTACATGGCCAGCTTGTTGTTAGGTGGAAAAAGGATGACTGTGACATGCAGGTATGACATCAAAACTGGCCAAACAGGGAATCTGATATGTATCAAAAAGGACAGTATGTCAACTTATATCAAGACTTTGTTAAATTAACATATAGCCAATCGTTAACTAGAATTATATTCAAGTCACAATTAAGACTTTTATTCATTATATACAGTATATTTCTCAGGATTGTGAAACGTGACATTTTAAGAGTAACTGATTGAACTGGAGAAAGTTTGTGAATCAACAAAAAGTGTGTAGACAGCTTAGAACTGATACCCAGAAATATACACCGTATTTGTTACATAAGCTCACAAACATAAGAATCATATTCATTTTACAGATCTAAACACTGCAGGTGGCATTGCTTGTCTTACCCCTCATTCCATCGAGGGACACATCAATCACATCAATATTACTGGGATACCAGGGGAGGGCATGTCTGCATTACCGATACAGAACGAGGTCAGAATAAAACCTGTTAATACAATCCCAGCCCAACGCGTTTTGTCTACTCTAGTTTGACTTTCTCAGGCATGAATAAGAATAAAAATCACATTTATGACTAGTCAATGTGAAAATGTGGTCAATACCGCCATCTTTACAAGGGGGTGAAATTAAATTAAATTAAATCCACTTCCCTGAGGATACAGACTAAAATGTATAAAACCGGCATACATCCACATTAATACAATTGTGGCAGTACATAATGTATCAGTTCATAACTTTAAAATGAATTCACCTCTTTTCACACTATAGCATTTATTGTATTAAGTGGTGAATGATGACATTGTGTGACTACATCATGCTATATAAATGTAAATATTGCAAAAATACACAGATAAATATCAGTGCTTTAAACTACAGCTGCTAACATGAAATATGCTGGAAAAATAAAATATGTGTCATTGTCACCAGCTTCGCCACCGCGCTCAGTGTTAAAACCGCTTCTGTTTGTCGCCATTTTGTCAGGGGACTCCGGCAAGGTGAGTTTCAATGCAGTATAAACATACTTATTACTTTACTTTATAAACCCTTGACCTTTATCACTCAAGTGCCGCTACCTGGATTATAAACTCCTTTTTTAGTTATTTAATATTACTCTGATTTTAATTTAAAAAATAAATTATTCCCCTGCTTTCAAATCCTGTCCAGATTACACTAACGGGGGCATTTTTAGAATGATAAACTAAGGCAGTTTACAGAGTACGTTGGTTTGTTTAAAAACAATCTGTATTCTCACGTCATTGGTGATTTACGATAACACCTGCTAATCATAGGGCCTTTGGCAAGTCTTTCTATTCCTGCCTGTTTTTGTTTCCTCACTCATTCTGACCTAAAAATAGGTCAAGTGATAATTGTTGCATTCATGGCAAAGAAGAGTATTTAAATGGTGTGGTTGCAAAACTCAAAAGTACACAACATTATATATGAGCAATTAAAATAATTATTCATAATATGTCAATTATTTTTCGTAAAACGAAAGAGAATACCAAAAACAGAAACTATAAAAATAAAATGTATAAACATTTCAAAATAAAAATATTGAACTACAATAAATTAGATAAGTGATAAATATTACAATAGAGAGTATAAATCAGAATAAAAACGTTGTCTCCACTTCCTTGTTTCATATAAAGACTGCCTTTTAGAAGAAACCTGAGGTGTGTCTGGATATTTCTATTTTCCATCTTATAACGATGGCACTTGGGTCCTAACCAGTGACTAGGACACGATAGTATTCGGCATATACATTTCTATTCCTAAAACTGTAGGTGTTCATTTAAAGTTTTATTGGCGCATTGAATGTCCCTTCATCTTGTTCCTGTGGTATACGTGGTGCACACACATCAGAATGTGGTAGCAGTATACCGTTTACTATTAAGGTGTACTGGCATTGAGTGCTTGCTGAAATGCACATACGTTGCTTACTGGCACATGATCCAGACTGGGGACATTGCAGGGTTAATACTATAGAAATGCTACTACAAGAATAATCTTCCCTCTGATGAGATTTTCTGAAAGATTTTGCAGTAAAACAGGATAATCTTTAAAGACCTTTGATTGTGTTTTACCAAGTATCTACCTTGCCACGATTTCTACCTGTCTCAAGTCATCGGTTTATGTGTAAACACAAAATAAATCCTAAAACATTCCGTGGACCAACTTTAACTTCTACAAATATCACCCTGAAGCTGCAGACAATGTCTGCTAAGTAGATCGCCCGTCGCTTGATATGGGTCCAGTAATCCGCGGGCCGTACTAGTTACATCCTAAGATATAGTGAAGTGTTTGGGATTTCACAGCAAACGTGACACCTTGTGTAAAGGAAATCTTGGAAATCAGACAAATGAATTGCTAAGGCGCAGCCATCTGTCTGTCTTCAAAGTAAACACGGTATGTGAAGCGCTGCCGACTCCCTCCTGTCACTAAGCCAATGCTCCTAACCGTCCCTGCTTGTGTCCTCACTTAATATAGATCCGTTTCTTCTATTTTCACTTCAAATGCAGCTTGTTCGGGGCTTCCCGCGGCTTTTCTGAGAGACACTCCAACTCCATCAGGAATGCCATCTACCAAATCCAGAATCTCGTTAACAAATACAAATTGATTAGATTAATAACTGTGGCATCTCTCCTGGAAACCAGTCGATTTTATTTCAATTTCAGTTCTGGTAAATGAAAAATAAAAACAGTTTCCATTTCACTTAATGTGAATATCATTCATTTATTTATCCTCCCACCACACTTACCCACACAAACACTGACACACAGATACACATGCACACAGATACGCACATATACATGCACACACTGACACACAGATACGCATACATACACACTGACACACAAATACACACACACACAGAAACACACACATACACAAACACACTGACACACAAATACACACCCACAGAGATACACACACATACATACACACAGATACATGCACACATATGCACACATACACACACACAATGACACACAGATACACACACTGACACACAGATATGCACACATACACACACACACTGACACACATACACACACTGACACACAGATATGCACACATACACACACACACTGACACACAGATACACACACTCTGACACACAGATACACACACTGACACACAGATACACACAAATACACACACACAGAAACACACACATACACAAACACACTGACACACAAATACACACCCACAGAGATACACACACATACATACACACAGATACATACACACATATGCACACATACACACACACACACACTGACACACAGATACACACACTGACACACAGATACACACACATACACACACTGACACACAGATACACACACTGACACACAGATACACACACATACACACACTGACACACAGATACACACACTGACACACAGATACACACACATACACACACACACACACTGACACACAGATACACACACTGACACACAGATACACGCACATACACACACTGACACACAGATACACACACTGACACACAGATACACACACGCACACTCTGTTCTCAGGACTCGTGCAGTGTTTATGAGAATTGCTGGCACAAAAGATGTAAATAAGTTTCAGTCTCACTTTCATTTCGTACACTCTGCAGGATTGCAACAGATGTGATTATTTTTTACACAGTTTGTTTTTTCTGTCTAGAAGACAAAAAGAGACACAGAGTTCTGTAAATAGCACAGGAACCACATGGATAATATATAACCTCGGAGTGCCTTGCCTGCAATGTAATTACACCAGCTTTCATTATGCAGAGATAGAACGAACTGAAATAGTAGGAATCAAAGATAAAAGAAGGGGATTTCAGTAACCCCAAAACGAGCCAACGTTGGTTCCAGTACTAGTTTTAGGAGTTCAATAATTGATGCAAAAAGAGTGTTTTAGAGCACGGCCTGCTGGTGATGTGATTCACAGACAACACGCACAAGTCCAAATAATGGGTTTGTCAGTCAGTCGTCCGTGTCCTACTGTCCATCTCGTCCAGTGCTCCCAGATGAAGTGCTTGAATGAATGAGAGAAAGCTTATATAGTGCAAGATAATTTCAATGGTAGACTCTGTTACTGTATCACTCAGTGAGTGAATGCTGTGTTACTGTATCACTCACTGAGTGCACACTATGTTATTGTATCAATCAGTGAGTGCACGCTATGTTACTGTATCACTCAGTGAGTGCATGCTATGTTACTGTATCACTCAGTGAGTGCATGCTATGTTACTGTATCACTCAGTGAGTGCACTATGTTACTGTATCACTCAGTGAGTGCACGCTGTGTTACTGTATCACTCAGTGAGTGCACACTATGTTACTGTATCACTCAGTGAGTGCATGCTGTGTTACTGTATCACTCAGTGAGTGCACGCTGTGTTACTGTATCACTCAGTGAGTGCATGCTGTGTTACTGTATCACTCAGTGAGTGCACTATGTTACTGTATCACTCAGTGAGTGCATGCTGTGTTACTGTATCACTCAGTGAGTGCATGCTGTGTTACTGTATCACTCACTGAGTGCACACTATGTTATTGTATCAATCAGTGAGTGCACGCTATGTTACTGTATCACTCAGTGAGTGCACGCTCTGTTACTGTATCACTCAGTGAGTGCACGCTGTGTTACTGTATCACTCACTGAGTGCACGCTATGTTATTGTATCAATCAGTGAGTGCACGCTATGTTACTGTATCACTCAGTGAGTGCATGCTGTGTTACTGTATCACTCAGTGAGTGCACGCTATGTTACTGTATCACTCAGTGAGTGCACGCTGTGTTACTGTATCACTCAGTGAGTGCACACTATGTTACTGTATCACTCAGTGAGTGCATGCTGTGTTACTGTATCACTCAGTGAGTGCACTCTGTGTTACTGTATCACTCAGTGAGTGCACGCTATGTTACTGTATCACTCAGTGAGTGCATGCTGTGTTACTGTATCACTCAGTGAGTGCACGCTATGTTACTGTATCACTCAGTGAGTGCACGCTATGTTACTGTATCACTCAGTGAGTGCATGCTGTGTTACTGTATCACTCAGTGAGTGCACGCTATGTTACTGTATCACTCAGTGAGTGCATGCTGTGTTACTGTATCACTCAGTGAGTGCACGCTGTGTTACTGTATCACTCAGTGAGTGCACGCTGTGTTACTGTATCACTCAGTGAGTGCTCGCTATGTTACTGTATCACTCAGTGAGTGCTCGCTATGTAACTGTATCACTCAGTGAGTGCACGATATGTTACTGTATCACTCAGTGAGTGCATGCTGTGTTACTGTATCACTCAGTGAGTGCACTATGTTACTGTATCACTCAGTGAGTGCATGCTGTGTTACTGTATCACTCAGTGAGTGCACGCTATGTTACTGTATCACTCAGTGAGTGCATGCTGTTACTGTATCACTCAGTGAGTGCACGCTGTGTTACTGTATCACTCAGTGAGTGCACACTATGTTACTGTATCACTCAGTGAGTGCACGCTATGTTATTGTATCACTCAGTGAGTGCACGCTATGTTATTGTATCACTCAGTGAGTGCATGCTGTGTTACTGTATCACTCAGTGAGTGCACGCTATGTTATTGTATCACTCAGTGAGTGCATGCTGTGTTACTGTATCACTCAGTGAGTGCACGCTATGTTACTGTATCACTCAGTGAGTGCACGCTATGTTATTGTATCACTCAGTGAGTGCACGCTATGTTACTGTATCACTCAGTGAGTGTACGCTATGTTACTGTATCACTCAGTGAGTGCACGCTATGTTACTGTATCACTCAGTGAGTGTACGCTATGTTATTGTATCACTCAGTGAGTGCACGCTATGTTATTGTATCACTCAGTGAGTGTACGCTATGTTACTGTATCACTCAGTGAGTGCACACTATGTTATTGTATCACTCAGTGAGTGCACGCTATGTTACTGTATCACTCAGTGAGTGCATGCTATGTTACTGTATCACTCAGTGAGTGCACACTATGTTACTGTATCACTCAGTGAATACAAAGTTAGTGAATGGTTTCTAAGAAGGGTTTATGCCCATGGTTTCCGTGCCAGCTCTCTCTGGTACCAGCTTCTATTCTGCCCGCTCTGCTCATAGGGGATCAGCCTTTACAAGTCCTTTTGTTATTTTTCCCTTAAACCATCTTTGAAAGTTTTCTCATCATGGTGAAAGGGGTCAGGTCCAAGAGGGCTGAAAGCCAGAGTATTGACTAATAAAGAGGATTACAGAAATATGGGGGAATGGGAGCACGTGTTTTACTGTATGACAGTCACATCGATCACTCGGCACAATTTGATTAATTGCTTTCTCGCTTATTATCTCATGACTTGTTCTTATATGCAATGTTTTCACGCTGTCAGATCTGTATCACTATTCATTTAAACCATTCACCATTACCAAGCAGACAAGAAATTAAATCTTCCAATAATGATAATAGGACTTTGTTGTAAGATTCAAATGCAATTTTCTAAAGAGGAGTCTAGATTTAGGAGGTTAATTCCATTCGACCTCATCCTCTGTCACTTTGACTTTTGAAACCTGTTTAGTCTAATGTTCCTGACTGTTCAAAGAGATTCAGCTTCCGAAACAGTAAGTTAGCAGTGCGAGGAATGCATTGAAATCCGCTTTCTATGTTACTAATAAAAATACTAAGAAAATGTGCTAATTTCTAATGGTGCAAAGTTCATATACCTTTATAGGGTCATTCACTAAAGAGACAACTGCTGCAAATTTAAAGTGAATGTCATATTTTACATGGATAATTTTTCTAATTTGGATAATTTGCCTAAATTTTGAAATTCACTTTGAATAATTCTTGGCAATTATCACTTTAGTCAGGGCTGGATTAAAGGACCACTATAGTGCCAGGAAAACAAACTCGTTTTCCTGGCACTATAGTGCCCTGAGGCTGCCCCACCCTCAGAGTCCCACTCCTGTGGTGCTGAAGGGGAAGGAAGGGGGTAATCCCTTACCTTTTTTCCAGTGCTGGGACTCTCCTCCCTCTTCTTCCATCAACGCGTGCCGCGCGCGCATTCAGCCAGTCTCACAGGAAAGCATTCACAATGCTTTCCTATGGTCGGCAGTGTCTTCTCACTGTGAAAATCACAGTGAGAAGCGTGAAGGCGCCTTTAGCAGCTGTCAATGAGACAGCCACTACAGGCTGGATTAACCCTAAAACTGCTATGATTACAGCAGGCAGGGTTAATCCTAGACGGACCTGGCACCCAGACCACTTTATTAAGCTGGAGTGGTCTGGGTGCCTATAGTTGTCCTTTAACATAGGGGCTGATGGAGCTGCAGCTCCAGGCCCATTGTTTTAAAAAAATAAAAGAAATATTTTTTTGTTTTTCTTTACTACTCTTCACATGCTATTGCTTAAGTATGGAAACTTAAGAGGGATGTAGGGGAACAAAACTGGTGTGGACCAGCTGACAATTAAATTAGTTAAGGTAAAGCTGACCTTGCACATTATGCAAATGCTCTGGCTGCTTCAGTCTCTGTAACGCGGTGTCATGTTTTCTTCTACACTCACTACATCCATCTTTCCTCTGTCCCACACTGTATAACAGGAGCTTCTGCCTGCTAGTAAGGAGAGGAATGGATCAGCGAGTGCTACGGGACAGTCCTTAGAAAGCATGGAGCGAGCGCATCATTAGACGCATTTATGCCAAGCTCAGGGTGCTGTCTGCACAGTATGCCCTTAGCTGGCCAGCCTGCATTCACGCCAGGCTGACCATTTAATTCTTTGTGCATACACGCCCCCTTTTTGGGCATGTTTGACCCTTTGGGTGGTTCTGGTTACGTGATTCACATCGGTGGCCCACTCTTTTACCCCGCCCACCGAAATCCTGCTTCACCGGACACCTCCATCAGATACATGATGTTTGGGAGGTATAACTGTTTTAGTATTTCCTGTTGATAAAATTCTTTAATTAGGCCCATCATAATTGTCAGCACCAGGCCCAATGGACTTTTAATCCGGCCCGGTTGATGTTAATACTATTAGGGGTTTTCCCCCTCCCATTTTGTCAGTGTCTCCCACTAAGCAGATCATATCAGTCTGCTGCCACTGATCCAAACAGTGCCCCCCTCCAGTGCATTCCAATCCCCCCAATATCTTCTACACTAAAGGGATACGGACATTACAATGTAACTGCTGTCTGTAGAATACTCAGGGAACACAGCAGCTCACACTGGACGGGGCAATTAACCAACTGCCCCCCAATATCTTTAACACTAAAGGCATATGGACATTACAATGTAACTGCTGTCTGTAGAATACTCAGGGAACACAGCAGCTCACACCGGAGGGGGGCAATTAACCAATCCCCCCAATATATTTTACACTACAGGGATACGGACATTACAATGTAACTGCTGTCTGCAGAATACTCAGGGAACACAGCAGCTCACACTGAAGGGGGCAATTAACCAAACCCCCCAATATATTTTACACTAAGGGATATGGACATTACAATGTAACAGCTGTCTGTAGAATACTCCGGGAACACAGCAGCTCACACTGGAGGGGGCAATTAACCAAACCCCCCCAATATATCTTACACTACAGGGATATCGACATTACAATGTAACTGCTGTCTGTAGAATACTCTGGGAGCTCACACCACAATATCTTTACTTAAAGAATTAACCTCAATATGTTTACACTATAGAGCTATTAGCACAACACTTCTACAGTAGAAAATCAGATATTGCAATCTAGAATAAATGAAAAGTTTACATTCAATGATAACTCCGTGGAAATGAGTAGGCTGGCACTAAAAGTATATCAGCAGGACCCTTTTGATAAACATAAATGTGTTGAAAAAAGCTATTTTATAGTTTATAAAAAGTGCACAAAAAATGTATAAATTAATTATTAACATTTTGGGAGAAAAAATGCAAATAAGCGCAAGATTAAAGCCAGAACACATTAGAATCAAAGTATTTGATATGGTGAAATCTTGGCTGAAATAGCTCTTTATCCCATAATGCTTTGTGAGATAAAATGGACCGATGAGGAGTGGGTTATATTGTCAGCCAGTAGATCACTTTGCTAAGTAACATTCACATCTGGGAAAATGAGCCTTTAGCAATGAAGACATAGAAGAAGCAATTACTTATACGTTTATATAATCATTTTTATTTATAATTTGATCAATTAAACTACAATTGAGTAACACTCTGAAAGACACAGAGCAAACATTTAAAGCGTAAAATATGATCTTTTCCCATGATCCTCTGCTATAGTCCGTTGTGCCACTCACCACAATTTGCTAGTTTTTATGAATTTGCCAATGTTACAGCCCCGGCAATGCCACGATGGATAAACCAGCAGCGCTGCATGAAACCAGTAACTCTCAGACGCCAGTTGTGATGTCAGAATGCCATTTTACTGTCCAAATGATATAAAAATTAATCCTAGTAATTGTTTTATGCTCTGGATTCAAGAATTTTCTTATCTCGAATATTGCAGCACATTCAGCGCTGCCTCCTCTGCCATCTGCCAACCTAAAATCTGTTTATTTTCCAATTATACACTGCTAATTATTGTCAGCTATCCCCTCTATTGTTTATCCATCTTAACTCTAGCGTCACACTATGACCTTACTCTCATTTTCTCCCTCCCAGTAAAACGCTGGGCTCAGATACCGTGTTTCAGTAATTCTGTCCCTCTTCTGACGGCTGGAACTGCTCAGGTCCCAAGCTGCCGCAGCCAGACTCTTAATGAGGAGCTCGGTGTGTAATTAAAATGACGGAATATAGAAAAATGAACTGTTTTCCAAAAGCTTTCAACTTAAACAAATTGAGTTCTTTCTTTCGGACACGGAGGGTATTGTCGGGTAATGATGTCATAAGATAAACGACCGCTCTAAAAACCTATATAGATTCTCGGTTCTGGCTCATTATTGTATTAACCCTTACATTGGTAGGGCAGTTAGAGATTTGCAGCCAATTTACAATTTCTCTAGAAAATGCTTTATTAGGAGGAATAGAAAAAGATTTCTTGTGGTTTTTAGCATGCCCTCGGGAGTATTTATCAGAGAGAATCGCATTTAAAGCCAAAGCACGACATAAAATAAAATGAATTGTCAGCAGTTATTCCAGTCGCAGTTAGATTTGAGGGCAGGGCAGCAGAATGGTTTTTACTTTGATTGTGTTTTTCCTGCTCTTTTCACATTTCTCCTCCCAGCAGCTCATCGGTCTCTTTTTTTATCCCTCTCCCAAGTTACCTATCTGTTTCCTTACCCATGCCCCAGCTCCCTTCCTCCCCAATCTGTCTCACTCCCAGTCTTTCTTTGTCTCCCATCCATAATATCTCTCTAACAGCCATTTCCCTTATTCTTTCTGTCTCTGTCCAAGTCCTTATTTCACAAAAGGATATCTCTCAACTGCCCCTATTTGGGGCCCAAATCCCTTAGTCCTTTTCTAGAAGCTCCATATTGCGATTGATATTTTATGGCCTGTACCGATAATCTGTGATCTCTCAGGATGATAATCAATAACTGGTACTGATATTCTACCCCTCTCCATGCCTTTTATCTGTGGCCAGGGAGAGGATATTACACTCCGTGGTGGTCTAGTGGCTTTGTGGAGGCTGCCAGGGGGTTTCACATTGTAGAGGCGGTGGCCGGGACCCAGCACACTCTAATCTTCTGTTTCCAGCAGGGCCTCTCTCCACCTCTTGCAAGACCGGTGTTCCACGTGGAGCGTTGCCGTGGTCACCCGCAGCAACACTTTGTCTGTTGGGGGAGTTGGAGAGAGGAGCTGAAGATATTATCGTCTTTATTATTATATCATTATAGGTCGATACTGATATTTGCTATAATGCTGAATATTGTCCGATTATATTGGCCAGACCAATAATCAGTCGATCCCTAGTCTGTATAAAAGAGTTTCACAGCCATAATACTCCCAGTAATGTGCCTTTAACCCCTTAAGGACCAAACTTCTGGAATAAAAGGGAATCATGACATGTCATGACATGACACGTGTCCTTAAGGGGTTAAACTACAATAAATGTGTTTAGAAGTCCGTCTTAGTAAATAGGATACATTGTTATTGTTATAAATTACATGTTAGTTGATACATTGATATCAGTAAGTCACCTAAAATTTCTCAGGTTAGCCCCACCCTGGCCACACCCACTCTCACACAGAACAGTCCTGGCCACACCCACTCACGCTCAGAACATCCACTCCCCTGACCACAACCCCACCCACATTCAGAAAAGCCCCAAACATGGCCACTCCTAATATTAAAATGTTGAGAGAGATGAAAAAAGCAGTTTCTTCCATTCTGTTTATTCTTTCTTGTGTTTAATGTCTGTCTGTCAGTGTTTTATCCATGTTTTTCCACTATTCTGTCCTATCTATCACAGTGTCTTTTATTCATCTTTTCTAATTTCTCCTGTCTTTCTATAACGGCCTCTCTTTTCTCCCATCACAGCCTGTCTTTTCACATTTTTTTTCTCCCCCACTATCTCACTCCCCTCCACTATCTCAGCCTCCCTCCACTATCTCAGCCTACCCCCACTCTCTCACTCTCCCCCCCACTATCTCAGCCTCCCTCCCTATCTCACTCTCCCCCAATATCTATGCCTCCCTCCACTATCTCAGCCTCCCTCCACTATCTCCTGACTTCCCCCACTATCTTACTCTCCCCACTATCTTAGCCTCCCCCCGCTATTTCAATCTCCCTCTTTACCTTACTCTATCCCACTATCTCAGCCTCTCTCCTTACCTCACTCTCCCTCCACTATCCTAATCCTAAATACATGGATTGCTCTACCTCCTTCTTGCCCACTTTGGCCACTGAAGAAGCATTGGCCTTGATGTTACAGACAAAGAAATGGTGGCCTGTGGCTCTGCATAAACCATGATTGATGTATACTGGAGGTTCAGTTAAGACACTGTATCATTCTGATTTATTGAGCAGAACCTGGGGACGTGAGGAATAACTGATAGCAGCAACAAACAATGTGGGCACTTGTACTGAGTCATATCCCAAAGACCAGTTGCCATGAACTCTTCATTGACACAGTCTGCACACAAAAAAAACACATATACATAAAGTGAACTGCATCCAAATTATTTGCAGACATACACTATACAAGCACCCCATAAGGTGTCAGCCATACTGGAAGCCATTTAGAAACATAAACCAATAATCCAATGTCACCTCCACATTACTGAGCAGACTTTCCATTTTACAAACCTTTCACCTTCAGAATGCTTACATACTGAGAAATAGAGGCCTAGCTGAGTAAACACTGACCAGTCTTAATCCCGATTGATTTATAGAAGTCCATAAACTCTTATTCCCACCTTAAAGGAACACTCCAAGCGCCATAATCTTAGCGTGCTGTATACCCTGGGGCTGAGAGCAGCAGCCAGTCCCTACTCCCAGTGCGCAGAACGTGACATCGTACCCTGGCACTCAAAACTCTGTGAGTGAGGAAAGAGCTGGGAGACAGCAGCAGACCCAGTGCAGACTCAGGGTGGCATATGGGTTATTCCCTAGAAAAGACAACGTTTTGAACAAATCAAACAAAAGCAATTGAAATAGCTCAACACAACGAATGCTTGAAGTGGTTTCCCCAAATTCTATTGAAAATGCAACTTGTAATGGCTTCTCCAGTTTCAAAATTATTCAACCCACTGAACAGAATCCCTCGCAACAGCACAAATATGCAAAACAAGTGTTGTCTCAAGCACACCTGATGCAAGTAATCAAGGGCTTCATTGTGCTTGAGCTGCAACACTTAAAATACCTGAATTGCTAGGGGTTTGCTGAATGTCACGTTTCAATGCATGTTCGATATATGGCAAGTCAAAAGAATGATCCACAAAATTAAGAGAAGACCTAATTGCCCTTCACAATCAAGGAACAGGATACAAAAAGAAAGTGAAGGATCTGAATGTTCCTAGAGACACCATTGCAAGCATAGTTTGCAAGTTCAATGTTGAAGGAACTGTGGTTACACTACCAGGACAGGGGAGAAAATAGAAGCTACCATTGGCTGCAACCAGATTTCTGAGAAGGCATATTGAGTAAAACCCTGCAGCAAGACGTGGTGGCAACAGACACTGCGGTTTCAGTGAGTACAGTAAGGCGCGTACTAAATGCAGATGGTTTCCATGCCAGAACTCCATTACTAAATCAAAAGTACAAGAAAAGCTGCCACCACTATGCTCAATATTATATATATATAGAAAAAAAGAAGAAAATTGCTCTTCCACTCACGCTTAAATCCCTTAGTAGCCGGGTGCTCGCATACCATGGCTAGTAGTATCCATCCATGAAAGCAGGTATCAGCACTCTCGTATATTAAAAGTAAAAAATTTATTGTAGTAAAATTAAAAACGATCGTTTTTAATTTTACTACAATAAATTTTGGACTTTTAATATACGAGAGTGCTGATACCTTCTTTCATGGATATATATATATGCCACATAGGTTTGGGGCTTCTGTTCTGTGGAGCAATGAAACAAAACTGGAACTTTCCAGCCCAAAGGATCAGCGGTATGTCTGGAGCCAGAATATGTCACTCAGGCACTGACGGTACGCTAGGGAGCAGAGCAGGAAGAGCTCACTTTCCTCACTGGCTTCATTGAGCGCCTGCCTGCCAAAGCAGAGCCTGCCAGCCCAGCAGCAGTCAGACAGGATCCACTCCAGCTCTCCCAAAGGTAGGGACACTTAGTGAGTGTATAAGAAAATGTATGTGTGTGTGTCTGTCAGTATATGTGTCTGTCAGTGTGTGTCTGTTAGTGTGTGTGTCTGACAGTGAGGTTTACTGTCAGTCAATGAGTGTGTGTGTGTGTGTGTGTGTGTCTGTCAGAGTGTGTGTGTCTGTCAGTGAGTGTTACTGTGTTTGTCAGAGAGTGTGTGTCTGTGAGTGAGTGTGTCTGTCAGTGGGTGTGTGTAGCTGTCAGTGTGTGTCTGTGAGTGAGTGAATGTGTGTTTCTGTCAGAGTGTGTCAAATCAGTGAGGATGTGTATGTCAGTGTATGTGTATCTGAGAGTGTGCGCATGTCAGTGAGTGTGTGTGTCAGTGTGTGTCTGTCAGTGAAAGTGTGGGTTGTTTAAACAGTGTGTGTGCCAATGAATGTATGTGTGTGCCAATGACTGTGTATCTATCTATGAGTGCATGTTAGTGCATGTGTCAATGAGAGCGTGTGCCTGTCAGTCAAAAAAGTGGCTTTGACACAAAGTGGTGGGGAAAATTTAGATTAGCGGGTGACAAAATGTAGTTCACTCGTGCCTAAGGCAGCCATATCCAAAATTTACCACTGATCAGGATATTCTAGGAGAAAATGTTGTGCCACTTGTGAGGAAGCTGAACTTTGGGCGTCATTGGACCTTCTAACAAGACAATGATCCCAAGCATGTCTTTAATTCCAACAGTGTGTGTGCTATTGACTTAATGTGTGTGTCAGTGAGTGCATGTCAGTGCGTGTGTCAATGAGGGCGTGAGTCTGTCAGTCAAAAAAGTGGCCTTGACACGAAGAAGCATGTCTCAAATTCCACCAAGGCTTGGTTGCACAAGTAGTACTGGGAAATTCTACACTAGAAAATCACTGGTGGGATTTGAAGAAGGCGGGCTGCAGAATGCAAACCCAAGAATATTACTGAACTGGAGGCCATTATTCATGAGCAATGGGCAATGATTCCTCAGGAACGCTGCCAGAAGCTGGTGTCTGGCTCGGCATCCTATTTGAAGCAGGTCATAACAGCAAATGGTGCTCCACTAAGAACTATAGATGCTTGTCACGAAGGGGTTGAATAATTGTGAGACTGATGTTGCATTCATTGATTTCGTTTGATCTGTTCATTGCAAACAGCTGAAAGTCAGTACATTTTGACAATAAACCTGATTTTAATGGGAGGATATAGAGGATTGGGGGGATTTTAATAGGTTATTTATGTGTTCAGCTGCTTAGTGTGTCAGTAATGCTACCCCGGAGATCCTGGGGTCTGTTATGGCCTCCCCTAATGTGGGGAGGAATGAAACACATAACATGAGCTTGTTTAACATGCACAACCCGGTGCTGCCATGGGTTTGTTTGACTTTGAGTCCAGTCATGTGGCTGGGCCTAGAGTAGCTTTTGCTCGTGGGACGAAGGACACGAGGTGTCTGGGTTCCAGGAGATGGTGTGCTGCACTGCCTCTGTGGGTGCAGTTGTGAGTCCCAGTTTGGTCAGCAGTGCTGGTACTTCTGCCCCATCGGAGATCTTGAGTACTTTTCCAGCGTGGGTTACTGTGAGGAGTCGTGGCAAGCCCCAACAGTATGGTATCCATATGTCGCATAGTTGGTTGGTGAGGTGGCTCAGGGACTTGCGCCACTGGAGCGTGGCTCGAGTTAAGTCCTGGAAGAAGAGTAAATGTGAGTTCTCAAATGTGAGAGGTGTTTTACCTCGGAGCGCTGACATAATTTGGGTCTTGTCATGGGTGGTGGTGCAGCGGACTATTACGTCTCTGGCATTTTCGGCGGGTGCGTTAGGTGGAGTGGGGAGACGGTATATCCCTTCCAGGGTGATTTTCCTGGCCGCAACTGGGGGCACAATAGTAGCCAGAAGTCTCCTTATATAGTGTGGCAGTTCGTCCGCTGTTATGTCGCCTGAGATACCAGGATTTTAATGTGGTTGCGCCGTACGCGATCTTCCTGGGTGGACATCTGCAGCGGGAGTGCTTTTTGCGCTGTGTGTAAGTGTTGCATGTGGTCCTTCATAGTGGACATACTGTTGTGTATATCAATTATATTCTCCTCTGTCATCTGTAATATTTTGCACATCAGCCTTGAGGATCCCTATGTCAGCAGAGATAATTTTCTGAATGTCTTGCACCCAGTTTTGTAAGTCCCTTTTGGTTGCTAGTGAGTTATCGTCAGGGGTCATTAGTGATTGCATTTGGACCTGCTGGGAGTCTGGTGTGGGCTGAGTGAGAGGATAGGCCCCTGGATGTGGTAGTGGCTGTGTGTTTGGGTCCTCTGTGGCAGCCATCTTTGGCTGTGTTTGCCGCTGGAGCATGGCTCCAATGTCAGGGTGTTCAGCTGAGGGGCCTGGTTGTGATTTTTTGCGTGCGCCGCCCCATATTTACCAGAGTCTTGTCACCGGGGGTGGGAGGTCTCCTCGTTGCATCGAGGCAGTACTGCTCAAGAATCCCGCCAGGGAAGAAATCCGGGTCCCGGTAGGCCATGGGTAAGTAGGCCCGGGGCTTGCGTTCGGTCTCCCAGTCTTCGGGCTTTGAAAGAAAGGCATCAAACGATGCAGGCGAGGATCCTGGTTCCGGTTCTGGTTGGTTTATGGCCAGATGGTTCGTTAGTGCGGCGATGATTGTGGATTAGTGGCAGCCGTTTCAGGAGTGAATGGATATGGCGTCCATTCAGCTCCGGTTCCAAGCTCTGCCCCCAAAATAAAGCATTTTTGTTTGTTTATTGCACTACTTCCCTTTGGAGAAATTATTCAAAATGTTAAGTTTTCCCCCACCTGTATATCTGCCCCTACACTGACCCTGAAAGAGCTGGTACCAATATAATTTAGGGCGGCTTTTTATTCCTTGCCCTGCTTTGCTGTTATCTATAAACCAATGCCAAACAGTTATAATGTATTTAGACAGAATTAGCGCTAATTCCCATTTCATTGTGCTGGTTAGGTTGAAGTTTCACACGGAGTGATATTCTAAATTTAGTGGGTCTCACATACAGTCCAGCTCTCTGTTCAGCACAGAACACCCGCTGAGAAGCAAAACAACTTTAGTAGCAAAAAATTCAGACACCGTGAAATATTAATAAGCGCTGGACATCTGGGAGGCAGCCTGGCCTGAACATTAAACATCAGATAAAATAGCTGAGAATGAACGACCGAAATAGCAGCAACTGTAAGAGCTGCCAGCAAACTGCGCCAAGCGATTGATTACCCCCCAAAGGCCAATCCCCCTCTTATCTTGTTTAAAAAAAAAAAAAAATGTCAGGCGTATCAGCAGTAGCGCAAGTTGTTATTTTAAATACCAATAATATAAAATATACATCACTTGCTATTTTTCCCCCTATACAAACATTACAGGATTTAAGGAATAATTTGCAGGGTACGTTTCTAAATCTTACATTGTCCCAAAAGAGACTGGCTGACAGTGAGTTTGCTTTCTGTTAAATCATCAGATTGTTTTTGCGAAACGTCCCCCAGTTTATATAAAGTGTCAGGTGCAGAGCGTTTAATAAGTGATCTTCCTCTGTGTGACACAGCCATGCGAAGGGGAGGAATGTGCGCGGCTTGATAAGTACAGTGTGTCTTTCTGACTCCAAGTTTATTGTATCCCTTAGTGGAAGGAGTAGCCAGAAATAATGAAATAAATAAGGCAGCTATCGTCTGACTGCAGAATACTGAGCACCATCACAAAGATTCCTTTTACTGTCAGCTCTTTGCAGAAACAGACAGGTGAGCCTATCATTCCCCACAGCTGGAGGCTTCTCTCAATTTACAGAAATACGGCACAAACATCTTCCACCCTCAAACACAAAACTACAATCACTTGGACCATCTGCTCTGTGTATTAAGGAATCTCATCCGGGTCCACATCCCACACATTTATTTCACTTGTTTGGCCTGAACTAATTTAATAACTGGGAGGCTATTCCAGGTATCTACTACCCTTTCTATATCACTGTTACTGCTCCCACTGGAAGGCTATTCCAGGTATCTACTACCCTTTCTATATCATTGTTACTGCTCCCACTGGAAGGCTATTCCAGGTATCTACTACCCTTTCTATATCACTGTTACTGCTCCCACTGGAAGGCTATTCCAGGTATCTACTACCCTTTCTGTATAACTGTTACTGCTCCCACTGGAAGGCTATTCCAGGTATCTACTACCCTTTCTATATCACTGTTACCGCTCCCACTGGAAGGCTATTCCAGGTATCTACTACCCTTTCTATATCACTGTTACCGCTCCCACTGAAGGCTATTCCAGGTATCTACTACCCTTTCTATATCACTGTTACTGCTCCCACTGGAAGGCTATTCCAGGTATCTACTACCCTTTCTATATCACTGTTACTGCTCCCACTGGAAGGCTATTCCAGGTATCTACTACCCTTTCTATATCACTGTTACTGCTCCCACTGGAAGGCTATTCCAGGTATCTACTACCCTTTCTATATACTGTTACTGCTCCCACTGGAAGGCTATTCCAGGTATCTACTACCCTTTTTATATCACTGTTACTGCCCCCACTGGAAGGCTATTCCAGGTATCTACTACCCTTTCTATATCACTGTTACTGCTCCCACTGGAAGGCTATTCCAGGTATCCGTATAACTTTATTCTGCTATACTGGAAGGCTATTCCCTAGGTCACTGGACCCTAGGTATCACTGTGTATCACTGTTACCGCTCCCACTGGAAGGCTATTCCAGGTATCCACTACCCTTTCTGTATCACTGTTACCGCTCCCACTGGAAGGCTATTCCAGGTATCCACTACCCTTTCTGTATCACTGTTACCGCTCCCACTGGAAGGCTATTCCAGGTATCTACTACCCTTTCTGTATAACTGTTACCGCTCCCACTGGAAGGCTATTCCAGGTATCTCCTACCCTTTCTGTATAACTGTTACTGCTCCCACTGGAAGGCTATTCCAGGTATCTACTACCCTTTCTGTATCACTGTTACTGCTCCCACTGGAAGGCTATTCCAGGTATCTACTACCCTTTCTGTATCACTGTTACTGCTCCCACTGGGAGGCCATTCCATGTATCTACTACCCTTTCTATATCACTGTTACTGCTCCCACTGGAAGGCTATTCCAGGTATCTACTACCCTTTCTGTATCACTGTTACCGCTCCCAATGGGAGGCTATTCCAGGTATCTACTACCCTTTCTGTATCACTGTTAACGCTCCCACTGGAAGGCTATTCCAGGTATCTACTATCCTTTCTATATCACTGTTACTGCTCCCACTGGAAGGCTATTCCAGGTATCTACTACCCTTTCTATATCACTGTTACTGCTCCCACTGGAAGGCTATTCCAGGTATCTACTACCCTTTCTATATCACTGTTACTGCTCTCACTGGAAGGCTATTCCAGGTATCTACTACCCTTTCTGTATCACTGTTACTGCTCCCACTGGAAGGCTATTCCAGGTATCTTCTACCCTTTCTGTATCACTGTTACTGCTCCCACTGGAAGGCTATTCCAGGTATCTTCTACCCTTTCTATATCACTGTTACCACTCCACTGGAAGGCTATTCCAGGTATCTACTACCCTTTCTATATCGGTGTTACTGCTCCCACTGGAAGGCTATTCCAGGTATCTACTACCCTTGCTTTATCACTGTTATCTTTTACTGCTCCCGCTGGAAGGATATTCCAGGTATCTACTACCCTTTCTATAACATTGTTATTGCTTCCACTGGAAGGCTATACCAGGTATCTACTACCCTTTCTATATCAGTGTTACTGCTCCCACTGGAAGGCTATTCCAGATATGTACTACCCGTTTTATATCACTGTTACTGCTCCCACTGGAAGGCTATTCCAGGTATCTACTACCCTTTCTATATCACTGTTACCGCTCCCACTGGAAGCTATTCCAGGTATCTACTACCCTTTCTATATCACTGTTACTGCTCCCACTGGAAGACTATTCCAGGTATCTACTACCCTTTCTATATCACTGTTACTGCTCCCACTGGAAGGCTATTCCAGGTATCTACTACCCTTTCTATATCACTGTTACCACTCCCACTGGAAGGCTATTCCAGGTATCTACTACCCTTTCTATATCTCCATTAGCTGCTCCCACTGGAAGGTTACTATACATCTACTACTTGTCACGTGTAGTACAGGCACATTGAAGGACCCTATTTCTAATATAACTGAGGCTGTTCCAAATCCTTGAAACCTAGGAACGTCTGAGTAAGAGTGCACACAGAATGTGCGATGTGTGTTTTCTATTATTACATTTTTTGTTATCCCCCTCCATAGAATGGGGAATATGTAAAAAAGCTAGGTTTTAACAAACGAGACTGGCGCATGTTATGTATGAAATCTGGTCCTTTAGTTTGTTCCAGTTCAGTTAATGCATGGATTTCTGGAGTCAGGCGCTCCTCCTAGAGCCAGGGGCTGATATGGTGGAAGAGGAGCTCAGCGGTTGGTAGCTGTGCAGTAAGATAACCGTGATCTAGTGTCGACCTTACCTGTTTGAGCCCTTTCCGCCAGAAGCTAAGTCCTGGTATCTACTACCCTATACATTTTCTTTCTCTAGAATGTCTCCTTTCACAGAGAAAGCTTCTCTCTTATCTCTCCGTTAATTCCTTAGGGTATGACGATAACCTGCGTTTCAGGAGGACAGATTATTTCAAGTCATTCTCAGCAGGTTCAACGTACAATAAATACTGCACTGCTTCAATTCAGGCTCAGGATTTCCTCATTGCTAAACGTATCTGATATTCTAAATGGAAGATTGTATCCTGACTCCTCCCTTCATCATTTTCCAGGATTTCTCTTGTTAGCCGTTATAAACATGTATATACGCCAGGTATCCACTGTAATGTCACAATCATAGGTTCAGGTTTCAGTCTGTGGGATCTGATCTTTGGGTGAGGAACTTCGTTTGGCTGGGAGGGAGAATGCAGCATGATGACTGAAACAGGAGAATTCAGGTCCCATGGACGTAAAACAGTACATAAAGATTAGTGTTTGAATGAGGATAAATTTGGTTATTTTATTCTTAGCACCTTGGAACCTTTGTGATATATTAAACTGCCTACTTATTATTTTGTCCTCAATAAGTTATGTCCAGAAATGTCTCTTGTTTTCATTCTGTTTTGGCTATAGAATATATCCAATTTTTATTGTAATTACTTTGTTGCTTTTGATGCTGATGAATCATTAACATCACTAACTTTCCGCCATGTTTCCTGCGGCACTAAAATGATCCAACAGATCCATCGAAACCAAGTCTATAACTTGTTCTGCGACCCTCCCTTCCAGATCTAGACGAACCAATTCTCACCATCCATCAGACCATCAGTGATGTGCGAGGTAGCTTCTACCAGGAGAAGACCGTGTTCCTTCGTTGTACCGTCAGCTCCAATCCACCGGCTCGGTTCATATGGAAACGGGGAAATGAGATTCTTTCCCACAATCAAGACAATGGTGTGGATATTTACGAACCTCTCTATACACAGGTAGGTCCTTCTCATTATACAGAGAAATGGTTTTTTTTCCAGGTGCTGCGCTAACCTCAAAAATATTCTGTAAACGGTTAAATAAACTCAGAATTATAGAGAATCAAACTGGAGGTTTATTGCTATATGGCTATTTTATGAATAAGTGAAATGTCATAGTGATCATACTACAATTGATATAAAATATTGTCATAGTTATGGATAGAGTACAGTCGTGCAATCTGAAATTAAACAACTGAAACAAACATAATCAATTGTGTCGAAATATAATCAACTAAACGTGAAAAAAGTGAAATGAGCATGGCATATTTTGGAGATGTCTGGTGCTGGTGAATAAGTGCTTCCTCTGACCAAAGTGGTCTTAAAGTTGTCAGCCCCAACAGACAAAGAGTGAGCCACGAGAGGAACTGATATAAGGTATTTATTGAGATATATTAATTACAGAATAAAGGGCACTGTGGCTCTAATACACACAAACTTTTATTTTCATAATACAACAATTTTCTATTTACAATAAAATCAAAACCAGACCACAAAATACCATTTAAAACACAAATTTGCAAATTCAGATTAAAATTACATTGCAATCCAAGGTACAAAAGGTCCAGGATCTTGGGCTGTAATGGGGGAGTTTTAATGATATGGCATATTATACGCAGCAACATTTTGGCCTCATACTGAGGTCTTGATGAAGACTTGCTGTTTGTAATATGCACTAAGTTTCATTAAACTGCCTTATTACACCCCTGAGTGTGTAGTCCATTTGTACTTTGGATTGTCTGAGAGGCGTATACCAGCCCTGGCGTGGACTTGCACCTTGTGGTTTTAGGAAGTGTACGGATTCCTATTTTTTGGATAAACTAAAATCACGTGTGACGTTCGAAATGGACTGGGAATTCATCATTCGATAACCACAAATATTATGTTAAATAAAGTATAATGGAAAACCTAATATAATATGATAGAGTCGAAATACATACATATTGTTATATGCTGATCATTTTTTTAAGGTTTTCCTGCGTTTATAATTTTATGTAAATCTAATCCGGCATAAAATGAGATTACACGCCAGCTAGAACACGTAGTGTACGATACCAAATGTTATTTGGTGGTTTAACTTATATACTTTCATTGGAGTAAACAGACATAAATATACATTTGCTGGCAATTTTCCAATATGGACTCCCTTCTCACCGCTTCCATTTTAGTCTCTAGTCGTATCTCAGTGATTAACAATTTGAGAAGCTGAAACAGTTGTCTGGTCTGCATGTTTTGTACACCTTCCTGGTCTCTTCTCCATTATTTACAGACTCCTCAGTCTCCCCAGTTTCTTAGTATCTCCAGTCTCTCTGATTTTTTATTTCTCACCAGTCTCTTGGTGTCTCCAGTCTCTGATCTCCTCAGTCTCTTGGTATTTCGAGCCTCTCTGTTCTCCTCAGTCTCCCCAGTCTCTTGGCATGCCCAGTCTCCCCAGTCTCTTGGTATCCTCAGTCTCTCTGATCTTCTCAGTCTCATGGTATCTCTAGTATCTTGGTATCTCAAGTCTCTGATCTCCTCAGTCTCTTGGTATTTCCAGTCTCTCTGATCTCCTCAGTCTCCCCGGTCTCTTGGTATCTTCAGTCTCTCTGATCTCCTTAGTCTCTTGGTATCGCCAGTCTCTGATCTCCTTAATCTTCTCAGTCTCTTGGTATCTCCAGTCTCTCTGATATCCTCAATCTCTTGATATCTTCAGTCTCTCTGATCTCCTTAGTCTCCTCAGTCTCTTGGTATCTCCAGTGTCTGATCTCCTTAGTCTCCTCAGTCTCTTAGTATCTCCAGTCTCTCTGATCTCCTCAATCATTTGATATCTTCAGTCTCTCTGATCTCCTTAGTCTCTTCAGTCTCTTGGTATCTCCAGTCTCTGATCTCCTTAGTCTCCTCAGTCTCTTGGTATCTCCAATCTCTGATCTCCTCAGTCTCTCTGATCTCCTCAATCTCTTGGCATCTTCAGTCTCTCTGATCTCCTTAGTCTCCTCAGTCTCTTGGTATCTCCAGTCTCTGATCTCCTTAGTCTCATCAGTCTCTTGGTATCTCCAGTCTCTCTGATCTCCTCAATCTCTTGGTATCTTCAGTCTCTCTGATCTCCTTAGTCTCCTCAGTCTCTTGGTATTGCCATTCTCTGAGCTCCTTAGTCTCCTCAGTCTCTTGATATCTCCAGTCTCTGATCTCCTTAGTCTCCTCAGTCTCTTGGTATTGCCATTCTCTGAGCTCCTTAGTCTCCTCAGTCTCTTGGTATCTCCAGTCTCTGATCTCCTTAGTCTCATCAGTCTCTTGGTATCTCCAGTCTCTGATCTCCTTAGTCTCATCAGTCTCTTGGTATCTCCAGTCTCTCTGATCTCCTCAATCTCTTGGTATCTTCAGTCTCTCTGATCTCCTTAGTCTCCTCAGTCTCTTGGTATTGCCATTCTCTGAGCTCCTTAGTCTCCTCAGTCTCTTGATATCTCCAGTCTCTCTGATCTCCTCAATCTCTTGGTATCTTCAGTCTCTCTGATCTCCTTAGTCTCCTCAGTCTCTTGGTATCTCCAGTCTCTGATCTCCTTAGTCTCCTCAGTCTCTTGGTATCTCCAGCCTCTCTGATCTTCTCAATCTCCCTGCTCTGTCCAGTCTTTGTAGACACCAGTTTCCCGGGTCTCTCCAGTTTTCACTGTTTAGAGGATACTTTTCTGTATTATCCGCTCTGTCTTATTAATCACGTCTCCATACCATAACTCTAAGTGTGTTCTATGAGTATAAGACAGCGAATCGATATCTCGCCTATGCCAGGCTTATTACCAGGTCTAACGAGCTCCCACTTCCTGCTGTAAATTAGCTGCATATTTCTGCCACAACCCTCTGCAGACGTTGAGGTCAATAGGTTTGGATTCAGAATGGAAGGGATGTTTCATGATTCTCTGTAAAACACAGAAACAATGATTCCCCTTGACTCAACACAATGAATCCCGCTAGTATCGGAGAAAAGTCTAGAGCGTTATCATCATGTATTGCTGCTTCGCATTAAGAGAAAGAATGTTTTCTTTCCTACGTCTTGTTTATTAGTCAGACGAGATAGAGCCAGGTTCATGCAGTCAGAGCCGCCAGGAATACAAACATGTTGTGACAATTTGCGCCCAGTGATCTTCTGGAGTTTTAGCTATGAAATTGGCACATTATGGTCTCCATTTACTATTTTTGGATAAACTTTTCAATTGATCTTGGTCTTTTAGAACAACTTCCAAATGATTCATCTACAGAAGTCACAATTAAAGTTTGTGGGAATTTATGTAGCTAAATCATTGGAAAAGTTTTTTTTTCTAACAGATTGTGATCATTTGAAAAGCTTATCCAAACCGATTAAATTGAGGCCATAATCTGCTACCATACTAGTAAATAACACTGGAGAATTCATCCAGGAGTATTTTGCGGGCTGGTGGGCAAGGCGTAAGTTACGAGATGAAATGGCCGTATTTTACATCAGATTTTAATACATCAGCTGATTCTTGTTTTTCAAACTTGAACTTTAAATTAAGAAAGTCTGCCATAAAAGTGACCACAATAATGCAGCGTGGTTTGCTACAATCAGCATTCATTTCCTCAAATACATTTCTTAATAAATCAGTGCTGTTTGTTGCAATTTGGTTAATGGAATGGACGGCTGGGTAATTATCACTGCAATATCAAGATAGCCCAATTGTGGCAGACCTCAAATATGTCAGCAATATGTTTGTTAATTAATTAATTTATATCAATAATTTCTTATTTCTTTTACTGTGATTGGTCCCATTGGAAATATCTTCACTCACGCTAAACACCGATTGGTTGGGGGGGGGGGAGTCTAACACGGACAGATTCTCTTTCTTTCCAAGTTCTGATTTGCTGTCACTCCTCCATTCCTTTTAAATTTTCCACTAAAATAGGGTCGCCCTCCCCGATGAAACCCTTGTTCAAAACACAACCTGGGTGGCATGGATGGGGTGGGCAGCCAGAACTGGGAGCAATTATTTCTTGAATGACTTCAATTGCAACTTATTTCTAAACACCTTAAAGCAAATATAACGGTGGCTAGAAAGAGTTACAGATTTTCCCAAAATAAAATGATTTATTATTTATTGAGATTTGCGTTG
Source organism: Pelobates cultripes (assembly GCA_933207985.1). Lineage (NCBI taxonomy): Eukaryota > Metazoa > Chordata > Amphibia > Anura > Pelobatidae > Pelobates > Pelobates cultripes. Next base: position 370,272,640 of record OW240913.1, on the reverse strand, counting down.
TGTTTTTAATATCATCAATTAAGCCTTTACTATTCCATCCTCTCCCAGATCACACAATAAAGGGTTTATTTAAAATAATCATAATTAAATAGAAAGTTTATTTCTCCGTGATTGCACCGGGGGCGAGGAAAGGGTTATTAGCACAAGGTCAGTGTGTGAGTGCTAATGCAGTAATAAAGTAAATTTGCGATTGATTTGCTATGTCCTGATTGTATAAAAGATGCTGTGTTCGTTGGCAGACGCTGAATAACTAATTGATTTGTTATGTTTTGATTGGAGACTAATGCAGTCTCTATATTTAGGATCACAGTCTCAGAGGTGACTAAGAAAGAGAATTACCAAAACAATACAAAGTGATCAATACTAATTAGGAACCCCATGTACATCGTGCTATAACTGCCATACTGTCAGCCATGTGAGGATTGCCATGTGCAGGCCGGGCGCGAGTCATGTTGTCAGGATTAGAATGTCAATCAGAACACACACCGCATCCACTACACAAACACACTGCATCCACTACACAAACACACTGCATCCACTACACAAACACACACCGCATCCACTACGCAAACACTGCATCCACTACACAAACACACACTCCATCCACTACACACACACACACATTGCATCCACTACACAAACACACACCGCATCCACTACACAAACACACACCGCATCCACTACACAAACACTGCATCCACTACACAAACACACACTCCATCCACTACACAACACAAACACACACTGCATCCACTACACAAACACACACTCCATCCACTACACAACACAAACACACAGTGCATCCACTACACAAACACACACCGCATCCATCCACTACACAAACACACACTCCATCCACTACACAAACACACACTGCATCCACTACACATACATACACTGCATCCACTACACAAACACACACTGCATCCACTACACAAACACACACCGCATCCACAACACAAACACACACTGCATCCACTACACAAACACACACTCCATCCACTACACAAACACACACCACATCCACTACACATACATACACTGCATCCACTACACAAACACACACTGCATCCACTACACAAACACACACCGCATTCAAAACACAAACACACACCGCATCCACTACACACACACACCGCATCCACTACACACACACACTGCATCCACTACTGCATCCACTACACAAACACACACCGCATCCACTATACAACACAAACACACACTGCATCCACTACACAAACACACACCGCATCCACAACACAAACACACACCGCATCCACTACACACACACACTGCATCCACTACACAAACACACACTGCATCCACTACACACACACACCACATCCACTACACACACAACGCATCCACTACACAAACACACACCGCATCCACTACACAAACACTGTATCCACTACACAAACACTGCATCCACTACACAAACACACACTCCATCCATTACACAAACACACACTCCATCCATTACACAAACACACATACATATTCTTGAAAACATGAAAAACTTGCTGTATATTTTGTGCATTTACCACTCAATAAAAGAAAGATTTACAAAAAATATAAATGAATTATTCAGATGTTGAGTTAAAGGCAGATTTGTGTAGAAAGTGTATATATGTATATTTTTTAAACTTTGAATGAACAGAATGTTGGTACCAGTCATTGGCTATTGGCTTAAATGCCACCGACAATCTGTATCTGTATCGGCCCTTATAAAGTAGTATCGCTCGATCCCTAGTCTCTATAATGCTAATTCCAACAATTTATTATAAATAGTCCTACATATACCTTGAGTTCATATTTTTAGATCAACGTTTCAAGAAAAACCTTTCAAATGTTTTATCTACAAAAATTCCATAGACTTAACCCCTTCAGGACCAAACTTCTGGAATAAAAGGGAATCATGACATGTCACACATGTCACGTGTCCTTAAGGGGTTAAAGGTGACCTCAGTAAATAAATCATCCGGAAAGTTTTTCCAACAGACTGTGATAATATGAAATGTTTATCCAAAAGAATTAAATTGAGGTCATAGTTAGCCAAACACTGCATTGCGATTGGCTGGATGTTAATGCAGGGGATGGCCAACTGGAATATGTCAGGATATACAAAAATACCCACTACTCGCATATCCCTGCCTAAAACGGCTCAGACTGGTTTTTATTCGGTGCAGTGTTTATTTTTATTTTTTTGTTGTACTGGACCTCCATTTTCTTATATCAGAAGCATTGGGTCTGTGGTTAACAATGCTGCTTATAGTTGTTTATAGTCAGATAGATCTCTTCCTCCAAATAATATTCAGAGGTAAATAGGAGCTAGGTTGGAAGCTAGGCGGAGGAAGGGGTTATTTTATGTCGCACTCTTCAATATAAAGGTGGGTACCAGACTTAGGGTTATACCAAATATGGGAAATGTCATAGATATTTATTTGCAGATTATAAAGAAAAATCAAATAATAATCCAAGCAGATTTTCCATTGCTGATGGCAGTGTTTCTCGATCTGTCCCATTTTCAGGGTGAAACCAAAGTACTGAAATTAAAGAATTTACGACCTCAGGATTACGCCAATTACACGTGTCAAGTGTCTGTGCGGAATGTCTGCGGGATCCGTGACAAATCCATCACTTTCCGCCTCACTAACAGAACCGGTAAGATTATGACTGGAAGCTTGGAAAAGGCAGGGTTATTGTGAATTGTACATTCGGTTTGTTACTGGTCGGTAGGCATCAGGAACGTACAGCAGGAGATTTAGGAAAGATGAGCAAAGTGCTACAAGTGATTGATTAGCAGGAACATTCCACTGGGTTCCATGGTGACGGCATTTCTTTTTAAACTTTGCATCACTTTGCAGTTAGTTTTATAAACCTTGTATATATGTACATTCTGTGTTTGGCATGAATCTCCTCCATCTGGGTATGGCTTTGGGGGAAATTTATCAAAGTGTTGTGAATCTAAAAAATAGTGTGAATAATCACTATGGAAACCAACAGATTGATCGGGAATATTCCACTGATGATCACTACTTTGGTAACGTTGTATCCCTTTTCCAATCACAGCACTTTCCCAGATGACCCCTATGACGTCCACACAGATTTTCTAAAGGTTTTCCATTCAAGTGTTTCCAGAAAGCCTTGTGTTGAACAGAATATGCTTTTTTAATACTAAATGAGAGGAATTTTCTATAAGGCAGAGGCATGTCCTGTCGATGATAAGCTGCATTCTCCAGGATACCACCATTTTATCCACATAAATATCGAAAAAACAGTCTTCAGATGTGGTTAAGGAATTGATAAAAGCTATATCTTCATTTTGTTCAATCTGTCAGATATTTTAGCCAACCACAGGCTTTCCATTGAGACTGGCGCCCAGTTTGAGGGTTCCTGTGATGGAGGAAGAGGGACCTGGGTTAAACTTTGTAACCCCTTAAAGTAAGAGACTCCCAGCACTTGCAGGCACCATAATAAATTCATTGTCATGTAGTATTTATGGTGCCCAGAATATTCTTATTAAGGAAGAGTTCAAAATTAAGGTTAAAGTGTTGAATTCAGTATTAGTATTAGAGTGTAGGGTACAGTATTAAGGTTAGAGGGTACAGTTTATTATTACAGTTAGAAGGTAGGGTTTGTATTAAGATTAGAGGGTACAGATAAGATTTATGGTTACAGGGTAGGGTTTGGTATTAAGATTAGAGGGTACAGTTCAATATTAAGGTTAGAGAGTAGAGTTCCGTATTAAGGTTAGACGGTAGAGTACAGTATTCAGGTTAGAGGGTAGAGTTTGATATTAAGGTTAGAGGGTAGAGTTTGGTATTAAGGTTAGAGGATAGAGTTTGGTATTAAGGTTAGAGGGTAGAGTTTGGTATTAAGGTTAGAGGGTAGAGTTTGGTATTAATGTTAGTGGATAGAGTTTGATATTAAGGTTAGAGGGTAGAGTTTGATATTAAGGTTAGAGGGTAGAGTTTGATATTAAGGTTAGAGGGTAGAGTTTGATATTAAGGTTACAGGATAGAGTTTGGTATTAAGGTTACAGGATAGAGTTTGATATTAAGGTTAGAGGGTAGAGTTTGATATTAAGGTTAGAGGGTAGAGTTTGATATTAAGGTTACAGGATAGAGTTTGGTATTAAGGTTAGAGGGTAGAGTTTGATATTAAGGTTAGAGGGTAGAGTTTGATATTAAGGTTAGAGGGTAGAGTTTGATATTAAGGTTAGAGGGTAGAGTTTGATATTAAGGTTAGAGGGTAGAGTTTGATATTAAGGTTACAGGATAGAGTTTGGTATTAATGTTAGAGGGTAGAGTTTGATATTAAGGTTAGAGGGTAGAGTTTGATATTAAGGTTACAGGATAGAGTTTGGTATTAAGGTTCAGTGAGAGGGTGGCATTTGTTTGATATTAAGGTTAAAGTGTAGGGTTTGTTGTTAAAGTAGAGGGTAATGTTAAACATTGTGGTTAGTATTAGGCATTACATTTAGAGGTCTTACCTTACTTTAGCTACATTACGTGGCTGCTCAAATATGGTAACGTCAAAAATGCTGTTTCAGTATGACTGTACCAAAATGCCCAGACCATAACGGCATAGAAAATGTTGCAGTGTCACCCGTGTATTGTGGCTTAGCAAACCCTGCTCTGAGGCTTAGTCACCCATGTATTATGGCTTAGCAAACCCTCTATTATAGCCTAGCCATCCTTGTATTATAGCTTAGCAAACCCTGTATTATGGCTTAGCAAACCCTGCTCTGTGGCTTAGCCACCCCTGTATTATGGCTTAGCATACTCGGCTCTATGGCTTGGCAAAAGCAGATGTCTGCACCTGTGTGGCCTGTGTTCATGTTATGTTGCTACAACGCTGGTTTTTATTAACAAACAAAACTACTCACAAACACTTTTTTTAAATTCTTTTGAGAACATCTATCAAAAAATTAACAAACACTCATGTGGATTAATTAACCCCTTAAGGACGGAGGCAATTGTACAAGTTCTGATCAAAACAAAATGTAAACAAAACCTGGAATTTGTCTTTAGTGCCCGGACTGCCACCACAACCACTTACATCTAAAGGGCTCCAGCTTCCCAGTGCCAGGACTGCTATCACAACCACTTGCACATATGTAGGGCTCCCAGTACCTGGACTGCCACCACAACCACTTGCACATATGTAGGGCTCCCAGTACCAGGACTGCCACCACAACCACTTACACATCTATAAGGCTCCCAGTGCCCGGACTGCCACCACAACCACTTACACCTCTATAGGGCTCCCAGTGCCAGGAATTAGCTTATTGATCAAGATTCCTGTCATCATTCACATAATTTTCCCTTCCTCTCTGTTGTTTTGCCACTTTTTAGAAATCCAAAGCACTTCGGAACTTCAACAATTCAGAACTTTGTCAATAGGGTTCGGCACTTCGAACATCCGTAAGCATCTGAATGTCCGAATTGCACGAAATTCGTCCGAATGTACATTCAGAATGAAACGAATTGCACATGTCTAATAAAATGCACATATTTGTATTCTGCAATGTCTCACAAGTACAACAGTACCCCCCATGAACAGATTTTATTACAAGGTTAAATATTAAATTTTTACCCGGGGCGGCCCTCGGCCTTACTAAAATTAGGACCCACTTATCGCAATAACATGCAGAACACGAGAGAAGGGTCAAAAACTGGATATTCAGACTCAAATGGAAACTTAATCAAGCACATATTCGGACCACACACTGACACTACATACACCTTTAATAGATTAAATGAACATGACACTCCAAGCCTGTACATCCAGCAAAAGCTGAACAGAGGTCAGCGGCAAGTGGACCCCCACGTGACACGGACTCCGCCACTCGGACAAACAATACCGCATGTGACTAAGCAGGAGATCACGACGATAGTGAGGGCTCCCCTCCTATATAGAAAAAGGGGAGACTCCCCAAGACTGACGCAATTGAGAAAGTAATATGGCAGAGTAGTCACATTAGCAACGGACAGATGACTCCTACCTGGCAGATAATTGTTTAACTGAATGCTGTAAAGAGTGTTAAAATGTTGATATCGCTATACAACCCAAAAAAATGCTATATGCTCATGTAAAATCATCTTACGCTGTTAAAATTCAATAAAAACAGATTTAATTTTTTTTTTTCAGTATATACACATTAAAATTTGGCTATTTTGGTCTGAATCTTGAATTCACTTTGAATTCCTGACAATTCTCACTTTAGTATAACATTTTAAATAACCTTTTTAACACAGTGCAGTAATATCAGAACATGTTATTTGTAGAACAAAAAGTGTGAAACAAAGATGAATTAAAATTCATGAGAATTAACATTAGTCCTTTTGAAAGAGATTGGTGCATTATAAATCTATACTTTGCGGTTATCTGAGATGCAAAAATGGAATATACTTAGCAACAAATATACTGAATACTCCCAGATACTAAGGGAAAAAATTGTTCCTACATTTTAAACAAAAACCGAGAACTCGTAGGATGGACATAAACTCAGAGAAATCTCCATAGTTTACCCTCTGTGTAGTCCCCACTCGGAGATACAGTAACCTCTGATGATCGTTTTGGCTTTCCTGGGCCTTGTCAGTGAGGTGTAGCTGATACCCCTCTGGACACAATAAATACAATTTGGTGTGTCTAATTTACATCAGATATCAAATACACCCTAATCAATAAGTATATTAATTTTAAAAAAATGGTGAGTGTTCACTCCCTAAACAGCGAGCTGTGGTACATTTTTCAAATCCATTTAGTTTGACTTACTCAAGACAATCATTAACTCCCAACAAGTTATTATCCAGTGATTAAACCAGTGGCATGCAGTCACAGTATAATCCTATGCGTGGAATGCCTCCTCCCTAATCTCATTAACTTCCCATCTCGGTGGCTTGTCCATTAATGCTCAGATATACATCAGGACGTGAATGCAGCTTTATAGTCAGAAAATAATGATCTGAGACCGAAATCCGGTAGAGTGGGGTTTTATATGAAATGCTTGCACAATTTGAGTGTCTTTTCCACCACTTGAGAGGGCCGAGTGATGTGCTGCACGGACGCCAATTAGCAAACTATTGTGCCAAATTCCCGTCACCCTCACAGGAATTGACATATGACTGTGCTCATCCTGCAATCTAGCTGTTTAGTCAATTAAAAAAAAAACCTTTGTGCTCAGAATTTTAACAAAGCAAATTTTGTTGTCTAATTCTGCTGGAATATCAATATGCAGTAACGATTTGGATTTTATTAAAAAATATTTTTTTTTCCTCTATCAGTAAATTATATGGATACAGTATCTTACAAAATAAAGAGAGAAAAATTCCTTGATCTGTGCATTTCCTCTGCTGCGGACTTGGAAATATGTTCGACAGTGATTTTTGTGTATTTTTGGCGGGGTTTGGAGCTAGAAATGGATGAAGTGTTTATAGCGAAGTTGGGATTCCTTATGTCACGCTTGTTGCCCACACGGCCTGTTGCCCACAGTGAATTCTGGGAGTCATACAGCTTATCTGCTTGAATATCAGGTTCTGATTGACTGCCAACGCCATCAGTTCTCAGTAGTTATTGTTTTAATAAAAAATTTTCACTCCCGAAATTACCCACCAAACTGAGATTTCTGGGGATTACACTTTTTAGGCCAGATTAGCTAAATCGGAAAAATATCCACGTTGGATTATCTTTCTATTTTGGATATTTTCATCCTAAAAATGTAATTCATTCAGTTTTACAGGTTTAAGAAAAAAAGCAAATTCTTTCACTGTGTCACAGAGAAATATTATAATAATCAATGTTCTCCAATGTCACTATACAGTGTGGAAGTGAGTATTTAAGTGTTTTATTGAGAAAAAAGGTGAAATATATAAACTTCCCTTCTAGTTGTGGATTTTAACCCGAAGATCTCCTCAAATCTTCCACAAATATATAGGCAAAACACATAGTTCATGAACATGTTCATTTTTTGTTTCCCTATAGTTGGATAAACCCGATTGTGTTTTGCCCAGTTTTACAGGTTTCACAGTTTAGTGAAATAATGTAATGCAATTCAAAAACAAAAAGTTCAGTTCAGAACTGACAGATGTTCAAACGTCCTGCCATGTGATTGGCTGAAACTATTATTTTCTTTAAGTAAATTTTTTACGGAACTGCATTTTATATTGTTACAGCAATTGACTGTTTCTATGTTTAGTTAAAGGACAGCTGTCATCAAATTTTCACTTCTTATTTTTGAAACTATTAAATTTAATAAAAATGTATGATTTTTACAAATGATGTATAATTATTTTTTTGGGATAATATATTTCTCTAACTGGCTAAGCAGCCATATTTATTTATTTATAAAATATTTTACCATATCAATTCAGGATGTAACACTATATAATTTGGAAATGTCCAAGGGGAGTAAGTTACATAGTTACATAGTTACAAAGCTGAAAAGAGACCTGCGCCCACCAAGTTCAGCCTTCCTCACATATGTTTTTGCTGTTGATCCAAAAGAAGGCAAAAAAACCCAGTCTGAAGCGCTTCCAATTTTTCAACAAAGTAGGAAAAAATTCCTTCTTGACCCCAAAATGGCAGTCCGATATCTCCTTGGATCAAGCAGCTATTACCCCACTAATTAGAAATGATATCCCTGTATGTTATGTTTTTGCAAGTATTTATCCAATTGCTGTTTAAACATCTGTATGGACTCTGATAAAACCACCTCAGAGAATTCCATATCCTTATAGTTCTTACTGTAAAAAACCTTTCCTTTGCCTTATTTTAAATCTAATTTCTTCCAGCCTAAATGTGTGACCTCGTGTCCTATGTATAGCCCGGTTTATGAATAGATTTCCAGACAATGGTTTGTACTGGCCCCGAATATATTTGTATAATGTTATCATATCCCCTCTGAGGCACCGTTTTTCCAAACTAAAGAGATTTAAATCTTTTATCCTTTCTTCGTAACTAAAATGCTCCATTCCTTTTATTAATTTTGTAGCTCGTCTCTGCATTTTTTCTAGTGCCATGATATCCTTCTTTAGAACAGGTGCCCAAAATTGCACAACATATTCATTTATAAAGAGGCAAAATTAGATTTTCAACCCTTGAATTTATGCCCCTATTTATACATGACAAAACCTCACTGACCTTAGCAACTGCAGATTGACATTGCATATTGCTGCCTAATTTGTTGTCTATAACAATTCCCAAATCTTTCTCGTGTGTGGTTATCCCTAATTTACTACCCTTTAGTGTTTCAGAATGCTTGTGCCTTCTGGACCATGAAGTGCATGACTTTGCATTTCTCTATATTAAATTGTATCTGCCATTTTAGTGCCCAGTCCCCCAATCTATCTAAATCCCTCTGCAGCAAAGCAATATCTTGCTCACATTGTATTACTTTACAAAGTTTTGTGTCATCTGCAAACACTTAAACATGGCTTTCAATGCCTATTTCAAGATCATTTATAAATGTGTTATATAGAAGCGGTCCCAAAACAGAACCCTGAGCGACATCAGTTACCACTTTTGTCCAGCTTGAAAATTTACCATTAATGACAACTCGTTGTACTCTATCCTGAAGCCAATGTTCTACCCAAGAATAAGAATATTCATCTAAGCCAATTTATTTTAGTTTGAAGACTAACCTATTGTGAGGAACCGTATCAAATGCCTTGGCAAAATCCAAGTAGATCACATCCACTGCAACACCCGGATCTATACTTCTACTTACTTCTTCCTGGAATGCAATCAGGTTAGTTTGGCATGACCTATGTTTCATAAAACCATGCTGATTATTGCTAGTAACAAAGTTCTTCCCAATGAATTCCTGAATATTATCCCTTAATAGCCCTTCAAATATTTTCCCAGTCACAAAAGTTAAGCTCACAGGTCTATAATTTCCAGGCAAGGATTTTGAACCCTTTTTAAATATAGGAACAACATCTGCCTTTCTTCCAATCCTCAGGTACAATACCTGAAACAAAAGAATCTTGAAAAATTAAATACAGAAGTCCACTTATTTCCCCACTTAGCTCCTTAAGCACTCGTGGGTGAATACAGTCAGGCCCCAGAGCTTTATTTACCTTAATTTTCTTTAACTGCTGTAGCACTTTGTCTCGAGTTATCCAATCACAAGTTATCTGCAAGTTTTTTGCAGCAATCATTTGCAAATCTCTTGCCATAGGATCCTCATTAATATATACTGAAGAAAAATAGTTATTTAAAACTTCTGCCTTTTCATGATCTTCATTAACTAACCAGACCCATCTACACTTTCATTTTTTTTTTTTAGAATTGATGTACTTGAAAAAATTACAAAAATTCTGGTTTTACATTTTTTGGCATTTAATTTCTCATTTTCTAGTTTAGCCACTTTAATTGCCATTTTGCAAGCATTATTGGCTTCCTTATATCTTTAATAGGATGCCTCTGATTTTTCTGATTTAAATGCTTTAAATGCCCTTTTCTTATTTTTAATCTCTTGTTTTACTTCTCTTCTAAGCCAAATTTGTTTTAATTTGTTTATTTTATATTTATTACCCAATGGTACGTACTGAGAAATGTACATTTCTAATATTTGTTTGAATATTTTCCATTTATCCTCCGTGTTTTTTTTAACTAAGGAATTTATGCCAGTCAATATGTTGTAGAGCGGGCTGTTATTGAAATTTGCTTTTTTTAAATTATACGTTTTAGTATACCTCACGTGCTTTTGTTTTTTAGAGTTTATTTTAAAAATTACCATATTGTGATCACTATTTCCCAAATGCTCCCCTACTTGAATGTTGGTCAAAAGATCAACATTGTTTGTTATGACGAGATCCAGACAAGCGCCCTTTCTAGTTCTTACGGAAGACTCTGTATACATTTATAATATTGTTTTAAACTGCTTTATATAAATTACATTTTAAGATGAAGGTCCCTTATGTCAGGGTACCTGTTGGTGATGTATCCAGGGAGGACATCCTCTCTGCTTAGGGGCTCCCTTCCCCTAGCATTTCGGCATATTTCGGCCGTTTTCGCGCCGGCCGCGCTAGCTCCTCCCCCTTTTATGACGTGACGGCTAGCGTCGACGTCATGACGTCGGCATTTGCATAAAGTGCCGGGAACCGCTATTCCGGACCTTTTGGGGGCGTGGTCTCTATTTAGGTACAGGGTATTTAAAGGAAACCTTTACTACTGCTCATTGCCCTGTCGTGGTTCTAGCTTGCTAGTCACTCAGCGCGTTCTTTATCTAGTGTTTCTGGTTTTGACCCTTGCTTGTCTTTTGTCCTGTTGTCCTCTCCTCTCCTTTGACTCGGCTTGTATCTCGCTTACCTGTCCTCCGGCTCCCTTGACCTCGGCTTACCTTTTGACTATTCTTGCTTTGTCCTTACGTTAGTCCGGCCATTCTAAGGTCCGGTATACGTACCTCCTTCTGTGCGCACTCTGCGTATTGGATCCCTGTCAGTGGGGTAAGCCCGGGGTTGTAGTTCGAAATGTATACTTATCTGGTTTAAAAAACCACGACAAGCATCAGGCGAACCCCCATATCGTAATGGTGACGTGACATGGGAAGATGCGCCTACAGTGGCTACTTCCAAACCAGTACTTAGCGAGTGGCTAGCAGTGGAACGTATTTCTTCAGACTGGGTACTGGAGCGTGTCAACAAAGTTTGTAACGCTAAAGCCATTTGGTCCATTCTATGGTCCATGGCCTCAAATCTGGGGTCAGGAGGACTAGCACCAGCAGGATCCATCATGGCCCTGTCGTAATGTCAGGAAACTGACAGGGATCCAATACGCAGAGTGCGCACAGAAGGAGGTACGTATACCGGACCTTAGAATGGCCGGACTAACGTAAGGACAAAGCAAGAATAGTCAAAAGGTAAGCCGAGGTCAAGGGAGCCGGAGGACAGGTAAGCGAGATACAAGCCGAGTCAAAGGAGAGGAGAGGACAACAGGACAAAAGACAAGCAAGGGTCAAAACCAGAAACACTAGATAAAGAACGCGCTGAGTGACTAGCAAGCTAGAACCACGACAGGGCAATGAGCAGTAGTAAAGGTTTCCTTTAAATACCCTGTACCTAAATAGAGACCACGCCCCCAAAAGGTCCGGAATAGCGGTTCCCGGCACTTTATGCAAATGCCGACGTCATGACGTCGACGCTAGCCGTCGCGTCATAAAAGGGGGAGGAGCTAGCGCGGCCGGCGCGAAAACGGCCGAAATATGCCGAAATGCTAGGGGAAGGGAGCCCCTAAGCAGAGAGGATGTCCTCCCTGGATACATCACCAACAGGTACCCTGACACCTTAAAGCCATTGTCGAAAACTAATTTAAAGAGGCACAGCAGTGCCTAAAGTAATATATATATATTATTTAGTATATATATCCCCAATGAAAACATGCATACATTTAACCTGGCATGTTTTTATTAAGAGTTAAATCTAAAAGCAGCTAGCAAACCCTGCTGATCTCTTGTCTGTTGCCTTTGCAAGCCCTCCCCTTCTTACCCCGCCCAGACATTCTGTGGCTGTCCAATCAAAGATTTCCTTATGCAGCCAAATTCAATGTTTTGTGAACCCAGGACATACTTGAAAACTAGAGAAATTTAAATGTATCCTTCCTGGTAAAATATATTATAAATAAATAAAAATCAATGGGAAGTCTTTACAAGACTGGTGCTCTGGGCAATTGCTGCCTCTTGAGTTTATCTCCACTAAGCTAAACAAACCAGAAAGTAACAGGACTTGTTGTCTGATTGACAGCCAGGGGAATGTAACAAGGATAATTAATTTATAACTGAAATCTAATTTTTTTTTGTAAAATTAACAAAAAAAGAGCACACTGTTCACACATTGGGCACTTCATCAAGTTAAAGTGCTTTAGGGACAGAAGACAAATACAAAAAATAGATAAAGGCGCCTTAGAACACAGTAATGTACAAAAGTGAAGCCAAATATAAATCACATGTCCGTACTTTTATTAAAAGCCTACGAAGTCTTTGGCTGTTATACAGTGCATATCTCAAAGACAATATTGAGTACATGGTATTGAGATACCATGCACTGTATAACAGCCAAAGACTTCATAGACTTTTAATAAAAGTACGGACATGTGATTTATATTTGGCTTCACTTTTGTACATCACTGTGTTCTAAGGCGCCTTTATCTATTTTTGGGGAATCCTTGTAAGATTTAATGCTGCCTTAAAGTATATAGTGAGCACCTAATTTTTTTTTTCTTTCTTAAAGTGCTTTAGGGGTCTGGGGTGTCTCTTTAACAAATGATTAAAAGGATAAATGTATATAACTTTATTAAAATGAACGTTTGGTGATATATAGTGCAGTTCCATTAGTCAAAAATAACACCTTAAAGTACTGATCATAAAAGAATTTCATAGACACGTAAAAACTCATTTTTCTTCTTTCTTAATCTATAAATTTATACCAGGTGTTACCCAGTTTGCCTCCTCTGTGTTTAATTCAGATTAATATTTACACGTGTGGGAGCTGTGTGCAGACATTATTTGATCGGTAACTATGGGTGTATGACATATATATAAAGCATAATAGCTCATTACAATCATATGGAAAGAAAGTCACACATTTATTAAGCTCCCGGAGTACCAGACATTAAAAAGAATAATTTCTATTTAATAATTCCATCATGCCATTTCGCTCACATTACTACTGTAAAAAATTCCTACAATATTTACAATAGACGTCATCAAATAACATTTAATACATTAAACTCCATGAGAGCGTCATTCACATCAACATACACTGAGAGAGATCAGTGCAGACAGTTCGTTAGATCAAATCATTGCTGGGAATAAAAATAATTAAGATTCTGTAATTACTTTCTGACAGTGTTTTAAGATATTGTTTTATTCTTCTTTAAATTACAGAAGGATGTAACTTTTTTAATTGAAAAAAATGTTGTTGAAAAAAGTCAAATGTTCAAGTATAAATAAACAGGTACAGGTAGAGCATGGAGACTCACAGACGCTGGCCATTGCTTAATGGCATTGGGGGGTTCTTTTTTTCAAAGTGCATGATCTGTGCTTCATTCTGTGCATGATCTGTGTACATGCTAAGAGACTGACAGCGTTACCTACGTATTACAATAAATGCTTCATGAGATGAGCCCGGTCTAGAAATTCCCAGAGTGCTTTCCAATCAGTAATCATTATCTGGCTGCTGGTGTGCCTGAGACCCAACACTCTGTTACTGCACTGGTTTCTGCTTCACTTTAATCCTTCGTTCCTGTACCCTTTCCTGCTTTCCTTGGATTTCTAGTTCTTCACCATTCGCTACTTCCTTTACATTCCTACACCCGTTCCTGCTTCATTTAGAATCTAAATTCCTGCATCTGTTTCTGTTCCACCTGTATAATCCATTCATTCACCTGTTCTCCCTTAATTCTCCATTCCTTTATCTGATCTCGCTCCACTTAGATTTTTCATTCCTGTTCCTTGTCTCGCTTCCTTTAGATTTTCCATTCCTTATATAGTTGCATAGTTACATATCTGAAAAGAGACTTGCGTCCATTAAGTTCAGCCTTCCTCACATTTGTTTTTTGCTGTTGATCCAAAAGAAGGCAAAAAAAAAACAGTTTGAAGCACTTCCAATTTTGCAACAAGCTAGGAAAAAAATTCCTTCTTGACTCCAGAATGGCAGTCAGATTTATCCTTGGATCAAGCAGTTATTACCCTACATTGAAAGATTATATCCTTGAATATTCTGTTTTTGCAAGTATGCATCTAGTAGCTGTTTGAACATCTGTGTGGGCTCTTATAAAACCACTTCTTCAGGCGGATAATTCTACATCCTTATTGTTCTTACAGTAAAAAAAACCTTTCCTTTGCCTTAGACTAAATCTTCTTTCTTCCAGTCTAAACGCATGGCCTCGTGTCCTATGTAAAGTCCGGTTTGTGAATAGATTTCCACACAATGGTTTGTATTGGCCCCGAATATATTTGTATAATGTTATCATGTCCCCTCTGAGGCAACGTTTTTCTAAACTAAATAGGTTTAACTTTGTTAAAGGGACACTATAGTCACATGAACAACTTCAACTTAATGAGGTTGTTCAGGTGAGAACTATAGCTCCCTGCAGCTTTTCTCATGTAAACACTGTATTTTCTGAGAAGATACAGTGTTTACATTGAAAGCTAGGAACACCTCCAGTTGCAGTCACTCAGAATGAACCAGAGGGACTTCTGAGTTGGTGGAGGCATAATCCACCCAGATCTGCTGTGCACAAGCATCCTGTGATTCAGTATCTCCTCCCTCTGCATGCAGACACTGAACTGTCCTCATAGAGATTCATTATTCAATTAATCTCTATGAGGAGATGCTGATTGGCCAGGGCTGTGTTTGAATCATGATGGCTCTGCCCCTGGTCTACCTCCTTGTCAGTCTCAGCCAATCCTTTGGGGAAGCAGTGTGATTGGATCAGGCTATCACATGTCAGCAGACTGCTTGTTTTTCCTGAGTCAACAGCATGCAGATTTACAGCTTCTGGCTTGAATACAGTAAGATTTTTACTGTATTTATGGAGGCATGAGGGACCCAGGGGGGCTAGATGGTCGTGTTAACATTATAGGGTCAGGAATACATGTAGTTGCACTTGTAACTATAGTGTCCCTTTAACCTTTCTTCATAGCTGATATGTTCCATTCATTTTATTAATTTTGTAGCCTGCCTCTGCACTTTTTCTAGTGCCATAATATCCTTCTTTAGAACAAAATTGCACAGCATATTCAGTATGTGGTCTTACCAGTGATTTAGAAAGAGGCAAAATTGTATTTTCATCCTGAGAATGAATGCCCTTTTTCATGCATGACAATACCTTGCTGGCCTTAGCCAATGCTGATTGACATTGCACATTGTTGCATAGTTGCATAGTTTGTTGTCTATAACAATTCCCAAGTCCTTTTCGTGTGTTGTTATCCCTAATTCACTTCTATTAAGGATATACGTTGCTTGTACATTCTTTACGCCAAAGTGCATAACTTTGCATTATTCAACATTAAATTTCATCTGCCATTTGAGTGCCCAGTCCCCCAGTCTATCTAAATCCCTCTGCAGCAAATTAATATCTTGCTCACATTGTATTATTTTACAGAGTTTTGTGTCACCTGCAAACACTGAAACATGACTTTCAATGCTTTTTTCAAGATCATTTATAAACATGTTAAATAGAAGGGGTCCCAGAACAGAACCCTGAGGGACACCACTTGCCACCTCTGTCCAGCTTGAAAACTTACCATTAATGACAACTCTTTGTACTTTATTTTTAAGCCAATGTTCTACCCAAGAACAAGCATTTTCATCTAGACCGATTTCCTTGAGTTTGAACACTAATCTTTTGTGAGGAACTGTATCAAATGCCTTGGCAAAATCCAAATAGAAAGGAAAAGATTTTGAACCCTTTTTGAATATAGGAACCACATCTACCTTCCTCCAACCCTCCGGAACACTTCCTGAAAGAAAAGAATCTTGAAAGATTAAAAACAGAGGTTCACTTATTTCTACAGTTCCTTAAGTACACGTGGATGGATACCGTCAGGCCCTGGAGCTTTGTTTATATTAACTTTCTTTAGTTGGTGCAGCACCTTGTCTTGAGTTAACCAATTACAATTATTATGCAAGTTTTTAGTAGCAATCATTTGCTCATCTATTGCCATGGGTTCTTCCTTAATATATACGGAGGAGAAATAGTTATTTAAAATTCCTGCCTTTTCCTGGTCTTCATTAACTAACACCCCTGTTTCAGTTTTTAGTGTACCTACACTTTCATTTTTTGGTTGCACCCATTCCTGCTTCCTTTAGATTCTAAATTCCTGCACCTGTTTCTGTTCCACCTGGATTATCCATTCCTGTGCCTGTGACCCCTGGATACTCCATTCCTTCACCTGTTCTCCTTGAATTCTCCATTCCTGTACCTGTTCTCGATTCCCTTAGAGTCTGACTACGAGACTACGATTCTAACTCTCCAGTAACCCCAGTTTTTCTATTTGTTTTGCCCTCAAGCTGTCACTAATGCGTCATGAGCTTGTTCCCATCTCCAGATTTTCTCAATAAAGGCAATAGAATACTATAAGGCTCTGACCCCTCCCTCCCCCAACAATGGCCAGCAATCTTCAGAAGTCCAAGCTTTGAATGATAAAATGCATATTTGAATGTAATTTATTACAAGCAGCAAAATATGAAACAGGCTTAATTTAAATTCAAAACAACTGCTAAACCAAGTGCCTATGGTATTGATTTAATAAGGTGTCTAAATGATTCAATATAGTTACAAAAAACTTTCTATATAATTTATCTATGGACGTCACCAGAAAAGTCTATGGGAATGTTTTAAGAAGTTTTTCTCATTGGTATTGAACCATTTGGAAAGCTTATTAAATTAAGGACTTTGTTTGTGAGGTTGTATTCAGTGCTATTCAAGTCACACTCCAAGCACCATAACCACTACAGCGCATATTTTACAACAGTTTGACTTTTTACCTGGGATCCTCCAGACAATGCTTCCCACCTCCGCTACAGGTTCCTCTCTAGCCTGAAGCTCTCTGTGCTAAGCTGGGCTGTGCAAGGCTTAACCCATCAGCTGTGAGTGATCAGCTTATGCTCTCAGCCAATGTACTAGTAACTCAGAAGAGCTAATTGTAGTTCCTAAGCAGGAGCTTCCAGCTCTCCTGGCTGCTGAGTTGAGGCCATTCCAAAATGGTTTGAATGCTAACATTGGGTGGGGGAAAGCTCCAGTGATTACAGGTCTCCCAACAGTCTTTGTTTTGGGGTCCGGTCCCAGTCTAACATTTTTAGCTCTCTGCTGTCCCACATCTGGGGACACCGGGGAACTGTCCACAAGCAACACAGTGCAATTACATCATTAGACGTGTTCGTGCTGTGAAGCAGGCACCAGGACCATGCGAAGAGAGCTCTAGCATTGCTCCCTGCGTGTTCCTGTACTTTGGCCAGTGGCGTACATACCAGGGTCGCAGGGGCCGCGGCTGCGACCGGGCCCGGCCCACCAGGGGGCCCGGCCGCCCCTGCGACCCGGTATGTAGCCACAGGGCCAGTCTCTTCTCCTGGGGGGCCCAGGAGCCAACCACCCCAGGGCCCCCCGAGGCTAGCTCTGCTGACGCGGGCGGCCGGGCTGGCTGGGTGGCGGGCGAGCGAGGGAGCACTCAGTGCTTCCTCTTCAGCTCCCTCGCTCACCGTACTGATACCGGAGCCGGAAGATGACGTCATCTTCCGGCGCCGGCATCCCTATGCGGCGCGCGAGGGAGCTGAAGAGGAAGCACTGAGTGCTCCCTCGCGTGCCCGCCACCCAGCCAGCCCGGCCGCCCGCCCGGGAGCCCAGCAGCACCACTGGACCCCAGGGAATCCCCCCAGCACTCCAAAAGGTAAGGAGGCTGGGGGGATTAAATTTAAAAAAAAATGTGTGTGTTAGTGTATGTGTGTGTGTGTTAGTGTATGTGTGTGTGTTAGTGTATGTGTGTGTGTGTTAGTGTATGTGTGTGTGTGTTAGTGAATGTATGTGTGTATGTGTGTGTTAGTGTATGTTAGTGTGTGTGTGTGTTAGTGTGTGTGTGTCAGTGAGTGTGTCTGTTATTGGGTGTGTGTCTGCTAGTGAGTGTGTTACCGTGTGTGTCTGCTACTGAGTGTGTTTGATGTCTGTTAGTGAGTGTGTGTTTGTCAGTGAAAGTTTATGTTTTGTAAGTGAGTGTGTATGTATGTCTGTCGCTGAGTGTGTCTCTGTCAGTAAATGTGTGTGTCTGTTAGCTAGTGTGTATGCGTCTGTTCGTGAGAGTGTGTGTGTGTGTCTTCAGCATTTACCTTTCTCCAGCGTTGGACTCCCTTGGCGCTGGGGATCCCTCCACCTCACAGCTCCCAATGCACATGCGCGGCAAGAGGCGCGCGCGCATTTAAACTGCCCATAGGAAAGCATTACTCAATGCTTTCCTATGGACGTTCAGTGTCTTCTCACTGTGATTTTCACAGTGAGAATCGCGGAAGCTCCTCTAGCAGCTGTCAATGAGACAGCCACCAGAGGCTGGATTAACCCTCGGTGAAACATAGCCGTTTCTCTGAAACGGCTATGTTTTCAGCTGCAGGGTTAAAACTAGAGGGACCTGGCACCCAGACCACTTCATTGAGCTGATGTGATCAGGGTGTCTGTAGTGGTCCTTTAAGTGTGTGTGCATACCGCGGTCGCGGGGTCGCAGCCCTGCAACCCCTGCGACCAGGTGCCCGCCGCCATATGTTGCGGCCCCGACCCGCACCGAGTAAGCGCGCGGGGGGGCCCACGGATCAATTTTCACACTGGGGCCCCATGGATCATGTGTACGCCACTGACTTTGGCCAAGCCGGAGATTGTCTGTCAGTCATGCTTGATGCGCCTTCATTGTGCTGGCACACCCACTGACTAGGCCTATTACTGGCATTACCGGCAATGCCCTCTATAGACCCCAGCCACCCATCTAAATCCTTTACATTCCACTGTTAGGATGCGTGGTGGTTATGGTGTTTGGACTGTTACTTTAACTTGGAATTGGTGGGATCTGACCAGGAAGTAGCAAACTGTAACAATTCTCTGTCTTTATAGCCAAGCAATGTTGGTGTAATTTATTGCAATTCGGTCAAACCACATTTAGTAAATAACTCTGAAAGCTTTTACTACACACAGTTAGAGGCTGCTGGCAGGAAGCAATTTGGGCCATTAAACTGATATATTGGAATTATTACTAGAAATATTCCAGGTAAAATAATAACGGAGCCATCTAAAAAGATGAAGAGCTGTTTCATAGACGGAAATGATGGCGGCTTTGTTTATTTTGGGTAGAATGTCTTGTGATTGAATAGACACAAAAGTAAAAACTGCAGCAAATACGCCATCTGTTATTTACATACTAATATTTCTTTGTTTTTACGTTCTGCATGCTTTTCCAAACTGTTATTTGATAATTAATAGCAAAAGGCTTCATTTTCCCACTTCTCGCATGATGCTACGTGCGCAAAGCTCACTTGGCATTTTTCTTTCGTTTCTGTTTACATTGAATTAAATCTGCAGATTGTGCTTATTATCACTAACGTACAGGGAGCCACGGACTAACCAGCCACAATTTAACAAATACAAAGTGCATTATAAATGCATGAAGAAAGGGGCAAAATAACTGCTCTGGCTACTTTTTCTTGTTTATGCTTCAGCTGCTAATAATTAATAATTAACAGTGAAAACGATTGTGCTACAGTGATGGTGATAAAAGAAAAACATCACCAACAACATATTTTATGTAAAGATTACACAATAACGTATTTGTACATTTATGCAATTTGCCAACTCCTTATTTATTTTTTTAAATGACTGCTAGCTCTAAATACAGAAAGCATAGTAATTATTTGTTAATATCTGGATTTTTGTGCATTATTTATTAGTGCATGTGACCCAGTGATAACGTTACTGACACTGTGTCTCAAACTCTGAGTACAAAGTTATTGACTAACTGGAGGTCAGTAATTCCATGACTGGTGCATAGTCGCCATATGGGCAGGGGAGGGATCCCAGCCCACCAATAAGACACCGACACTCATGGGTATGGGTAAAAAATGGCAACAGCTTTAATGATAATAAACTAACAATAACTTATAATATACAATTATATATAAAGGTCATTACCTGCCACACCCCCAACCTCGTATCATCTCTCCCATATTTAAATCAGGGCACTGACCCACAACATAATTCACAATATATAACAACAACCATATAAATATAACATGTAAAGTGCCAACGTTGATCAATTTCACCTGGTAGGGGGATACCCAGATACCCCTACACCACCGAGGTTCTGAGCCACCAACGGACTCGTAACCTACCAAAACTTGTATGAACAGTGTACCCTTTTAACCAATCAACTAACTCCCCTTACTCCTATATTAACTAAGGCCCGTTATCCTTAATGTTCCTTACCCCACCCTGCCGCTGTGACCAAGCGGGGAAAAAAGGCTACAAAGGGAGACACCAACTTTACAAGGTAAGACATTAGAATGAAAGATCCAATACGGGCAACCGTTTATATCAGCCAACCCCCAAAAACTAACCCACCAATCCCCACTAATGTTTGCGCCCCTAGCCCGCCTCCGAGCCCTGTCAGGGCCCTATTCTCTAAACTGCGCTTTCTCCATGGGCTTCACATTTCTCTGCAAAATAGCTAAGAAAGAAGGCTTTTGCAGTTTGGATGTTTAAACTTAAATTTTTAAAGTACTGGTCAAAGGGTTAGGAAAATAACGTTAGCCACCACTTCATGTTAATTTACGTTCACATTTTCTATTCTTATGAATTCCCATATGTTTCTCAGCAGTCTGCTGGTGTTTTATATGTTAAATTAAATTAGATTTGGTTTTCAGTTTAGAATCAGCGTGACTCATGCTTGCCTGATGACAGCTGTACAACAAATCGACAGCAATAGAACTCCTTAAAGGGACACTCCGCTGCCCAAATAATAATAACAAAATCTAGTTTTTAGTTAAACCTAGTAGAACAACCGTCAATGAAAACATACGTGCATGTAAGGAGCACTGTAGGTACTATAACAACTTCATCTTATTGAACTTGGCATAGTGCCTTAAATATTTCCCCTCTTCTCCTGTCCTATTACGATATGTATTTGACTAGTTTGAAGCACCCTGCACCCAAGCACCCTGTATCAGAGTGTGGGACTGTTACTTCCCGGCTCTCATACCCAGCCACATTATGACGTCACGCAGGTGTTCACTGATTCTCTATGACAACATTTTGATTTCCGAATCACTGCAAGTGCCTCGCATGCGCCTAAGAGCTACAGTGCTTCTGCATAAGAACAGTTGAAAGCGCACCCTGGAGATAATGCCACCAGAATGATGTGGGAGGAGGTACGGGTAGCAGCACCAAAAGAGTCTTAGAACATGGAGACCCTTCTGGGTAGGTGGCCAGTGGGGTGGAGATAATTCCACATGGGCCCTCAGCACAGAGGAAGAACTGCGGGTCGAGTCGTCAGCCTGGGTCTATGGTTCAAAATTGAGGTAGGGATGGCAGGTCTGCTGTATATACATTGCCAGAACACCTGGCAGAGCTCGTTAAACTTTGCATCAAAAATTTCCCTCCAAGACTGACCTTCCGGGTCTGCTTGGGCTGGTGGAAGCTTCAGCGCAGCTGCCATTTCAGACATGCCACATACTCTCTGGATGTGCAAGAATCCCTTTCAGAATTGCAGAGGAGTAGACTCTCCCAGTGTGGATAACCCGCACTGGTCCTGTGGGTGGGCAACGAGGCTCTTGTTCATAAGAGCAGTTTTAAGTTGCCTCCTTCTAATTGGGAGATTGGTGCCTTGCCTGGCCTTCAGTCGTGCGAGGCTTCCGTGCCAGAGGAGCTGAGATCTGGATAGATCGATCTAGTTTGAGCTGGTGTGTTATAATCGGTTGCAGTATCGGTCTGCTGTGGGTATATTCCCTCAAATATCAAGGTTTAAAGTGTACGTAGCTAGGTTCATGATCTATCTTTGCAGGAGCTGCTGGAATACGCATCTGGCCATCTATTACATCAGGCCCCACCCTTCCATGCACTATGTCTGCAGCCCCCAATCCCACCCAGACTTTCTGTGGCCGCCAAATCACAGACTTCTCAATGCAGCTAAATGAGAAGTCTTTGCAAGGCAGGTACTCTGCTTCTTAAGTTTATCTCCACTGAGCCAAACAAACCAGGAAGTAACAAGACTGGGTGTTTGATTGACAGCTAGGGGGGTGTAACAAGGTTAATTTATCAAAATATTAAAAGCAATTGATATTTGCACATTTTGTAAAATAAAAACCGCGAGCAAAAGTGCTATAGTGCCCCTTGCTCCTACTCCTTTCCCGTTCCCTCCCCTGCTGCCCACCCGCTGCTTACTTCCCTGCCTCCTGCAACATCCTCTGCCGATGTCCAATCAAATCAGGAAGGAACCTAATGCACATACACGGCAGGTGCCAAATGCACTTTCAAAGTTCCCCAAAGGTAAGCATTTAATCAATGATTTTCTCGGCCAGTGCAGTGGAAGAGCCACTAGCCTTGAGGTGGACTTAACCCTGCAAAGCAACAGTGTCTGAAAAATATCAATATTTGACTTTGCAGGGTTAAGAGGACAGGGCCACTGCATTGAGATAAAGCAATCTGGATGCCTGCAGTGTTCTTTTAAGAGTGAATTATTATTGTAATGTAGGATTATATAATAAGATGTTGGAACTGGCAGAATAAAGTTTTCCTTTTAGAATTTTTAGATCTCTACTCCATTTAAGAGAGTAAAGTATTCTGGTACAGTTCTGAGGTCAGTTTAGAAAAGTTAGAATTACTTTTTACATTAATCTCTATTTATAGAATTTTTAGATCTCTACTCCATTTAAGAGAGTAAAGTATTCTGGTACAGTTCTGAGGTCAGTTTAGAAAAGTTAGAATTACTTTTTACATTAATCTCTATTTGCTTTTTTGGGGTACATTTTTCAAATAATCACAATCTGGCCTTAATGGGACACTATAGTCACCAGAACAACTACAGCTTAATGTATAGTATACAGCTTAATGTATAGTATACAGCTTAATGTGCGGTATACAGCTTAATGTATAGTATACAGCTTAATGTACAGTATACAGCTTGTGTACGTATACAGCTTAATGTACAGTATACAGCTTAATGTACAGGATACAGCTTAATGTATAGTATAGAGCTTAATGTATAGTATACAGCTTAATGTACAGTATACAGCTTAATGTACGGGATACAGCTTAATGTATAGTATAGAGCTTAATGTACAGTATACAGCTTAATGTACGTATACAGCTTAATGTATAGTATAGAGCTTAATGTACAGTATACAGCTTAATGTACGTATACAGCTTAATGTATAGTATACAGCTTAATGTACAGTATACAGCTTAATGTACAGTATTAATGTACGGGATACAGCTCAATGTACAGTATACTGCTTAATGTATAGTATACAGCTTAATGTACGGGATATAGCTTAATATATAGTATAGAGCTTAATGTATAGTATACAGTTTAATGTACGGGATACAGCTTAATGTACAGTATACAGCTCAATGTATAGTATACAGCTTAATGTACAGAATATAGCTTAATGTACAGGATACAGCTTAATGTATAGTATACAGCTTAATGTACAGTATACGGCTTAATGTATAGTATACAGCTTAATGTACGGGATACAGCTTAATGTATAGTATACAGCTTAATGTAGTTGTTCTGGTGAGTATAATCATTGCCTTCAGGCATTTTAATGCAAACACCAGAGAAAAGGCAGTGTTTACATTGCCCCTAGGGACACCTCCAAGTGGCCACTCCTCAGATGGCCACTGGAGGTGCTTCCTGGGGCAGTGCTGCACAGTAGGCAGCCCTGCCGTTCAGTGACCTGCACACTCTGCATTAATTTTCCGCATAGAGATGCATTGATTCAATGCATCTCTATGAGGAGGTGCTGATTGGCTAAAACAGTGTTTGGCCCCGCCTCCTTACTGATTGGGAAAGCATTGGATTGGCTCAAAATCTGCAATTCCGATGACACCAAGAAGGCGGGTCGGGGGCGGGGTCAGCATTGATGGACCTATGCAGCGCTGGAAATAAGGTGAGTTTTTAGTTTTTCTAAGGGGGCTAACAGGGGACAAGCCACCTAATTGGTGGATTAAACCCCTATAGAGTCAGGAATACATGTTTGTGTTCCTTTCATTTAGTTACTTGGAATCAAAATTAGGGTCAAGAGACAAATCTACAGAAGTCACCAATAAAGTTTTTTCAAATAATTTGAAAAAGTTGTTTTCTAGCAGATCATTTCAAAAGCATATCCAAAAATAAAAGGCCATAGTCGGAGACGGTATGAAAGGTGTGCATGACTTGAATGCTCCATCACAGCTGCTTTAAATCCTGGGGGAGGTTTTGGTGTATGATGTAAGTTCTGGTTTACATTACTCCAAGGTCAATACAATTAGTAACACCAAGGCCCCCATTTAATATTATTGGATAAGCTTTTCAAATGATCACAATATCTTAGAAATTTGTATTAAATTATATGCCACCGTTACAGTCTATGGGAATAGTTGTAGTCATTTTATAACATACGATGATCATGTAAAAAACGTATCCAAAAATACTAAATCGAGACCCAAGTAGGGCAATGATAACATCTAGACCCCAAGATATACTTGCTATGGACTAGTTAAATATACCTTCCCTGAAATACTGGTTTATATTAATATCAGTAGTTATTCCTGAGGCTCTTAACAAGCTTTAACATCAAAGGCTAAAATGCTAAGAAATGGTCGTGGCTTGAAAGATTGACGGACTCTTCACTACATAAGAGATAATAGCTTTCGCTTTATACATATATATAACGTTCTGTTACATATACCCGTGTGGGCATCCATATTTATTTTCCATCATGGCTGTGTTTCGTATGATGATCTTCACATTTTAAACAAGTATATAATGAGAAACGAACCAATATACACAGTCATGGCAATCTCACTAATCCCTAAATAGTTTATATGTTGTAGAGTTTTTGTGTTCAATACAGATGTAACATATTAGATGCTAGTGTGTCCCATCCCCATGCAATGTTAGAGTTTGTGTCTCCTCACTGTCTTTGTTATTCCTGTAGAGTACATAGTGATTGATATACAGATATGTGTAATAATACGGCCAGTAAAGAGGTAAAAACTGATGAGTGCTCTCTCCGTTCAGGAGCAACTTGGCGGGGGCGAGCAACAAGGGACAGATTGATCTCTAGAAGCAAGAAATCGATCCAGTCTCCCTTATGGATCAGTGCAGAGGCCGGTCAGTGTCCTCTGTTTATTCTTCAAAGAAAAAGGAGTTCTGACGAATGTTATGTATTGCTGTCTGTGAGCAAATGATGCATGAATGTATTGAGTGTGTGTTATGTATGAATGCATGTTCTGTGTGTCTGCTGTTGGGTTTGCATGCATGTAACTGAACATTGTGTGAACGAATCACATCTTACAACATCAATCTATGGCTTCTTGAGTCTAATTTGTGAAATAATGTACCAAATCTTAAATGATAGCTCTATGCAAATATTTCCCTTTATTTTCTACCAAATATGAGTAAAAGATATACATTTTAACCTTTACTATCTGAATGTACTATAGTTGTGTTAAACAAATTGTCATCTTTCCACGAGTTAACTTTATCTTCTGTAGCAATGTATTTTGCTTTACAGGTAATTAAAAAAACCATATCAAACCATTTTATAGTATCTCCTTTCTGTGCCCTCTATATTCAATGTATTAATCATATGCAGGAATTATTATAGTATGCTATAGTGAATAATTATGATATTATATCATACCTCCCAAGTGTTCTTTGAACTCAAATTCCATTTTTCTCTCCTAATGTCTCTCTTTTCTAGGAGCTCCGTATTGTTGGTGTGTCTGAGTGTATCACAGAGCTCCACATTATAATACTCCTAGTAATCTGTGTGAATGTATCACAGAGCTCCACATTAAAATACTCCCAGTAATGTGTCTGAGTGTATAACAGAGCTCCCCACCAATAATACTCCCAATAATGTGTCTGAGTGTATAACAGAGCTCCCCACCAATAATACTCCCAATAATGTGTCTGAGTGTATAACAGAGCTCCACAGCAATAATACTCCCAGTAATGTGTCTGAGCGTATAACGGAGCTCCACAGCAATAATACTCCCAGTAATGTGTCTGAGTGTATAACAGAGCTCCACAGTAATAATACTCCCAGTAATGTGTCTGAGTGTATAACAGAGCTCCACAGCAATAATACTCCCAGTAATGTGTCTGAGTGTATAACAGAGCCCACAGCAATAATACTCCTAGTAATGTGTCTGAGTGTATAACAGAGCTCCACAGCAATAATACTCCCAGTAATGTGTCTGAGTGTATAACAAAGCTCCACATCAATAATACTCCCAGTAATGTGTCTGAGTGTATAACAGAGCTCCACAGCAATAATACTCCCAGTAATGTGTCTGGGTGTATAACAGAGCTCCACAGCAATAATACTCCCAGTAATGTGTCTGAGTGTATAACAGAGCTCCACAGCAATAATACTCCCAGTAATGTGTCTGAGTGTATAACAGAGCTCCACAGCCATAATACTCCCAGTAATGTGTCTGAGTGTATAACAGAGCTCCACAGCCATATTACTTCTAGTAATGTGTCTGAGTGTATAACAGAGCTCCACAGCAATAATACTCCCAGTAATGTGTCTGAGTGTATAACAGAGCTCCGCATCAATAATACTCCCAGTAATGTGTCTGAGTGTATAACAGAGCTCTGCAGCCATAATACTCCCAGTAATGTGTCTGAGTGTATAACAGAGCTCCACAGCAATAATACTTCCAGTAATGTGTCTGAGTGTATAACAGAGCTCCACAGTAATAATACTCACAGTAATGTGTCTTTAAACTACAATACATGTGTTTAGAACTAAATAAGATACATTGTTCTCGTTCTAAATTACATTTTAGTTCTACAAATAAAGTTCTATAAATGTAAGTTAGTCACCTACAATGTCTTAGAACAGGGGTTCCCAACCCAGTCCTCAAGTACCCCCTACCAGTCCAGGATTTAGGGATTACCCTGTTGTGTCTAAAGTGTTTTTTTCCCCTTTTCTTAAAACACCTTGGACACAACTGGATAATCCCTAAATCCTGGACTGGTAGGGGGTACTTGAGGACTGGGTTGGGAACCCCTGTCTTAGAGCATCTCCACCCCTGGCTACACCCCCACTCACACTCCTAAGATTAAGGTGTCCCTCCATTTGGAATGTTGGGAGATATGTTATACTGACTTATACAATGCTATAATAGTGTGAATAATATTATTATATGGACTGATTTATATAACGCTATACTAGTGTGAATAATATTATTATATGGACTGATTTATATAATGCTATACTAGTGTGAATAATATTATGATATGGACTGATTTGTATAACGCTATACTAGTGTGAATAATATTATTATATGGACTGATTTATCTAACGCTATACTAGTGTGAATAATATTATTATATGGACTGATTTATATAATGCTATACTAGTGTGAATAATATTATTATATGGACTGATTTATATAATGCTATAATAGTGTGAATAATATTATTATATGGACTGATTTATATAATGCTATGCTAGTGTGAATAATATTATTATATGGACTGATTTATATAACGCTATACTAGTGTTAATAATATTATATGGACTGATTTATATAATGCTATGCTAGTGTGAATAATATTATTATATGGACTGATTTATATAATGCTATACTAGTGTGAATAATATTATATGGACTGATTTATATAACGCTATACTAGTGTTAATAATATTATATGGACTGATTTATATAATGCTATGCTAGTGTGAATAATATTATTATATGGACTGATTTATATAATGCTATACTAGTGTGAATAATATTATTATATGGACTGATTTATATAATGCTATACTAGTGTGAATAATATTATTATATGGACTGATTTATATAACGCTATGCTAGTGTGAATAATATTATTATATGGACTGATTTATATAACACTATACTAGTGTGAATAATATTATTATATGGACTGATTTATATAATGCTATACTAGTGTTAATATATTATTATTATATGGACTGATTTATATAACGCTATACTAGTGTGAATAATATTATTATATGGACTGATTTATATAACGCTATGCTAGTGTGAATAATATTATTATATGGACTGATTTATATAACACTATACTAGTGTGAATAATATTATTATATGGACTGATTTATATAATGCTATACTAGTGTTAATATATTATTATTATATGGACTGATTTATATAACGCTATACTAGTGTGAATAATATTATTATATGGACTGATTTATATAACGCTATGCTAGTGTGAATAATATTATTATATGGACTGATTTATATAACACTATACTAGTGTGAATAATATTATTATATGGACTGATTTATATAACGCTATACTAGTGTGAATAATATTATTATATGGACTGATTTATATAACTAAAATTGATATTACAATACTATATATATATATAATATTATAATTATATTATGATATATTATAATATATATATATATATAATAGTGAAGAACTGGGTCTCCAGGCGAAGGCCATGCTGTATGTGATTATGTTTGGAGGATGGAATGTTCCAGAAGCTCCGAATAAGAGTGGCTCCGATGACAAAAACAGCCGATCGATTTCTGTTACACTGTTCCTTCAGGACCGAGCTGACGAAAAGACAATTGGACGTGGCCTATTGATAAAGCCAGTTTGTCTCAATCAATCTGCCCGCCTTGTGTTCTCTCCTCCCTGACGTTCTCTGTTTAGAATGAAACTCTCAATAAGATCTGTAAAAAGTCTGTATAATGAAGTATCCTATTAACTAGTCCCATTAAACTGTCAGTTGCATTTAGCTACGATGTGAGCAGTTGGGATTAAACCCCTTGTTACCTGCCAGAGATCTGTTACACCGACTCTGTGTTTATTAGCAGACAGAAAATGCAAGTTTACTTTATTGAGAGCTGCAGCAAGGCAGCCGGTCGACATTAACGTCCGAGAGACGCCATGTTTGTCATCAAATGTATCTAAATGTCAGGAACGATCCTTTCTCACTGAGCCTAAATCTGTGGGTTTTACTATTAAAAAGAGTACTCTGTATTTTGACTTGCTGGACCTCATGTATCACGATTTATCTAGATAAATGCTACTGAGAAGCAGATATTCAAACATTTACAGCAATCTAATGCCATGATTCACCGTACATTCATTTAGAACCAGGCACGTACAGCGCCCTCGTGGATAAACAAACTTTTACCTATGTGGGCATGGGGCAACAAGCACTTAGCCACTTGCTTTATAATATATAATACATACATACACTTTTATGCAAAAATAAATAAAATAGTATAATATCAATGTGTGAAATGGGTTAATGAATGCAACGTATAAATAGTTTAGATCACACATTTTGAGTATAGATTGATGTCCAGGGATACTTTAATAAGACCATTGTATGAATTTACTTAAATATTATTTTTTAGGTATGTGTTTACTTTAATTGAAGTATTGAGGAATAACCCGACGTCATCACTAAGGTGCTCCGGAAATATTAGTCTAATCAATATTCTAGCCCGTCTCACACATATTGGGCATCAGAGGAGGGGAGCAGGGCCAACATTCAGGAATATCTCAGGACCCAGCTTGTTTCTGACTTTGAGTATTTCTGGTATGCTGACCTGGCTTGTTATTTTGTTTATCTGTATTTCTTATATCCTGACCATGGCTATTTTTGACTCTGTCTTTATCTTTCTTACATTAAGTCCAGCCACTCTAAGGCCCGGTAATATGTCTATTTAGTACCTCTGTTTGTGGGATTCGACATTCCTTTACGTTACGGTAATGCCCTGTGATAGCAGGGAGGACAGGGCTCTAGCTTTGATACATCAGCTCCGGCAGAGGTCGAAGGGCCTTCTTCTGCTCTCTACGGATGAGGAGACAGGATTAACTGGGACTTTTTGTTCTGAACGCTTCGGGCCCTGGGGCTGGGCCCAGACATGTTTGCCTGGGTTTGCTCACATCACAAGGGTTTGTATAAATTGTGCCTTTATGGATTCATTCCCTATTCAATGATTCATATCCAAAATGGCACGAGGCAGGGAGACCGGTTATTGCCACTGTTCTTGGTCGTTGCCCTCAAAACATTCCACCAAGCGATCTGTCAAAACCCTGATATTAGTAGGGTTCAGGTGGATTGTTTCCACCACAAAGTGAACACATACATGGATGATCTGCTATTTTTCATAAACCTCACCCGAAATCTTGCGGCCCAATATATTGCACGATTTCTGAACATACAGGGATTACTCTTAATCTTTTTAAATCTGCAAACTTTGAGTGTTGGTGCCTATGTTCATTTAAAATTCAATAATACATGGCATTTCTAGGAATGCAGTTTTATAATGCCACCAGAACCCACATTCAGTAAGTACAGTTATACCAGATATCTGTACAATATAGATATGATACAATCACACCAGACATAGCATTGTATTGTGCTTGGCGTCTCTGTCCCTGGGTGCCAGAATAGAGCCATGAATGTTGACTTACAAACCTTGCTGTAGAGCATATGGGGTGGAGACTTTCTAAGATGGAATGTGACAATTGGAGGACTAGAATTGGGTTTCTTTGCAAAGTGACATCAGTGGGCTCATTTCTAATTAATGTTGACTATATATGCTGCTGGGATGGATGAGTTGAATTAACCGCTTTCTCCTCAAGCCTTGAAAAGAAGAATACACCTGCTTACCATCCACATTGCCAGTTAGATATAGAAGGGAGTGCCTTCTGCAAAAAACTATAATCGTGAATTATCATCTTCTCCTTGTTGAAGTGCCCCCCACCCATAATAAGAAAAAACAATTCAACTACAGTTTAAAAAGAAAACCCAATGTTCAAATCTATTCAGTGTTTTCCAAGAATAAAATGAGGTGGCATCACTAGAAAGAAATATATGATCCATCGTTACATTTGTTACATTAGGTATCAAAGCCAACTTTCTATGACCCTTTCTAGGATCTCTTAGACATTGTTATGGCTATAGTTCAGGGGTAGGCAACCTTCGGCGCTCCAGATGTCAATGTTCTTACACCCATAATGCGGGCAAAGCATCATGGGAGGTGTAGTCCAAAACATCTGCAGTGCCGAAGGTTGCCTATGTCTGTGGTCGGTAGAGAATCAGAGGGCAGATTTAGAATGATATTAGCTACACGCACTTTACTCCAGGGTTTAGTTTCGCGCCGGGTACACTGTGGGCTCTATACTGCATAACCCAATCAGGGAAAACAGACACCTAAAGCAGCAATCAAATCTGTTTGGATGTGGAGGAAGGGCTTGGATTTCTGCTCGGTTTTGCATGCAAACACAATTTATTGTTGAGATTTCTGCTGGGATGTAACAGTTCCATTACAACGATAGATTGCTTTCACTCTGCCCGTGTCACATGTTTGAGAACAGAGAATTAAAACAAAGTTTGCTCCTCTTAATTGAGGCTTATATTAGGCACCTGAGGGCTTCCGAGCTTTGCGGATGGTTGCAAGTGAAACAAATGTTGCTGCTTGTTTTCGGCTCGTCAGATGTGATACGTTACTCCAGTGCTTTAATCTTTTTCAT
The DNA here is from genome assembly GCA_933207985.1 of Pelobates cultripes. Classification (NCBI taxonomy): domain Eukaryota; kingdom Metazoa; phylum Chordata; class Amphibia; order Anura; family Pelobatidae; genus Pelobates; species Pelobates cultripes. The sequence continues at coordinate 370,240,383 of OW240913.1, read as the reverse complement.
AAAGCAGTGCATTACTGGGTAATGCAATAAGTGCCAGCCGTGTGGGCAAATAATTGCAAACCCATGTGAAATCAGAAAGTTTATCCTCTTCTTGGCTTTTTAATGATGTGTAAATGTGTCTCTGTATCCAAAGCCCAAATACAATGCATATATAATAGCAATTATATTCCACATGCCATCGGATATAATGCCTGCACATCCAGGATTTGGGAGTTGCAGTGAATGCTGCCTCTCTGAAATTCAGGATATTTATTAGCCAATAATCTAGATGGTAAGATGTGATGTATGTTCTTTCGATAAAGAAAGCTCATTGTGGAGAGGCAGAGAGTACCATAGTTACTCACAGATCTTCATCCCATAACACACTATGGGTTATTTAGTAAACCCCCAATTCTGGAGAATTGTCCCACCACGATTTTCATAGCTTAGCTATTATTTCCCAAAATTGCCAGTTCTCTCATCGGTTAACAGATATTCCCCATTTTGAGAATGAATCCCACTGTTCACTCAGATCGAGAGCTAGAATTACACAGATGTTACAAAAAAACAAAACCCACGTTTCAGAGAGCATGTGGGGGCTAATGATTTTGAGCAGTGGACAGGAAGGAGGCCATGGGTTATCATATGTGGATGGTGAATGGAGAAGTCCGGTCCAGAGGGAACATTAAGGTGGTTAAGATGTCTGGAGTATGTCTCTGCTGGCGTTATTGTGTCTAGTATGAACGTGTGTTGTCTGTTACCTCCATGCTGGGTGATTAGATATGACACACCATCATGTAAAAGCGTTAGACAAAAAAATGATAAGAAAGAGCGCTCAGTCCTGTAACTATAATGGTGCAGAGACTCTCTTACTTCCTGGCTTCCCGGATAGATATCCAAAAAGAAAACCAAAAAAAATGTCTAGAACTCCTTGTTATGACTGTATGCACTTTATACACCTGTTATTTTGCACATTGCACTTTTTGTTTCTTGTTATTTACATGATTATGGTTACCGTCACTCTGTAGAGCCTTGATATGTCCTTTATCTTATTATGTGATTAATTAAGATGATTTGAATTAGACAAGGTTTGGGGAGGAGATTAGCTTGCTGGAGAAAGATTCGCAGTCGAATCAAATTATTTCTCAGAACAAGGCGTTCTGGCCATTTTTTTTGTTTATCTGTAGACGCTGGCAGATTGACGCCTGGATGGGCACGGGTGTAGGTGAACGTGCCAGCTGGTACAATGTCCCATGAACAAATAAAAAGTGATTATGAAGAATACATCGTACTTCGATGCAGAGAGTCAATGCAAGTCGCATACAAAATGCTCTGAGCTGCGCGATACGTGGAAAGCCAGCTTTAGTTTGTGAGTGCGTCTGGGAATACGATATTTATTGTTAGTTTAAAGCTGAGCGCAATGAGCTGACTTTGCCCACACTGTTCTCGAATTACATTGTTACCTCGTGATTTCCATTGTTGGGATAAATTCTGGCAGCAAAACAAGTCCCGTCCATTTCCCATTCCTTGTTCAATAATAAAACATTTGTCTTAGGAAACACGTTCACTGTGACCGAGAGGTACGTTCTCTGACTAGATAGCAGGGTTCAACTACTAAACTGCGATTAAAGAAAGTGCAGAACACTAACTTTTAAAATGAAGGCCATGGATTTATGATAGAAAGAAATCTCCACGTTGTAGAGTTGTTGATTTGCATCTTGCTGTTTGGTTTAAAGATTCCCATAATGTCTTTGTTAACTTTCTTTGTTACGATGTATCACTTGATGTTTTACAGATCTTGTATATAGAAATAATATGCTACATCTTGGGTGAGTGCAGAAATAGCACGTCCACTTTAGAGATCAGATGGGGAGATATTTTCGATCTTCCTGAGTACGCAATGTACGCTCTTTATAAGTGCGGTCTGAAAACTCTCAGTATTCACATTCTTTCTATACTCGACCTGCTTAGACAAAGCCAAACAAACACAAAGGAACATAGAATAAAATACTTTGCTGAAGTAACATCAGAACTACTTTGTGTAACGAAAGATAGCAGGTGAGGTTGGGGTTACATCTAAAGAAAAGGGAAACAATGAGCCATAATAGCAGAAATTAATGAGAGCCAGATCTCAGGAGCGTAATGCAGACAGAGCAGAGCTCAGATAATGCCGGGAGACACTTTATAACACACATACCGCGTCTATCGCAGCCATTTACCTCCATCTACAGTTCAACTCAATGAGTTCCATCTTGTACCTATTGCTCTCAGCCAGTCAGTAACTCCCCATTCACTAAACTGGCTTGAAAACAAACGTACCTTGTTCAAGCCAGTTTATAAACGATTGGCAGTGTCGCAGTTTTAGAAAACAGGAGGTCGGTGGAACAAAGACTTTGGGGTTAAACTGTTCGAGAAGGGATTTACGCCCTAAGGTTAGCCAGCACCAGTACCTCATGGCACCATAACAACTTAATTTAAATTTCAAGTTGTTATGGTGCCTTGAGTGTTCCTTTAACTAAATATTTCAAGTTCAACTGAACTCTTTGTAATGTGACAAAGTAGCTCATAGTATGGTGAAAATACCAGAGATGGTTAAGCAAGGCACTGCAGGTGTTTGTGAACTACAATTCCCATGGTGCTCCACCAACCACCATTGAAATAAACGTTTTGGACTTCTAGCAAATCTAATATAACAAACTGAAATATTTAATTGACTCCCAAATAGTCTGATCAAAGTGTTTATCTAGTTATTGTTCGAAGAAGGAGACAAAAACTCTTACCATTTCACAGAAATGTGATATTCTAAAGAAAACGCTAATGGTATGTTACAATCTCACCGAGTTTGCTGTTTCTTGGCCTGAATCCAGACACGTTAGTATTATCTTCAGTTTAACCCCTTGGGTGCCAAAGAAGTGAGCTATACGCAGCGCAGCGCAGAATACATTTTCGTTCTTCTCCCTAAACCTCCAAGCTCGTCCTTCTCCTTATCTTATTTTTAAAAGTTCAGCTCATTAACATCCCTGGAAAAAGTGATTAAAAACTGAAATAAAACACCTAATTACAGCTACATTTTAAATTGCATTTACACTCACATACGGTGTTATCGTAATGATAGTGTTTGTAAATGTAATTGTAAATTCCTATATTTAGATGCCCTCACATGTGAAGGGGAAATCTTTCATTAACTAAAGATTGCAATCATAATTATAATTTGTATTTTTTGCTATAAAGAAAATAGGAGCCGGCGTTCCGTATCAGGAGGAATTAACTATCCAGGTTAAAGGCCGATTACTAATACATGTAAAGTATTTGGCCACATGTTTGATCACAAATTTACTGCTAAATGCTTCAAGGTAGAAAGAAGTCTTAAAAAACATACTTGAATGACTTGGCAGCGAAATTAGTTATCAGATCTAATTAATTAAAGAGAAGGTCTAGGTTAAAAAAAAATGTTACGTATGTTATGCACTTGAACAGGATAAAAAAATATGAATATTTAGAATGGGGAGTGTAGGGAAGTAGCGTTTTATAGATAAAATCCTTGTGTAGAACCCAATGGAGCCAATGTAAGAGAAAAAAGAAAATGGGACAGAAAAAAACAAATATAGTGTAGTATGTCTACAGAAGCAAATGTAAAATATAAAGAAAGATATTGCACTCACACTTTTCTGGAGCTAAAGATCAGCTCCAGATCACAGCGTATGGATGGTACAAACCCCGTCTATGGATGTCTGGATGGTCCTCATCCCCTCTGGTATCGTATCTTTATACCAACAATCCATGTGGTATGCAGAGGATATAAAAGAACTGGAATAGTGCTCCCTGTTATAATAAAACAGATAAAATAAAGAAGGAGATATACTCACAATGGATGAGCAGATAGGGATTGCTCAGTCCTTAACAGCATAGGTGGTTTGTCCCCCATCCGGGAATGTGAGATACAGTTTCTCCAATAAAAGATGTTCAGTGGAGGTCCAAAGGTAAAATACAAAGTAATTTTATTAAACAAATGAAAAGAAAAAAGTATCACACTAACGCGTTTATATACAAAGTGTTACAGAATAGGGGACCTTAACGCTTAATTAGCTGAAAAATAAAAAAAAAGTCAGATGATGTCAATGATCATGTGACCTGGACATCAATTAACTTTAAAACATCAAATAAAAACAAATGAACAAATAAGGGTAAAGGAGAGATAAAAAAAAAACCAGTATTATATGTATAAATATATTAAAAATAGTAAGTATCCACAAAAAGTATTGTGATACAGAAGAGTTCTCTTTGAAAGGGGTTCCAAGATGGTCACCGTGGTGTACCAAGATGGCTGCCGCGATGTACCAAGATGGCCGCCGCGGTGTACGAAGATGGCCGCTGCTGGCGGAAATGAAAAAGAGTTGCAGGAAATGCACTTAAACCTGGGTTTAACCAGGATAGGCAAGAGGGAGACTTAATATAAGCAGAAAACGAGGGTTATGTAGTAGGCACAAGTGCCCAAAACCTGGCAATAATAATGCACAATTAAAGAGTGCAAATATGGTGCCACGGTCCGTACCGCATGCTTCCCTACACTTCCCGTTCATGTTCTACAGCTTGCCCGCCCTCATTTTGCCCAGTGTGAAGGTCCTTGCTGAGTAGTGTCCAATCAAATGGATGTCATAGAAACTCTTTGCGGATACAATTTGCACATCTCAATGCGATACAATATATTGGTAAATGAATTATACAACATGCTTAAATATGTAAGATCCCATTATATGCTTCTCTGGGAACATGTTTTTGATTTCTTATTTCTTCATCTATCTTCACACAGGAAGCAGCTAACAGACAATAAACTGAGCAGAAAAAATGAACTTCTAAAGTAAACTAACTCTGTTAAAAGAGGTTAAAAATCAACACTTTCTTCAGGAAGTGTGTAGGGAGGCTTTGTGAGTATCAGCCAGGGAGGTGTGGCTAGGGATGTATAAACAAAGTGATTTAACTCTTAAATGACAGAGATTTGAGCAATGAGACTGCAGGGGGCATTATCTATACACCAAAACCACTAAATTAAGTTAAGTTGATTTTGACCTTTTAAATGTGACGCATTACTAAAGCATTGAAAATCACCGTTTATTTGTGTTTTTCACGTGATGCCCATTTGACACAATCTACAAATACAATACAATTCTGTCCAAGCACAGTCCAGGCACACATTGCCACAATCGTACCGATCAATATAAGATGAGTGTGGTGTGCCTTGTCTGCTGTGTTAACTTAGACTTGAAAAGGGTCAAAAGGGGAAAAGGGTCATTCAATAGAATGATAAAAAAAAAATAAAAGAGAGAGAAGAAAATAATACAGGAAGGGTTTGGGAGACAATAATGGACCAATATCGTGTGTCATCCTTTACGCAGTATAATTAAATATACTGCAATGGGGATTTCTACATTACATTTTATATTTAATCTCCAACACATCTACGGGGATATATTAGACTGTCGAGGAACTGATGTGGAAATAGAGTATATCGAACATCCACTATTCTTTAGATTTTTTGTATTTGATTTATTGATCCTGCGCACTGCATAATAGTAGACTCTGGATACACATCTCCACAATACGTTTTTGATCATGACAGATTATTTATCAAAACACATAACAGGGAAATTAGTCATTTCATTCAAAACAAAGAAAATAGTTTTTGGAACCCTAGAACTCTCATTCTACCAGAGGGGACAAGCAGCTGGTGAATATTGGCAGGATCCTCTTACAATCAATGAATGATACACCCCAGAAAAAAAAAAAAACTTTTAGGGAAAGTTTGACCCATATCTATCTCTTTGTTTTCAGAGGTATACATTTTCTTTGTTTGTGCTGTGGACTACAGTTCCAAGTTAATTTACTGGGTAGGAGCAACACAATGCACAATGCATCAGGTACCGTCAGAATGTCAGAGATTGGATTTATAGATGGGTCATGAGATTATCAAGGTCCCTGACCTCATTACATTTCCCCTCATAATAAGGGATTCCATTCGTCATGGTATCAGCACTTATAAGGAACTTTGCCCATGGGGAAAATCTGATTGAATCAGGGAGTTTGTTTGTAGTATAAAGTTACAACCCAACAGTATGTTGTAGGTTACTTGTTACTAGAATATTTATATTAGGGAATAACATGGTCATCATATGTTAATTATAGAAATAATCTTGCCATGCAACCACAAATAGATAGGAAGATAAATGCATCCCTACATCTCTGAAACATAAGTAAAATCCGTCTGTGCATCTACCAGTCCATCCACCCTTCCATCCATCCACTCATTCATGCAGTTACGCACATATAGCTTGTTGTATTGTAGAATGAAGACAGGTCGGACTTTTGGAATTTGATCTCAGGTTAATTTACACTCAGTCTATGTTTATTTCATCTTAATAACTTGAAGTGAAGATAATTAAGACCATGGAATGATGTGTTGGACATGTTGTGATCTGTATATGTTTTATTTTTTATCCTGTCAACCCTTCTCTAACCCTACCCAATGTTCTTCCTTTTAGCTCCGCCATCAATAAAGACTTCTGTCAATGAGACACTGGTGGTAAATCCTGGAGATGATGTCACTATGCAGTGCTCACTCACCGGAGGGGATCCCACCCCTCAAGTGGTTTGGTCCCATTCCCCTAATCCCATGCCATCAAGTAGCATCCTTCAAGGTGGGAACCTAACCATCCGGAAAATTCGTCCTGAAGACTCTGGCTACTATAATTGCACCGCCATTAACAATGTGGGAAATCCAGCTAAGAAAACCATCAACGTCCTAGTGAGATGTACGTCCTGTGTCAGGCCTGTAATTCTACATGTACCATATTAAAAACTTGACTGACTTTATGGAGGCACCACACAGGACCGTCTTCTGCTCACTTGTAAGAGGGATATATAGAGATTTTATTTAGCATAGGAATATGCTTCAAGCGCAATATAATAGGCAATAATATCTTGCTTAGCTACAGTCACATTTCTGTTGCTCATAGCGGTAGTTTATTTTGACACCATAAGGCTTGTGTCAGTAGGGAAGACATTATGAGTCTGGCTTTACCAGGATGTGTTGTGGAATAGTGTGAGCTTTGGGTTATATGTGGCATTTATAAATGTTATTCATTTTAATTTATTTTCCATTCCTCTATATAGATACCTCTATCTCTTGATATTGAATTTGGGGTACACCTCAGTCATTCACCATAGATCTAGAACTTCTTAGATGTCCAGATTTTCTTCAGATCAATAGTCAACAAGAGAGCCAATCCTAATTGAGACAGGTTGAATCTAACTGATTATTCCATAGCTGAGGAATTAGGGAATGGGACATGTAATAGGAGATCTAACTCCTTCTACTGCCAAATCACGAGCAGTAGAGAAGGAGAGTATCATACAATTCCAAGAAGCTTTTCAAATTCTTTAATATTTTTGGCTAAACTTTTTAAATGATTTAATATTATGAAAAATAATTGCATGTTTTAAAATGTTTACATTTTATGTCAAGTTGGTACATTTTGTATATTTAAAATATTCTTGCTATTTTAATATTTTGAAAAAGTAAATAAATAATAATTTGAAAAGCGTATCCAAAATATGAAATCAATGCCTTTGACCTTTAGTTATCAATTTGAGCATTAATCGATCCTATATTTATTCCAAATGTGGGATGTATAGCTAACACAATATCTGTTAAAACTTTGTTGACGTTAGTTGAAATATGCTCTTGAAAAAGGCGCAACAGAGCGCCGAACGCGTTGAGCTGTGTCATGCCGCTCTTTACCTGCTTTTTATTTTAATAGGGATTCTATATGGCGTTTTACTTAGCTTTGATTAGCCTTTATTGTAGCTCCACAACAACCCCCTAGTTAACCTTAGGGACTGTATACTTCTATAGGTATACTACTGGGCTCATTCAGCACAGGGGCACTATATAGCTGACTAGACAGCCGATTCTATAACAAGCTGCTCTGCTATATTTACACTTGGGGTACAGTACAAAGTATCTAATTGGGAAACTATACTGACTGTTTGATTCCCAGACACTTTGAGACTGTATTGATCTGCTATGTGAGAATATTTGATCACCCTATTTAGCAGTGTTAGTTTCTCTATGTAATCGGCTAGAAGTATCTCAACTAACAGGATTCCACTTAATAGCACTGTTCAAAGCGTTACAATTTGAGTAATAGGAACTCTTTCCTTTCCCAGACACTTTGTTATATTATGGAGCTATCTTTCTTATTCAAACCTGTCAGTGTTACTCTATGCTGGGCTTCTATGTTTTTGTATGAGATGGTATATCTGATATAACACCTATGCCTATTTGACAGCTTTAATTTATAGTGCAAAATTGAGCATTCGCTTTTGGGAACTGCACTGACGGTCTGTCTTTCGGGCATTCTGTCACTTTGCCGTGCAGCGACACAGTAATTTAATCCCACTGTGCTATATGGAAACTCAATTTTTTTTTTGCCTATTTTTTACCCGCTTTCTACTAAGATTCTGGCTCTATAGATACCTGATAGTGCTCTTATACTATCTGGCGGGAGTAGGGGCTGGGCTGATCTGCCGTACTGCCTACACATTATGTACTGTATATGAGACAGATACTGTTATGCCAAGTGATTTCCTCTGTAGGTGCACATTGATTTATACCCATATTGATCAGTATTTGGATCACTGCCAGTAAGCTCCATTAGATCCCCCTTTTTTAAAACACGTTACACCTTGCACAATTTTTTTCACGTTTTTCACAATTTATTTTAATGTCGGATGACGTAATAAAGGTTTTTCCATTAATCCCTTCCTTTAGCTACTTGTCCATTTATTGAGCTGACTACTGTATTTAGGGTAAGACCTGCATCTATGCATTGGAATTAGGCACCTGTAGTCTTTTTGGGGCCTCTTCTCATATTGCATAGTCACGCAGGTACTTTTTCTTTTTCTCTTATTTGAATTACGTATGGTGTTATACCCCTCCACTTACCCAAATAGTCCACTTTCGAGCCAACATTAGTTTGACCCTCTAGTCATTCTCTTCTCTTCGATTAGCTTAAATATAGTAACTGCAGGTGAAATTAATCCATGTATTGTACAAAGTGAGCACAGTGCACTCCATAATTAATACTTCCTAATTGCTAGAATTTAGCCATGAAGTTTAACCAACAATAGTTTCTGTAGTGTAGGAGAATGGGAAGGAAATTTACCAAATAGAACAGAGCATTGGCAAAAACATTTGATTCTCTACAGAGAAGACAACTTTCAGGGTGAGGTAAGTGCACATAATCCTGGGAGTTCGCTACCCATCTGTAACCTACTGTAGTGGCTAATCTTGTAAATTTCCACCAAGATAGATATCACTTAAAGCAAAAAATCTGCCCGGCAATATGTTCTATTATTAATTATTATGTTTAATATACATTACCTTTTCTACCTGTATCTGACTTGAGTAAGGCCAGCCTGTGTGCCTGATAGGAGCCTGAATCTCAGTGGGTTATGGCAGACCTGTTTATAATCCATTTTTCAGCTCACTGTTTGGGTGGAAGAGAGGGGCTTATCAAACTTTTACAGAGACAGTTAAGAAACCTTTCCAAGAAGAATGAAGGAGCAGTTGAGGGAGTGTATGGGGGCCCACACCGGCCACAGGGTTACTAATAATTTATTGGGCCATGGCATTGTTCATGGTTGTTCAAGGTCATTGCAGTTGTATAAATATTACAGTACTGGAGGCTAATTAACCAAGACCTGAAAGAAAAGGAAAAAATGGACCTGACAATGAATTTACAGGTAGCTTGATGCCAAGTATGGCCCAGCTATTGCAAAATATTGAACTACTTCTAGCCTTTATCTTCCATTCTCTGTAACCATCGATAGGAAATATCACTGTGTTTATTATGAGATATATTGTAATAAGGTTTTACTACATTAAGGGGGTAACGGGGACTAGATAGTGTTTTGAACACTATAGTGTCAGGAATACATCTTTGTGTTCCTAAACCTATAGTGATCCTTTAAAGTCAATTAGTGTTATTTTACCCATAAAATCTAAGAAACCTCAGAAATGTTGATATAAAGCATGGCTACATTTGTAGATGCGGAGAAATGTCACATCCTGGTGGGTACTATTTCATGTGGTTCATGATGGTGAAACCAAAGTAGAAAGTGACTCTTTGTATTTGGATGAAGCTAATCATATTATCATAGATTGTGCTAAACTGTCTATGCTTATTTTTGCTTTGAAACAGCCATGAAAAACATCACGTTTCAAATCACTCCTGATGTGATCAAGGAGAGTGAGACCATCCAGTTGGGGCAGGATTTGAAGCTATCGTGTCATGTCGATGCTGTCCCACAGGAGAAGGTGGTTTACACATGGTATAAGAATCAGCAGCCTGTCAGACCTTCCAGAAATATTATCATCACCAGGAATGACCCCGATCTTCCTCCCATCACCAGCAGTTTGGAGATGATTGAACTGCGATTTACAGATTATGGAACCTACATGTGTGAGGCTTCATTTCCAGAGCTGCCAAACCAAAAACTGAGCATAGAGGTCAATATCTCTGCTGAGACAGGTGAGATTCCTGTTATCTTGTTTTTTCTATGGTGCTATAAAATATTCAGACCCAAGTCAATCTCAATGTGGACATTAGACTTCAAAAGGTTCTCCGTTCATCCAATTTTGGGTGAGCAGCGATTCAGCTGAATTCTGCAATTCTTAAATGCTAAATCGAGGAATCTCAAAATAAACTAAACAGGCAATGGACGAGCTGCTTCAGTCATGATTCAGAGTTTGGTCCACGGCACCAAAAATGGAAATAAAAAAATTTATTTCAAGAGTCATTAAATGTTGATTTGATCATCAGATCAAAAAGGAGGAGCAGTAAAAAGAACATATATATTTATATATTTAATGAATACATAATATAAAAACATAGATTTATTATGGCTCCTTTTTCTCTCTGTCAGTTAACTGTTTTCACCTGATCTTTGCACCAAATGGCTAGAAAATGAGCAAATTTATATTATTTTAGTGTATTTATATTGGGACTAATACACTAATTGTACACTAATAGCGACATTTTTGCCTCATTTTGGTTTGGTTGAATCGTTTTCCGTGAAAAGATAGCATGGCTGAAATTCATCAGAATCTAAACAAAACATTGATAAAAATTGGTCCGAATCAAGCTTTTTTTTTTTTTTTTTTATTATTTAGACAAATCAATTTAAATTATATCTTTTTTCCACCATGTATAAGTTTAGTGGACATGAAATCTGTTAATATCATGGGCCACTCCAGGTAAGTCTGTTTCTCTTCAGGAGTGTGGATCATCATCTCTTAGGCTTCGAGTTAATATTTTTCTATATGCTTTTCAAATGTTCACAATCTTTTAGAAAAACCTCCCAAATTATTTATCTACAAAAATTACCATAGACTTTGTCACTTCTGTAAATAAATCTATAGAATGTAGTCATTTGAGAAGCTTATCGAAAAATATCAAATCTAGGTCTCAAATTTGTAATTCTTTTGGTAATTTTTCAAAGTTCCTGGTTTACTAAAGAAATCATATTTTTCATTTTTTCAACACTCCAATGCTTATTAAGATGCTTAGATGGTAAATTGTACACTTTTTCAGTTTTAAGACGTCTCTTTCCTTTTTGAATAGACTTTGAGGAACTACTAAACCTGTTAAAGAAATGTTAATGCAGAATACAGACTCATTTCATAACTTTCTGACTGATATGTTATGGAAACCCTACAAAAATACTTGTGATAGAATGGATACAGATTCTATTGTATGCATCACATGATGTCTTAATATCTACAAATAAAACATTTAGGGATAATAACAGGGATGAATTTGTCTTTGGAAATTGAACCCAAATCTTAGCACATTACCTTCTTGTATATAACACGATTTGCGTTTCAATCCTTTGAAGGGTAAGATCCCTTATTTCTATTCGTAAACCATACAGATTGTGATTTTTTTCCATAGGATAAATACACAGATTATATTGAAGAAATTTCCCTCAAAACTATGTTGATAACATTAGACTATATGATATTATTGTCAAATAACTGATCTAAAATGTATCTATAACATTTCTGTCTCTTCTTACAGTTCCACCAACACTAAGTGTTCCCAAGGGACAATCGGTAATCACAGTGAGAGAAGGCTCGCGGGCAGAGCTTCAGTGTGAGGTCAGAGGAAAGCCAAGGCCACCCATCCTATGGACTCGAGTGGACAAGGAAGGGCCACTACCTTCAGGAGACATGGTGGTGGAGACACTTGATGGGAAACTAAAATTGGACAATGTGTCCCGAGATATGAGTGGAACATACAAATGTCAGACAGCTAGATACAATGGATTTAACATCCGGACCAGAGAAGCTTTGGTGCAACTAAGTGTGCAATGTAAGTAAATACAAGTGCTAGCAGATTAATGTGAATACTACTTTCAATTACAATACTGATTAATGTGATTAATACTGGAAATTATTAATAGAATTGTGCATTCGTTTTCAGCCCAGCCGAATTGCAATTTGTCTGAATTTAGGCCGATCACAGTTCGTATGAATTCCGCATCTCGAAAGTACCATATGGAAGTTAAAATCAGCAAACCACTAGTGCAATGGACGAGCATGTTTTATTTGGAGTTCCACCCATCGCGCTAAAAAAAGAGATGATTGATAGGAGAAAAAGATGATTGATGGCTCAGGGACAACCACTAAATGTTGATTTTATCACAGTTCAAGTGAGAATTGGCCAACAGATATTGTATATTATATATTTCACTAAGATATAATATATACCGGTACATATATAAATGTGGATATTTTTTTATTTTTGCAGCTCCTCTTCTTTCTATTGGTTACTTTTTTCTCACTTGATCTATGAGCCAAATGGTGAGAGAGCCTATGTACTGCACTATATATATATGTTATGTATATCCTTTGCAGTGCTCTGGCCCATTTTCACATCCTTTTTTGTTCGTGCACAGAGCTTTACTAAATATTTTTTATGGTCAAGCTGAACTATTACATTTCAGCGGTTCCGAACAAAATTAATTTTTTTTGAAACAATGGTTAGGCCAAACAAAATGTTTCCACACCGTACAAGTCTAATCCTTTCTAATTAAAATCTAATAATCTCTATATAGAGGAGATGTGCTATACGTATCGCAGTTATTCTTTCACCATTTAACATTGTTTACTGCGTCATTATCAGATATGCATCAGGTCGCGTTATCAGTCACGTTATCAGTCGCATTATCGGTCGCATTATTGGTCACGTTATCAGTCACGTTATCAGTTATGTTATCAGTCGCATTATCGGTCACATTATCAGTCATGTTATCAGTCGCATTATCGGGCGCATTATTGGTCACGTTATCAGGCACGTTATCAGTAACGTTATCAGTCGCATTATCAGTCACGTTATCGGTCATGCTATCAGTCGCGATATCAGTTGCGTTATCAGTCACGTTATCAGTTATGTTATCAGTCACGTTATCAGTTATGTTATCAGTCGCATTATTGGTCACGTTATCAGGCACGTTATCAGTAACATTATCAGTCGCATTATCAGTCACGTTATCGGGCATGCTATCAGTCGCGATATCAGTTGCGTTATCAGTCACGTTATCAGTTATGTTATCAGTCACGTTATCAGTTATGTTATCAGTCGCATTATTGGTCACGTTATCAGGCACGTTATCAGTAACGTTATCAGTCGCATTATCAGTCACGTTATCGGTCATGCTATCAGTCGCAATATCAGTTGCGTTATCAGTCACGTTATCAGTTGCGTTATCAGTCACGTTAGCAGTTATGTTATCAGTCACGTTATCAGTTATGTTATCAGTCGCATTATTGGTCACGTTATCAGGCACGTTATCAGTAACGTTATCAGTCGCATTATCAGTCACGTTATCGGTCATGCTATCAGTCACGTTATCAGTTATGTTATCAGTCACGTTATCAGTTATGTTATCAGTCGCATTATTAGTCGCATTATCAGTCACGTTATTGGTCATGCTATCAGTCGCGATATCAGTTGCGTTATCGGTCACGTTATCAGTCACGTTATCAGTTATGTTATCAGTCGCGGCTCTAGTTGTTCTGTTTCCGACAAGTCGCGCATTTCACACTGGTCGAAATTTTTGTAAAAATATAATCCTGCAGCCTTTGTGCTACCTACCTTTATGTCATTATTTTGTAGGGTAAATTATATGTGGTGTTAAAGTTATGTATCTAGCTGACATGTTCCAATGTTTAAAGCGACAATAAACATATATTATTATTTTATTATATGACTTATAATATATATTCATATTGTCCCGCTGAGATGTAAACATTGCACTTTTAAATTTTTCTTTCTTCAAAAATTATATTAGAAAACTAGCCCATCCCCTAATGAAACCCCTAAAATGAAAATAGCATGATTTATATCCCCCACCCTTAACCTCAGCAGAAGACTGGAAGATTATATTAAGGTGGATGCTTTGATCAGCCCTTCTAAAGCCAGTCACCTGGTGCCTCTCTTTGTTGGGAACCTGGGTGCACTTTTCCTTGTTAATGGAAACACCTCTTTGTAGCTCAGACACTTCATTAGCCAAGCGCTCGCTCTGAAGTCCTCATCTTCCTGGAAATAGGAGCGTGCGGCTTGCGAAGATTTGTTGATGAGTGTTTTATTTTCACATCCTGAGAGCTCTCTGTTTCCTTGTTTGCGGTTGGCGGTACTTGTGGGACATGCATGTGTCTGCAAGCCTCTGCCTTCACTCCTTAATCGCCTCTCTCCGAAAAAAATACCACGCTTTACTTGCATCCAGTTTGTAAAAATCGATGCTGCGGCTGTGATAAGATATCAGAACTCATTATAGCTTGTCATTTCTTGATTTTCTTGTCCTTTTCTGTAATCAGGTTTTATATTTTTCTATAGTTCTCAAAGATTAATTTGATAATTGCCAAAATATCCCAGGAGAAGGGGCTTTGATTGCTTGAAGTCTGCAAACCCTCTTTATTAATTTTGATTCATTTTCTGTTCTCATTCTATCTCTCCGAGTCTGGAGTTCTCTGAATTCACTGTTCACGATCAGATGTAAAAACTCAGCAACTCGTTCCCTTGTTTATTGGTGACTGTTTTGTCAAGATTGTTAAATAAAATAAATTTAAAAAAAACTAATATGTGATTGAATCAATTTGTGTTATACATTTTCTAACCATGTCTGGATATTCTATACCCAGCCCAGACATTCTGTACATTCACTGCACATTCTATACATTGACTGAGCATTCTATAGCCAATCCAGATATTCTGTACATTGACAGAGCATTTTATAGCCAGTCCAGATATTCTGTACATTGACTGAGCATTTTATAGCCAGTCCAGACATCTTATACATTGACTACACATTCGATAACATTATATACATTGACTGAGCATTCTATAGCCAGTCCTGACATTCTGTACATTGACTGCACATTCTATACATTGACTGAGCATTCTATAGCCAGTCCAAATAGTTTGTACATTGACAGCACATTATTTACCCTGTCCAGACATTCTATCATTGACTGAACAAGCTATAGCCAGTCCATACATTCTATACATTGACTGCACATTCTATACCCTGCCCATACATTCTGTACATTGAATTCACATTCTATACCCTGCCCATACATTCTGTACATTGAATTCACATTCTCTACCCTGCCCAGATGTTCTGTACATTGAATTCACATTCTCTACCATTTCCAGACATACTGTACGTTGAATTCACATTCTATACCCTGTCCAGACATTCTGTACATTAACTGAACCTTCTATACCCTGTCCAGACATTCTGTACATTAACTGAACCTTCTATACCCTGTCCAGACATTCTGTACATTAACTGAACCTTCTATACCCTGTCCAGACATTCTGTACATTGAATTCACATTCTATACCCTGCCCATACATTCTGTACATTAATTTCACATTCTCTACCCTGCCCAGACGTTCTGTACATTGAATTCACATTCTCTACCATTTCCAGACGTACTGTACGTTGAATTCACATTCTATACCCTGTCCAGACATTCTGTACATTAACTGAACCTTCTATACCCTGTCCAGACATTATGTACAATGCCTTAGACAGGTTTAGGCAAAGTATAAAGCTGTCAAAAGGTATATTATACCCAAAACAAAATACCCTGACATTTTCATTGAAACATTAAGTCACAGTTTTGTTTCTAAACACCAGCTGGTTAGGTCACAATTTTTCTGTATCACAAATTAACCCTTCAACTCTCCGTGCACCCAATACGGGTCAGACACACTGACGGTTTATATGTTGTATATCACATTGACATAGGAAGATTATGTTGAGAGAGATACTGGCTTCCATACATGTTTGGGGAGATGTCGCTGCCATAGCCAATCATGGCCTGAAGATACTCTGGCTCTAAACACATTGTGTGTGCCACGGTGGCAGAGCGCCAAGGCACCTGAAATAAAAAAGGCACTTTTACTGATATGACTGTTTCTCTGCAAACCGTCACAATAAGGGAAAACACATTTTATGGGTCTAATAATAGTGGGAAGACGTCTGTAGGCTGGGAGCAGGAGAGCACATAATGAATGTGTTTAATAGTTCTGCCTCCAGCTCGCTTTATCTCTGAGTTTGCTGCCGAGACGTGAGTAATGGAGACTCAGAGACCCAACGGTATGAGTCCTGCTGAGGAGCTCACATGGGGCGGGATATAAAAGCGATCAGGCATCATACAGTCTACGCACACTTTTGCAACCTGACCATTCTTGTACAAAGTGCGTTCCTTCTGCTCTATGCCAGCTGTGGGGATCTGCACGTTAATCTAATTGAGGCGTAATGACTGGCAGGCTCTGTGCACCAAATACAGACAGATCCAGACGTCCCATGTACTGGGGGATCCTGCTTAATCTTAGGGATTTCTATGAATTTCTGCCTTTTGAGAAGATATCCTTTTTTTTGCTAGAAAATATGTAACAGTTCTGAGAAGTCAGCTCCAGTTATTGCTTCTGTAAAGCCCTCATCACTCTCAAACTGCCCAATCCTGCATTGCGTGAAGAATTTCAGGGCTTGATCACCTTAACAAATTAGAGCCAAACAATGTTTTTTTTGTGTGTCTATTCTTTGACACTGAGTAAAGTGCCCTCAGAACGCACTGGATTGTGGCAACACATGCTGCATCGTATACCTACACCAACTATACATTATATTTAAACAGCCGCTGATTCTGCCAGTTGATACGTGTGGCGAAAGTGATCTCGCCACGGGCTCCTGGAGGGGCCTGATGGCCAGACGCTTGCCAAAAGACTATGGGCCCTTTAAAAACGTATGTGAATTATGTACTTTTGTACTCCAGAAAGAGAGACCGACCGTTAGCCCTGATTCCCTGGAACTGTTTTGGGCATAGGAACATGTGCAAGGTCGGTCAAAACTATGACCTCCATGGAAATCTCGAACCCCTGAACTGATCTGGGTGATATGTGGATATGTGACTTTTGTGGGGTTTCTATGTGTTTTGGAGATACTTTTGGGGTGTTTGGGAAAAAGTGTGTTTTTCTGTGCTTGGAGATAATTGGATTAGATTAGTAGAGTTCCTGATCCAATTATCTCCCAGAGGAGGGATTATCTGATTATGTTTTGAGAGCCAATGTGGTTGTGTATTTGTTTATACTGTGGTTTACTCTCCGGTCCAGGGGGGAGTGCCCCTTGCATGGGGACTTGCGTAAAAGGCCAGTTGTGGCTGCCATTAAACGAGTTCCTGCTTACCCTCAACATAGAGCCTTGTCTCATGTGTGGGGGAAACGCCTGTATCTACCCTGGGGATTGCTATGTAACTATACTCCTCTGCGTTATAATCACTTGCTCTTGTAAGAGCAGCCTGCTACACTATCTGTAGTAAGAGAGGTCTACCCACTGGAAGCTGGATCCGTGTCTTGGGTCCAGGGTGTGTGGAGAATGGCGAGACCCCAGCCAAGCTGTAACGTTGGAAGTGGGGACTGCGGTGCTGATGGTGTCTGATGTGGTGCTTGTGGTACTCAGTAAGCACTAGGAAGCAGCGATTGGCAGAGGCGCCCAGTTGGGGTGCCAGGCGGTCTGTCACAATACGTAAACACTTTATATTATTTGCTTCTTATGAATAATACAGGTTTAGTGATGCACATTAAAGCCCTAATGACTCTCATGGTAACTTCTTAAATTAGATATATGTCATTTACCACACAAGTCTCGAGATAAGTCTTCTCAAATTTGTGACTGGAATCGCACAGTCTGGGAGAGTTTATAACCTGGATTATTTTTATTGCATTCAGGGTTTTATCTGTTGTATTTTTTTTGTGATCTGTTACATAGTTACATAGTTACATAGATGAAAAGAGACTTGTTTCCATTAAGTTCAGCCTTCCTCACATTTGTTTTTTGCTGTTGATCCAAAAGAAGGCAAAAAAACCCAGTTTGAAGCACTTCCAATTTTGCAACAAACTAGGAAAAAAATTCCTTCTTGACCCCAGAATGGCAGTCAGATTTATCCTTGGATCAAGCTGTTTTTAATTATTATTATTTTAAGAGTTGCATTGGGATTTGGTCCCCCTCACTATTTTTAGAGTTAAGTGTGACGAAAATAGCATGCTATGGGGGATTTTTTATTGCCATTCGGGACGTTTTATGTTTTATTGGTTCGGTAGCTGTAACTACCGAACACCGACCACCCCCCGGCTCATTATCTTAAAAATAAACCATCGATTAAGCGCTCTCCCTGTGTGGCCGCCATTCGTATAACCGAACGCCACGTGCAAGAGAAAACGGCGGCCATCTTGTTTGCGCGAAAGGAGGCAGTGGGACTTGGTCGTCAAGTGTCTGGAACTAAAATCGGACACTCGACTTACCGAACACCGGTCAAAGTTTACAAATGCCTGCTTCCTTTTCCCACGAACCACGTTTGGTTCCCACGAACCAGGAGAACAATTGCTACTATAAGCCACAGGGTTC
Organism: Pelobates cultripes; assembly: GCA_933207985.1. Lineage (NCBI taxonomy): Eukaryota > Metazoa > Chordata > Amphibia > Anura > Pelobatidae > Pelobates > Pelobates cultripes. The sequence continues at coordinate 370,221,369 of OW240913.1, read as the reverse complement.
TGTTCGTGCATTTATTTGGTTTTATGACATTTAAATAGACCGACCGCACAGCCTAAACTCATGGAACTGTTTCTGGGCAGGAGCCTCGTTTGCGGTCGGTACAAATGGGACTTCCATAAAATTCGAAAACCCCTGAACTGATCTGGGTGATTTTTGGATTAGTTGTTCACCCAGATCAGGGCTATCAAGGGATATGACATTTATGGGGATATTATGTATTTAAGGGTATTTTCTAAGTTTGGGGGAAAATATGTTTTTACTGCCTGGAGATAATTGAGTTATCAATTTAGCTGACTCAGTTATCTCACAGGCAGAGAGGAGGGGATTATCTGTTTGTATTGGGAGTGTCACGGTAATATTATTGGCTGTAACCTTTGTGTCCCTGTCCCTCACAAGGTCCATGTAGGAGTGCCCCTTGCATGGGGATTTGCATAAAAGCCAGTGTGGCACCATTAAAATTAATTCCTGTTGTACCCTTCATGAAGTCTAGATGTACACTTTCTTTGTCAATTTTCAACAACACCCAAGTTAGTTAACAAATTGTGTTGCGAACTTTTTTAATTTTAGATTTTTGAACAAATAACATTTTAACCCATGTACAATAATGGGGCTATTTACTAAAGTGATCATTTCTGGGAATTGAAAGAGAATTTTAAATTTAAAGGGACACTATAGTCTCCAGAACCATTACAGTTTATTGTGCTTGTTCTGGTGTCTATAGTCAGTCCCTGTAGACACTGTCTTTTCAGAGAAAAGTCACTCACACGGCCACTTGAGGTGACTCCGGGGTCAGGGCATGGAGACGCTGTACATTTTCCATAAAGATACATTGATTCAATGCATCTCTATGAGAGGATGCCGATTGGCAGAGCACGGTGATTTGCCACGCATACGCAAGAGCCTCCAAATAATGTCCTATGGGAAAGTATTGGATTGGCTGAGATCGTCAAGATTGATTATCTCAGCCATGGAGGCAGATTCAGGCAAGTTGAGACACCCGTTTACTGAGATTGGAGGGGCCAGGTTACCTCCACAGCCATACTAGGTCTATAGTGTCAGGAATGTTTATATGTCACTATGTTTTATAGTGTTCCTTTAAAGTCAAAATAACCAAACTGAAGGCAGAATGTTTCTTATTGTTATAGTCCTTCTAAAACGTCCACTGTATTTATTTTATTTTTCCCCCAGTTGCCCCTGTAGTGGAACCTAAGTTTCAGGACATGCGACAGGCGATGTCGACCAATTTTACCATGAGGTGTAACATGCTGAAAGGGAGCCCTGTGAAGGTGGCAACAGCGGTGTGGAGATTCAATCGAAACCTGGTTGCTGAACCATCGTTAGACCAGCAAGAATACTCCGAACTGAAGATTAACAGCCTGACCCTAGACACCAGTGGGACGTACGAGTGTAGCATCTCTAATGATGTGGGATCCGACTCGTGCATTTTTCAGGTGACTGGTGAGTCTCTCTGCTGTATTCTTCAGTGCCAGTGTGTGAGAACAAGGCCTCAAAGGAGACACATTAAGAGTTAGTCGTTATAACAAGGAATCGTAAGTTTAACAAATCTATATTCGTGAGGTCTTTTTGTATAACAAAAGACAGATTGACCTAAAATGTAGATATTTAGAATAGGCTTGGCCAATACTTGTTACAATGTATTGGTTTCTTGGGTTAAAGGTTCCCGATGCACAGAACATGCTCCGTTGGTTTGTTTCCCACAGAACGGTGAACATGAATCATTTGTGTGTTTGTGAATACTCCGCTCCAAAAGCAGAACGAATGATGAGATTTTATCTATTGATATTTTCCAGTGTAGAGTGGATTCTCGGGTACAATGCTGCTTTAATAAGCCACAGGCTACCAGGTATAAAGTAGTTAAAATACGGAATACTTTAAGAATTTTGTTTTAGCATTTCTAGTATTTTTATTCTGCCCTTGTAAATAAAAGCATTTCTAATCCTAAAAGACTTCAACAAGGATTGCAGCCCATTATTCTAAAATGTCCTGACAAAGAGCGAACAGATTGAACAGATTCAGAATCCAAAGTGACAACAGATAGGAAATGCACAACATGCACCGTATGGGGTTCATAGCAGGTGCAACTTAAAGGGCAATAAATAGAAACTCAAAATCAGAAAAGAAACAGATACATGGCAAAATATGAACTCTGAAATAGAAAGGCGTCATGCAAAAATGTGTTATATATGAGCATAAAATGACCAAGTCCTACGGCATGCAATGTTGTAAACACACACACACACAAAAACTCCCACCATCAGGTCCTATCTCAGCTAATATCATGGCAACTTCCAAAAATGCCCTTACCTGTTAAAAGTCTTACCCCAACCAACACTGCAGCCAGATAAATTCTATCATCAGCTAGTCCCACATGCAACCAAAGCCCTACTCACAGCCCATCTAAAGCCCTACCCACAGCCCCATCTAAAGCCCTACTCACACCTAAAGCCCTACTCACAGCCCATCTAAAGCCCTACCCACAGCCCCATCTAATGCTCTACTCACAGCTAAAGCCCTACCCACAGCCCTATCTAAAACCTTACTCACAGCTAAAGCCCTCCTCACTGGACCATCTAAAGCCCCACACAAAGTCTTACCCAAACCAACACTGCAGCCAGCTAAACTCTATCATCAGCCCTACTCACAGCCCATCTAAAGCCCTACTCACAGCTAAAGCCGTACTCATAGCCCCATCTAAAGCCATACTCACAGTCCCATCTTAAGTTCTGCTCACAGCTAAAGCCCTACTCATAGCCCCATTTGGAGCCCTACTCACAGCCCATCTAAAGCGCTACTCACAGTCCCATCTTAAGTACTGCTCACAGCTAAAGCCCTACTCATAGCCCCATCGTGAGCCCTAACCACAGCCCATCTAAACTCCTTCTCATAGTCCCATTTAAAGCTCTACTCATAGCCACATCTAAAGCTCTAACCACAGCCAATCTAAAGCCCTACTCACAGATAAGATAATTGAAGGGTTACTTTGGAGAAAAGAAGCCCTCTACCAACATGACCTTGGCGCTGTAAAGATGTTGATGCAATACTTGAAGGAGCCAGCCATCTTAAACATTTACTTTAAGTACCAGAATCATTTTAGTAATTTGAAGTGGTCATGGCTCCCGGAGACTGTATCTGCAGTGTTTACATGTTTAACCCCCTGTCTGCCAGAGGGTAACTCCATCTCTGGCAATATCATAATGGCACCATAAGCCACTGCAGGCAAGAGTTCTGGGACGGCTAATGTAAATTCTGTGCAAATATTTTCATGTGGCTGAGATTTGTCATATTGGTCAGCTGACACCCTCAGCGAATGAATGGGGACTGGAATGACTTTCGGTTTCTGCGGATCTGTAGGATCCCAAAGTGTGTCACCCAGGAGGAGAAAAGGCCTCCGAGTCCCGTGGGTAAAACAGAGGGAAAGACTTAACCAGGGAACTTGGCCAGCAGTGGTTATGACGCTTTGACCGAAACCGATACTCCATGCTGTTTCTGTAAATCCCACTGTTTCTTTATACTGTATATGCTTATAGACATGACTCATTCCCTTTATCTTCTCTTTTGTGTTTGTCATTGTGACAGTTTGTGCTTGTTTTGTTTTTTCCCATTCTCTACCTGTATTGGTTCTTATTGAATGTAATTGTCACCACAGGAAAAGCTTACAGCCCAGAGTTCTACTTCGATACGCCTAGCCCAATAAAAAGCTACAAGCAATTCAGTAACTACTCCTACCTGATTCAATGGACGCAGAAAGAGCCGGATGCTGTTGATCCTATATTAAAATACAAACTGGAAGTCCGCGAGGTAAGGATCCTGACCCAATCCTAATTCTATCTCTGGAGCGCTCTCCATGCTGTACACATTATAGATGTGCTGCTCAGAGAATTGGTGGAGCTGTCATTGAGGAAACCAGAGGAATCATCATCAACATCTCATTAGTTTATTTGGTGATTCCTCCATTCCAGGACTTTGTCCACTTCTCGGTTCGTGACTCTTCTGTAAATCTACCAATCTGAGCTGCCAAAATTTGTAATGCATGAATACATGCATTGAGTGCAAGCAAAATATTACTTTATACAAAAAGAAAAATGATGCAAATAATATTGCCATAATAGTTATCGATTGACATATGGTTTGTATACTTGGACAGACATGGTCGAACTAACCCATACACTGATTCAAACAGAATGCACCTCCTATATAAAAAGGGCTAAGGTGGATGAATGAGCAGCTCTAAACACTAGTGTGGAATACCCAAAATGAAACCTACACCTATAAGTGGAGTGCTAAAAGAGTAAAATAAAATAGGGGTTTGGTCGGATCTTAAAAACTTGCAAAATATATAAAATCCAGGCACAATATAGTGCAGATGGTATAGAGAGTACAAAATGATATATATTCGGTAGATATGAGATATGGATGTGAACTCACATTTGTAGGAGCCTATATATCTATATTGGCTCTGTGACCAGGCTTCTGTGCTATTAAGGCAGCACCACACCTTTCTTCTAATCTCAAATGGTCTCTGAGAAAAAAGAAGAGGGATATGGAGGAAAGGGGACCGATGTGTAGACTGTTAACACAAACAGGTAGACAGGTGAAATAAATATACTGCTCACCTTTTTTCAGAGCCTAAGATTCTGGCTCTGAGTAATAGTTGTGCCAATTTGTGTGGGGATGGCACTACCCCCAGTGAAGATTCAGGGAGTTCCACTGGACTTGTGTAAAATAAATCAAATTGATTGTGAAGTTGAGTTAAAAAAAAACATATATAATGTTACAAATATTAAAACCATTAATAAAATAAAAAATGGGTAGAAAAATAGTAAAACACAAATTCCTGGTGGTAGCTAAAACGTGTTCCACTCTTGTAGAGCTTCTTCAGTTAGCTGTAGTTATAGTCCTCTGACTCTTCGGTATTTAAACCCCTTTTGTCACATGTGAAGGTTTGTCCAATCCTGATCATTTTAGTCACTTGTGATTGTCCTGTTATTATATGCACCCGAGGGAGGGGATTTCTGATTGCCGCAACCACCCGGGCGGGTATAGGTGACAAAAAGGGAAGACGAAAGGTAAAGCAGATATTGTAGAAAGGGGAAAAAGGAAGGGCAAAGCAAGAGTAGAAAAAGAGAAGATATAGGATTAATGTATATCCAATCAAGTAATGAAATGTTCATAACCTTATATAATACTTGATTGGAGGCATTTTAAGATAAAATATGAATATAAATATTATTCTCCGTTAAAGGCAAGAGTAACAACAAGAGAATAAAGGAGGTCTATTCGATAGTAAGCTTATTGGATATCTGAGTAAGTATTGTTGGTGTTGGGTATCATCCATTTGAGCAATGTTGTTAATAGTAAAAACATTGCTCTATTACAAGTGTTATTCAGTTTGTGTGCTCTATTACAATATAGCAGCCAACATAACCCAGACACCTGGTGTTTTCCATAGGTAGCTATCATGCTATCATTGTTTACCCCTATGTTAATGAAAGGGTTTAAAGCGGCACTGTAATGCCGAACTCACACTCACACTCCATCTCACACTCCTCTTCACACTCCTCCTCACACTCCTCCTCACACTCCATCTCACACTCCATCTCACACTCTACCTCACACTCCTCCTCACACTCCATCTCACACTCCTCCTCACACTCCTCCTCACACTCCTCCTCACACTCCATCTCACACTCCATCTCACACTCCATCTCACACTCCTCCTCACACCCCTTCTCACACCCCTCCTCACACTCCATCTCACACTCCATCTCACACTCCATCTCACACTCCATCTCACACTCCTCCTCACACCCCTTCTCACACCCCTCCTCACACCCCTCCTCACACCCCTCCTCACACTCCTCCTCACACTCCTCCTCACACTCCATCTCATACTCCATCTCACACCCCTTCTCACACCCCTTCTCACACCTCTTCTCACACCCCTTCTCACACACCTCCTCACACACCTCCTCACACTCCATCTCACACACCTCCTCACACTCCATCTCACACACCTCCTCACACTCCATTTCACACCCCTTCTCACACCCCTTCTCACGCCATCTCTCACACTCCTCCTCACACTTCATCTCACACCCCTTCTCACACCCCATCTCATACTCCATCTCACACTCCATCTCATACCCCTCCTCACACTCCATCTTACACCCCTCCTCATACTCCATCTCAACCCTTCCTCACACTCCATCTCACACCCCTTCTCACACTCCATCTCACACTCCATCTCACACCCCTCCTCACACTCCATCTCACACTCCATCTCACACCCCTTCTCACACCCCTTCTCACACCCCTTCTCACACTCTTCCTCACACCACATCATCACTGATGCTGTTTGCTAAATCATAAATATATTTTTAAAAGAAAATGGATGAGGAAAAGGTCAACACTTCACTCACCTAACTTCACTCCCTCTGCTGTTCTATGTTCATTCGCCCCCGCTACATTGGAAGAGGTTTCTGCTCTGCTCCAGTCCTCCCGCCCCAACACCTGCTCCCTAGATCCAATTCCCTTGCATCTCATCTGTACTCTGTCTTCTTCTCTCTCTCCACCTCTCACTAAAATTCTCAATCTCTCTCCTCTGGTATATTTCCATCGCCCTTCAAACATGCAACTGTAACCCCAATTCTAAAGAAGCCCAATCTTGACCCTAACTCCCCATCCAACTATCGTCCTATCTCGCTACTGCCTTTTGCATCCAAGATCCTTGAAAAAATTGCGTATGCGAGATTGACAGACGTCCTCGAGTCCAACTCTCTGTCCGTACTCCCACCGTACTCCCACCTCTGATGCTCACCTTTAAGATTTCTCGAGGGCTGCACCGTTCCTGTGGAACCCGCTTCCCTCCGCCGTTAGATGCTCACCCAGTCTCCACTCCTTCAAAAAAATTGTTAAAAACCCACTTCTTCATAAAAGCATATCAATTAAACTGTTAATAGCTCCTGACTGATTCCTCTTCCGCTTCAGTCTGGTTTTCCGCGCTAAGCACTCTGTGGAAACGGCACTGACCAAAGTATCCAATGATCTACTCGCTGCAAAATCTCGTGGTCACTACTCTATCCTAATTCTCCTTGACCTGTCTGCGGCTTTTGACACTGTTGATCATCAACAGCTTCTTCTCATCCTCCGCAATATCGGTCTACAAGATATTGCTCTCTCCTGGTGCTCTTCCTACCTCTCCCAGCACTCTCTCAGTGTTTCTTTTGTTTCTTTCTCTGGCTCTGCTTCTTCTCCCCAACTCCTCTCTGTTGGTGTCCTCAAAGGTTCAGTCCTTGGTCCCCTACTGTTCTCCATCTATACTGCCTTCCTTGGTAAACTCATTAGCTCCTTTGGCTTCCAATATCATTTCTATGCAGATAACAAGCAAATCTACCTGTCCTCTCCTGATCTCTCCCCGTCCCTCTTGAGTAGTGTCTCTGACTGCCTCTCTGCTATTTCTAACTGGATGGCTGCCCACTTCCTTAAACTAAACTTGACCAAAACTGAAATTCTGGTCTTTCCTCCCTCAAGTGTTGTTACTCCTGCGTCTGTCTCCCTCCAAGTCAACGGTGCTACCATCAGCTCCACCACGCAGGCTCGCTGCCTCTTTGACTCCGACCTCTCCTTCAAGCCTCATGTTCAATCTATCGCCAAATCCTGTCCTTTCCATCTCAAAAACATTTCGCGCATCCGCCCCTACTTAACGTCAGATGCGACTAAGGTGTTGGTCCATTCCACTGTCCTTTCTCGCCTTGACTACTGTAATCCGCTTCTCAGTGGTCTTATGTGCTCCCAACTTGCGCCATTACAGTCCATAATGAATGCGGCAGCAAGGCTCATCTTCCTGTCCGCCCGCACCTCCCATGCCTCATCCTTCTGTCAGTCCCTACATTGGCTTCCTATAAAATATAGAGCTCAATTTAAAATTCTGGTTCTTGCTTTCAAGTCTCTACATAATGCTGCTCCCACCTATCTATCCTCCCTTATACACAAGTATGTCCCATCTAGGCCCTTACGATCTGCTGAAGACTTACATCTATCTTCTGTCCGTACTCCCACCTCTGATGCTCGCCTTCAAGATTTCTCGAGGGCTGTTCCTGTGGAACACGCATCCCTCCTCCGTTAGATGCTCACCCAGTCTCCACTCCTTCAAAAAATCGTTAAAAACCAACTTCTTCATAAAAGCGTATCAATTAAACTGTTAAAAGCTCTGACTGATTCCTCTTCTACAACTGTCACTAGTCTAATACTATCCTTACCTTTTTGTGTCATTTTACCCCACTCCCTCTAGCATGTAAGCTCATTGAGCAAGGCCCTCAACCCCTCTGTTCCTGTGTGTCCAACTTGTCTGGTTACAACTACATGTCTGTTCGTCCACCCATTGTAAAGTGCTGCGGAATTTAATGGCGCTATATAAATATAATAATAATAACACAAGTTATTGGTGATTTTCAGTATTTTGTTGCTCAGGGCTCTAAGTTCTCAAATATATATCAGCCTTTACCTTGATTATAATGTTTATGGTATGGGAAATGCATTAAACTTATGGAAGAAAACCGTAACAATGTCTACATAACTGTTATCCTAAGTGGACGAGTTTATACCACAGAAACCATTAGCGCTTCTCCTTTCTAAATCCTTTCTAAATCTCTGAAGCAAGGTTAATCCAACCTGGAGATGGGGTGCTAGTGTTTATTTTACGTTTATGTACTAGGAATAACGCTAGGCACACGTCTCTTTGTACAGTTATTGATCGATAGGCTTTCTGGTGCTTCACACACACTGGATTTTCTTTTTCACTAGCTAGCTACATCAAAAAGCACTTTATACTCAGCTATAGCATTAAACCCTTATACACAGCCTACTCTTATCCTCTCCACATATAGACCACAGTTTTCTCGTTAAATAAAAATCTGCAAAGCACCAACTAGGCACAAGAACTACTTTTTATATACAGTCTGCAGGGTAGGTGGTTTAATAAGTATCCAAGCAACACGTGTATGATTCTATATTCTATCCAAACAACACGTGTATGATTCTATATTCTATTCAACCAACACGTGTATGATTCTATATTCTATTCAACCAACACGTGTATGATTCTAAATAATATTCAACCACCTTATCTAGGAGGAAATCAGGACATATGGCAAGTGAGATAGTTAGTTTATACTGAAGCCAGACTTCCAGGCCACTTATGTGTGACTTCTCACACCTTGCAGAGTGGCTCAGTTGGGCTCCCAGCTTCAAATAGGAATTTGGATTGTAAGCTCTGACCTGCCAGGCAATCACCCCTGGCCCACTAAAACTATATACTATTCAACCAACACGTCTATGATTCCATATAATATTCAACCAACACGTGTATGATTCTATGTTCTATTCAACCAACACGTGTATGATTCCATATACTATTCAACCAACACGTGTATGATTCTATATTCTATTCAACCAACACGTGTATGATTCTATATTCTATTCAACCAACACGTATATGATTCTATATAGTATTCAACCAACACGTGTATGATTCTATATTCTATTCAACCAACACGTGTATGATTCCATATACTATTCAACCAACACGTGCATGATTCTATATTCTATTCAACCAACACGTGTATGATTCTATATTCTATTCAACCAACACGTATATGATTCTATATAGTATTCAACCAACACGTGTATGATTCTATATTCTATTCAACCAACACGTGTATGATTCTATATTCTATTCAACCAACACGTGTATGATTCCATATAATATTCAACCAACACGTGTGTGATTCTATATAGTTTTCAACCAACACGTGTATGATTCTATATACTATTCAACCAACACGTGTATGATTCTATATTCTATTCAACCAACACGTGTATAATTCTATATTATATTCAACCAACACGTGTATGATTATATATACTATTCAACCAACACGTGTATGATTCTATATTCTATTCAACCAACACGTGTATGATTCTATATTCTATTCAACCAACATGTGTATGATTCTATATTCTATTCAACCAACATGTGTATGATTCCATATACTATTCAACCAACACGTGTATGATTCTAAATAATTTTCAACCAACACGTGTATGATTCCATATATTATTCAACCAACACGTGTATGATTCCATATATTATTCAACCAACACGTGTATGATTCTATATACTATTCAACCAACACGTGTATGATTCCATATACTATTCAACCAACACGTGTATGATTCTAAATAATATTCAACCAACACGTGTATGATTCTATATACTATTCAACCAACACGTGTATGATTCTATATAGTATTCAACCAACACGTGTATGATTCTATATTCTATTCAACCAACACGTGTATGATTCTATATAGTATTCAACCAACACGTGTATGATTCTATATAGTATTTAACCAACACGTGTATGATTCTATATAGTGTTTAACCAACACGTGTATGATTCTATATTCTATTCAACCAACACGTGTATGATTCCATATACTATTCAACCAACACGTGTATGATTCTATATTCTATTCAACCAACACGTGTATGATTCTATATACTATTCAACCAACACGTGTATGATTCTATATTCTATTCAACCAACACGTGTATGATTCTATATTCTATTCAACCAACACGTGTATGATTCTATATAGTATTCAACCAACACGTGTATGATTCTATATTCTATTCAACCAACACGTGTATGATTCTATATAGTATTCAACCAACACGTGTATGATTCTATATTCTATTCAACCAACACGTGTATGATTCTATATAGTATTCAACCAACACGTGTATGATTCTATATTCTATTCAACCAACACGTGTATGATTCTATATACTATTCAACCAACACGTGTATGATTCTATATTCTATTCAACCAACACGTGTATGATTCTATATAGTATTCAATCAACACGTGTATGATTCTATATTCTATTCAACCAACACGTGTATGATTCTATATAGTATTCAACCAACACGTGTATTATTCTATATTCTATTCAACCAACACGTGTATGATTCTATATTCTATTCAACCAACACGTGTATGATTCCATATACTATTCAACCAACACGTGTATGATTCTATATTCTATTCAACCAACACGTGTATGATTCTATATACTATTCAACCAACACGTGTATGATTCTATATACTATTCAACCAACACGTGTATGATTCTATATTCTATTCAACCAACACGTGTATGATTCTATATTCTATTCAACCAACATGTGTATGATTCTATATAGTATTCAACCAACACGTGTATGATTCTATATTCTATTCAACCAACACGTGTATGATTCTATATAGTATTCAATCAACACGTGTATGATTCTATATTCTATTCAACCAACACGTGTATGATTATATATTCTATTCAACCAACACGTGTATGATTCTATATTCTATTCAACCAACACGTGTATGATTCTATATTCTATTCAACCAACACGTGTATGATTCTATATTCTATTCAACCAACATGTGTATGATTCTATATTCTATTCAACCAACATGTGTATGATTCCATATACTATTCAAGCAACACGTGTATGATTCTAAATAATATTCAACCAACACGTGTATGATTCCATATATTATTCAACCAACACGTGTATGATTCCATATATTATTCAACCAACACGTGTATGATTCTATATACTATTCAACCAACACGTGTATGATTCCATATACTATTCAACCAACACGTGTATGATTCTAAATAATATTCAACCAACACGTGTATGATTCTATATACTATTCAACCAACACGTGTATGATTCTATATAGTATTCAACCAACACGTGTATGATTCTATATTCTATTCAACCAACACGTGTATGATTCTATATAGTATTCAACCAACACGTGTATGATTCTATATAGTATTTAACCAACACGTGTATGATTCTATATAGTGTTTAACCAACACGTGTATGATTCTATATTCTATTCAACCAACACGTGTATGATTCCATATACTATTCAACCAACACGTGTATGATTCTATATTCTATTCAACCAACACGTGTATGATTCTATATTCTATTCAGCCAACACGTGTATGATTCTATATTCTATTCAACCAACACGTGTATGATTCTATATAGTATTCAACCAACAGTGTATGATTCTATATTCTATTCAACCAACACGTGTATGATTCTATTTAGTATTCAACCAACATGTGTATGATTCTATATTCTATTCAACCAACACGTGTATGATTCTATATAGTATTCAACCAACACGTGTATGATTCTATATTCTATTCAACCAACACGTGTATGATTCTATATACTATTCAACCAACACGTGTATGATTCTATATTCTATTCAACCAACACGTGTATGATTCTATATACTATTCAGCCAACACGTGTATGATTCTATATTCTATTCAACCAACACGTGTATGATTCTATATAGTATTCAACCAACACGTGTATTATTCTATATTCTATTCAACCAACACGTGTATGATTCTATATTCTATTCAACCAACACGTGTATGATTCCATATACTATTCAACCAACACGTGTATGATTCTATATTCTATTCAACCAACACGTGTATGATTCTATATACTATTCAACCAACACGTGTATGATTCTATATACTATTCAACCAACACGTGTATGATTCTATATTCTATTCAACCAACACGTGTATGATTCTATATTCTATTCAACCAACATGTGTATGATTCTATATAGTATTCAACCAACACGTGTATGATTCTATATTCTATTCAACCAACACGTGTATGATTCTATATAGTATTCAATCAACACGTGTATGATTCTATATTCTATTCAACCAACACGTGTATGATTATATATACTATTCAACCAACACGTGTATGATTCTATATTCTATTCAACCAACACGTGTATGATTCTATATTCTATTCAACCAACATTTGTATGATTCTATATTCTATTCAACCAACATGTGTATGATTCCATATACTATTCAACCAACACGTGTATGATTCTAAATAATATTCAACCAACACGTGTATGATTCCATATATTATTCAACCAACACGTGTATGATTCCATATATTATTCAACCAACACGTGTATGATTCTATATACTATTCAACCAACACGTGTATGATTCCATATACTATTCAACCAACACATGTATGATTCTAAATAATATTCAACCAACACGTGTATGATTCTATATACTATTCAACCAACACGTGTATGGTTCTATATAGTATTCAACCAACACGTGTATGATTCTATATTCTATTCAACCAACACGTGTATGATTCTATATAGTATTCAACCAACACGTGTATGATTCTATATAGTATTTAACCAACACGTGTATGATTCTATATAGTGTTTAACCAACACGTGTATGATTCTATATTCTATTCAACCAACACATGTATGATTCTATATTTTATTCAACCAACACGTGTATGATTCCATATAGTATTCAACCAACACGTGTATGATTCTATATAGTATTTAACCAACACGTGTATGATTCTATATAGTATTTAACCAACATGTGTATGATTCTATATAGTGTTTAACCAACACGTGTATGATTCTATATTATGTACAAACACGTGTATGATTCTATATAGTGTTTAACCAACACGTGTATGATTCTAAATAGTGTTTTACCAACACGTGTATGATTCTATATGGTGTTTAACCAACACGTGTATGAGTCTATATAGGGTCAATATTTTTTACATTGCTGCTGCTTTGCAAGAGTTGGGGTTCAGCTAGACTAATCAGGGTTTAGTTTAGGATTTCAAATGATTTATGGGATTGCTTAATACAATTATGGATGCATTGTGAGCTGGTAAATTTAGAATAGTGGGTTATAGAATCGTGATTAGTAGAAGACTGGATTATAGAAGACTGGATTATGGAATAGTGGTTTATGGAATAGTGGTTTATGGAATAGTAATTTATAGAATATTGAATTATAGAATACTGGATTATGGAATAGTGGTTTATGGAACTAGTTTGCAGAATAGTGGATTATAGAATCTTTTATTATAGATTAGTGATTTTTAGAATAGTAATTTATAAAATACTGGTTTGAAGAATACTGGATAATAGAATAGTGGTTTATAGAATCTTTTATTATAGAATAGTAATTTGTAGAATACGGTATTATATTATAGTCATTTATTGAATAACGGTTTGTAGAATAGTGGATTATAAAATAGTAATTTATAGAATACTGGTTTATAGAATAGTGATTTGTAGAATAGTGGATTGTAGAATAGTGGATTGTAGAATAGTGGTTTATTGAGACTGTGTCCTCATCAGCCTATTGTTCCTGTAGCATTATGTAATTGACTCATTTATTGTGAAATTGCCCCCTTTCTATAATATTGAAAAGTGCTGTGGAATAAGTTGGTGCTATTTAAATGCCAGAAATAATAATAATCGAATAGTGGATTACAGAATAGTGGTTTATAGAATAATAGATTATTATTATTATATTATTTATATAGCATGATCATATTCTGTAGCGCTGTACACTCAATAGTGGATTATAACATGGTGGATTATAGAATAGTGGTTTATAGAATAATGGAATACTCAATAGTGGGGAATATAAAATGCTGCATTATAGAATAGTGGTTTATAGAATAGTGGATTAGGTGGTGAATGGCCCTAGGTTGGGAGTGACGTGTGTGGGCAGAGGCCGCTTTCTAATTAGGCGGTTTAGGCGGCCGCCTAAGGCCTCGCACTGGCTGGGGCCTCGCGGCCACCTAAAACGCCTGTGGACAATCTATGACACCAGGAGGGGGCCCGGCAGCTTGCCCGGTATGCCGCCAGGTGCGAGGCCCCTCCTGGCTGCCTGGCGAGAGAGCGCCTGCAACCCCTGGTCTGCAGCTCTGCACACTGCGCGGAGCTGCAGACCAGACATCACCACTGGACCACCAGGGAAATAAGCCACTGGACCACCAGGGAAAGAAGCCACTGGACCACCAGGGAATGCAGGTATTTAGTCCCCTCCTCCCACACCACCATTACCCCCTCCTTCCCAGTAACCCCTAAAATATACCCCCCTCCATTATACCCCCCTCCCAGTAGCCCCCCTCCCAGTTACCCCCCTCCATTGTAGCCCCCCTCCATTATACCCCCTCCCAGTAACCCCCCTCCATTATGTCCCCCTCCCAGTAACCCCCCTCCACTCCCAGTAACCCCCCTCAATATACCCCCAGTAACCCCTCAATATCACCCCCAGTAACCCCCTCAATATCACCCCTCCCTCCCAGTAACCCCCCCTCAATATGCCCCCAGTAACTCCTCAATATCCACCCCTCCTTCCCAGTAACCCCCCCTCAATATACCCCCCCCAGTAACCCCTCAATATCACCGTCCTCACACTGTCACCCCCTCCACACTTTCAGCCCTTTCATGCATCCACACTCTCACTAACCACTCCTAGTCCTGTTAATCTCACCCCCTCCAAACTCACCTGCCCTCTCTTTGCCACACTCATTAACCCCCTTAATCCTGTCACACTCCTTCCTCCAACCATGCCACATTCACCCTTCACTCCAAAACTGTAATACTCACCCCACCCCAACTATGCCACACTTACCCTGTCACTTAAATCTTAAATTTTCATTTTTGTTTTCGAGAACCCCTTTAAACCAGTACTTATTTATACACGACTGCTGGGCTATGCGACCATACCACACAATTGTGTATAAACGATTGGCATAATTGCAAATTAAATTTATTTATTGCAAATTAATTTTGTTTGCAAAATGTGCTACAACTATAGCCAGAGAGCTCACAATGCAGGGGCACAGGAAGCTCTGACATTGCAAGCTTCTGAACAATGAATGCAGAGACTGACTCTCTGTATTCAGCGCTGCAAGCACGCCTTTCGATTTAGCGAATGCTCCTTACACTTATGCAAAATACAACCCTATTATTTTATGCTTTGGCTGTAAGTGGGGCCTCATGCTTGAAGTTCGCCTAAGGCCTCATAAAGTCTATAGCCGCCTCTGTGTGTGGGTTTTATACGGATCGATTGGCGGTAGGAATAAGAGAGCAGAGAATAAGTGCAGGGCTTGAGATGAGAGATGGGGAGAGTGTAGGAGAGAGGAGTTAATGGTGAGGTAGATGAAGAGGTGGGTGTAAGGAGAGATTTCTACTAAGAAGTTAGAGTGCAAAGCGACTTCTGAAATTATATATAAATATGTATGTGTGCGTGTGTGAATGTTAAAGGTGTTACTGTGAATGATTAACTTGCATTTAGAAATCCTTTTGGTGTTGAAGTCTATCCAGTAATGATGTGGAAATTTGTAACATGATTTTTTTATTATTTAACTAAAAATGCAGCATTACACCAAATGAGATGCTCCGTCTCCACGGGCTCTGCTCTCACACTAAACTGCTCTGCCTGTTGGATTACGCAGCCCGTATTGCAGCAGCCTGGAGCGACTTCAGCCTAAATCAATACCCACTCAAAGGTGTTTTTACCATCAGACCCTGATTTAATGCTCTGTGTATTCTCCTCTGTGTAAACCTGAATGACTGATACACAGACGGAATCTTGAACCACACGGAGCAGAATCATTGTGATAACTCAACCTCCGTCTTGTTCTGTTGCCAGCATCATTTGATGACTGTTTGTTATGTGTGTGAATGTTAAATGAGATAACATTCCATACTTCATTACTGAGATATTATTGCCTCTTTCCCCTAGACTCTCTGTTTTGGTAATGCTTTTTCTCCAATTCCCTAAAGGGACACTCTAAGCACCAAAACGACTTTATCTTATTGAAGCCGTTTTGGTGTAATGATTATGCCCCTGCAGTCTCACTGCTTAATTCTCTGCCATTTATGTTGTTTTCTCTGGTCTGTCTGCCTGGGTTGTCAGTCAGGTGCCTCAAATTATAATTAATAAAATCAAATAATTATGTAGTTAATAGTTAAATATATTTGTAGAATGTGTGTGTGTATATATATAACTATGACTTCCAGCAAATTCCTGAACCCCTGAACTGATCTGGGTGATTTTTGGATATGTCAGGGCTATCAGGGGATGTGACTGATTTGTGGGGTTTTGTGTGTTTTAAGGTATTTTAGGGGGCTTGTAGAAATGTGTGTCTGATGAAAGTAACCTCGTCACTGGCTTTTGGAGGGGCCTATTTGCCAGCCTCCTACCCTGTAATTATGGCCCTGTGACGAACCGAACCACGTCACGGGTTCTTGGAGGGGCCTGCTGGCCAGCCTCTTGCCTCAGGACTATGGGCCCTGCAATATACCTTGCCCAATGCACTTTAAAAGGCTCTGTTCATGTGAAGTATGTACTTTTGTACTCCAGACAGAGAGACCGACCATTAGCCCTAATTCTCTGGAACTGTTTTGGGCATGGGACCATGTGCACAGTGGGTCAAAAATAAGTCTTCCAGGAAATTCCTTAACCCATGAACTGATCTGGGTGATTTTTGGATATGTTGGTCACCCAGATCAGGGCTGTCAGGGGATGTGGGACCGGTCTCTGTACCAAACCTACAGGGATGCTGGACACCTGGTCCAGATCCCCAACCAATCCCGCAGGAATACCATACCATTTGTGGGGTTATATGTATTTTTAGGGTACTTTTGAGGTGTTTTAAAAAAGTATGTTTTTCTGTGGAGATTTTTTGGACATAATTGGATTAGAATTAGTACAGTTACTGATCTAATTATCTCCAAGGCAGAGGGGAAGGATTGTGTGCTGTGTGTGGGAGTGTCGTGCCTTGGAACCTTATTGTTATTGGTTGTTAAGTTTGTGTCCCTGTCCCCAACAAGGTCCATGTGGGCGTACACCTTGCTTGGGGACTTGCATAAAAGGCCAGTGTGGCTCCCATTAACCCCTTAAGGACTCATCTTCTGGAATTAAAGGGAATCATGATGGAATATGTAACGGACCATTTTGCACACCAGGGGTAAAAACCGTTTAGGCGATCATCACCCTTTCCAGTGATGCAGGCACAGCTACTGCAGAACACCAAACTCCCGAACTGGATACAAAATAGCACTCCAACTCCCAAATAGCTGCTAGCAGACGAACAGGAAAAGCAGACAATCAGCTTACACTCCTGGCAATCAGTCTCTAACAGCATACAGTGAATCCCCCCAAGAACGAGACAAGGCTCCGTGTTGAGGGTCAAGCAGTGGTCTGAGGTGCTGGCACACCCAGCCTGGTTTTTATTACAGTCTTGCAAATACAGGACCGCCCACAGGGAGGTATAAAACAACCAATCACATCACAGTTACATCCCACATATTCCCTCCCCTTATCCTGAGAGGAAACTCAATTATACATACAGTTAAAACATACTTTCTACCCAACTTTCATAACTCTAAAACCATACATCACATTCACATAAAATTACATATTCACAATCAATCCATTCAGGGGAACAACATATTAAAAAATGGCATGAATCAGACCAGGGGTTCAAAAGTTAGTAAAAGTATCTTTTGTACCCTGGCTGGCAGCATGGCTATCTGGCTCAAACAGGTTTTACAGAGCCCTCTATCCTGGACAATGGGGAAAGTAATCCAATTATCCAGGGATAGAGGCAGACTCCATTGAGCACATGGGGACACAAAGACAGTAAAACACTTTAAAATACATCAGGTAAGACACCTTACATTAAAACTATACATGTAACATATCCCCAGATAGCTCATGTCTGAGCGCACATTATTAAGTGAATGGCGCAAAGACCACACGAATACAGTTTAATCGCCATGGAGCCAAAGTCTTTACAGTCAGTTTCATACGAATGGGCTCCATGGGATTCCTATCTGGGGTATAACACATTCAAAGAAATCTACCGAACCCCAGATGTCTTTTAACAGGGGGCCATAGTCCAAAGGCAGCAGGCGAGCAACCAGGCTTCTCCAATGCAATGTGGCGAGATCGGTCTCGTCACAGAATATTTCCATCATGTGTCCTTAAGGGGTTAAAGAGCGATTTGTTTACCCTTTCATGAAGTCTTGGTTCATGTTTGGGGGATTGGAGAAGTACATACACTCTGGGGATTGCTATAATCACAATACTCCCCTGAGTATAATCAATAGCTCTTATAAGAGCTTGGTTCCTGCTATGCTATCTGGACTAGGAGATGTCTACCCACTGGAAGCTGGATCCTGGTCTCGGGTCCAGGGTGGGTGGAGGACGGCGAGACCCCAACCAAGCTGCAGCAGTTTATGGGGTCTACGGTGGTTATGGTGTCCCAGTACAGTGCTTATGGTACTCGCAAGTACTAGGAAGCAGCGACTAATGGAGGTACCCGGTCGGGGTGCAAGGCGGTCCATCACAGTGTGTTTTTTGTGTTTGGAGATAATTGAGTTTAGTATAGTGCTTGACTCAATTTTCTCCCAGGCATAGGGGAGGGATTGACCTATTTTGTATGGGAGTGTCCTGGACCTGAGAGCCGATGTGATGGTGTATTTATTTTTACTGTGGTTTACTCTCAGATGCAGGGGGGGAGTGCCCCTTGCCTGGGTACTGTCATAAAGGGCCAGTTGTGGCTGCCATTAAACAAGATTCGTTTTACCCTTCATTAAGTCTAGGCTCATGTTTGGGGGATTGGAGAGCTATATTCACACTTTGGGGATTGCTATAATCACTATACTCCCTTGGATCACTACACTTGCTCTTGTAAGAGCAGCCTGCTTCACTCTCTGGAATAGGAGAGGTCTCTGGAAGCTGGATCCTGGTCTTGGGTCCAGGGTGGGTGGACAGCGAGACCCCAACCAAGCTGCGGCGGTTCGTGGGGTCTACGATGGTTATGGTGTTCCAGTGCAGGGCTTATGGTACTCGCAAGTACTAGCAAGCAGCGATTGACGGAGGTACGCGGTTGGGGTGCCAGGCGGTCCATCATAATAAATATATATATATTTAATATTAAAATACACTTTTAATAATGGTGTGTTTATGTGCATGATTTTGATGTTCACATAAAACGTGTGTTTATGTGCATGTAAAAGTACTTAGATCATATATATATGATCCAAGTACTTTTTATGTTCTTTATAAACTTTTATTTAACTTTTTTTAACTTTTGAAACTTTTTGTCAGGCACTAGGGGGCTTGCTTGAGAGCTCAGGCAGGCCCCATGCAGGCACTGCACAAACCGGCTATTCCGGCCATGTGATCGCAAGGACCCCAGGAGGGCTGGATCGGGCAGTGGGGGTCTGCCTGAGCTCCCAGACAGACCCCAGGATCGTGATTGCCGGCGATTTACTAAATGACGTACCAGGTACGTCCGCAGTCATTAACAACCTATTTTTGGTGGATGTACCTGGTACGTCATTGGTCGGGAAGGGGTTAAGGAATCGAGCCGCCATCCAGTTAGAAATAGCAGAGAGACAGTCAGAGACTGCCAAGCATTGTGTTGCCCGGGTCACAATGTCATACATTTTCACACTGAACCGTCTTTTATCAGATTTCTCCAAAACTAGCAGAGAGGATCCCGCGTTCTATATTTTTAAGTGTTCTAGATGGAATGTATATAAATATTACTGGGATTCCCCATATACATGGTGTGTGTATATATATATATATATATATATATATAGCGTGCTGGGTTTTATGTTAATACTCTATATTGGATCTGTGTATATGTTTAATGTGTATTTTCTATTTAAAGGCAGTGTGAGATATTTTATTCTGATTAAATTATAAATGAATCTGGCATTTTGCCCTAATTGAACTCTCAGCTTTTGGAGGGAGCTTTTTATAGCACATTACTGAATATATATTATGTAGCTTTTTATTAAATTGGAAATGTATAATTTAAAGATATTTGGCAAGACCTGGGACGGAGTAGCTTTGGTAAATGCTGATGTAATAATAGGTTGGAGGACGCAGTGATTGAAGGGGTAGAGGAAAGGACTTAACTGCTTCTTTGCACCTGCAAGGAAAACATTTTAAATCATTCCATCCTATGTTGTTGTTAACCCTTTTACACCCAAATGATCCACATTGTCTCAGCTTAAACGATAATTCCATAGCTCCCAACACCAGTGTCCTGTGAATCGGGACGCCGGTGGCAGAGGGGTGAAAGGAACAGATCATTGGCGGAAATTGTGTCACCTGGCACCAACCAGGGTGAAGGTCCACCCAAAATGGGGGTGATAATGGCCAAATTCTTGGCAGGTGAGTTTGGTGTCAATCAAGCAGTCTAGACCACTGAGGGCAGACCATGGGGGAGTATTGTTTTAGAGTTGACTGCAGAGCCTTAGTGCCCAGAGTATAGCACAAGGGCCTCTAATGATGTGATTGTAGTACACTTTTTGGGGACAGGTCCCTGCTGTAATTTGGGACAATTGGGAGGCCTGTATTCTGACTGTAAAAGGTTAACGAAATACCACTCAATTTGACTGCGTTAAAAAAAAAATCCAATTTACTGTGTGCATATAAAGTCTAATTAGTCCAGTAATGTGATAATGTACTCACAGCCTTATTACCTGGGGTCATATTCAGTAATAAATCACGCTCATTTAGTATAACACGATGTAGCACACCTTTCACTCCCTGCATACCACTACATGCAAACTAGCACAATCATTCATTCATTCATTCTGTCAGTCATTCATTCATACGTACACAGCGATTCATCCGTTAAGCCAAAATGTTTCAACTTATGTTCCGTTCATATCATAGCGTTAATGGCGGTTGATATTGTTATAGTTTTGGATGTTTAATAGACCTTGAGAGACTCTTTGGCTTTCTCCGCCAAAAGAAAATATACAAGGTTATTATATTCACTGAAATCTGAACTTTAGGGAAAACCTCTCCAACTTTGTTAAAGTCACAGCTTGGTTATTGTAGCTTCACTTTTTTTTTTTTTTTACAGTTTTTTATTCTTTATTTTTGTTGTGCATGTTGTAACAAAAGGACTTGCACAGCCACGACAGCATGGGCAAGTACAATAATAACAGTAGAGAAAGACATCATTATGGCATTCGTAAAACAGCACAAATTTTTAAGGGAAACTAGTAGGTTGCGATAGGTTAGTGTTCAAATGCAAGACATGCCTACCCACTGGGTATGTTATTGGATTCAGACAGTGTGCTATACACAGGGTCCGGTTCAGTAACGCGTTAGGGCTCTATACATTATTCATCGTATAGAGTAGTGAGAGCTATATTGTCTTGTATATCAGCCTCAAGTCAGAGTTTTTCATACGCTGATTAGGTCAAACGTCAGAGTTTAGTAAGTGCTAAAACAGTTGCTTTACTGGGCATTCGGCGTTAACGCACATTTCTATTTAACTGTTCAAGCTAGGTACATGCTGTAACTCCATCTGTCATACTGAACTGCTTAAATGAGTGGGAACAGTAGCTTAGGGTCGATACCAATTGTTATGTCAAGTGTCATCGCTCTCTTGTCTAAACCCTTCTGTCCCATCAAAAACATTGCCGTGTAATATTAAGAGTTAAGTACTATCGTTTATATGGCGCAAAATAAAAACTAAAACATTAACAAAACTGAACAGAGCAATACAAATACATGCTGTGGGCATATCGGCCCCCGTGGTGTGAATTTTGATGGGCCAAGTAAGGTTGAATTTTGCCAGGGGAACCGTGTAGGTGCTGGGTCACATAAGGTGCTTTCTGGTAGTGGTCCCGACCTGCCCACTAGGGCTTGTGCTTAATCAGGTTGTAACTCAACTTAAGGTGGACAACTGAGCAGGGTGAAGAGGTACAAAATAATGCGGGGTGTCCGCGGCTAAAACTAATAGTGTGGGCAAAAATATAACCGTATAGTTAAACCTTATTTACATATGTCCCGCAACAGTGTGCGTGGTGCGGCTCAGTCGGCCCGCTAAGGGCACTCAGGTCGGGCCACTGTCCGTGAACTCCTGGGAACGAAAGTCTCAGAGTTAGCTGGGTTCCATACATGTGGTCTGGAGGGGATGTTTGGTTGCTGCAGAGCATCTGGTGGGAGGCCCAAGGTAGCGAGTTGTGTCTTCGCCTTTCATGTCCGCTATAAGGTATGTGTTGTCTCCCTGCAACACCTGGAGCTTGTGTGGTGAGCGCCATTGATATTTAATATCATGGGCGCGGAGTAGGGTGGTGAAGGGTCTCATGGTTGAGCGCCAGGCCATAGTTCCTCTGGATAAATCTGTGTATAGTGAGAGGGCCATGTCCTCGAAGGGGTATGGTGTATTTCCCCTAATGACGGTCATAACCGCAGCTTTGTCCTGCCGCTTTTGAAATTTAACAATTACGTCCCTGGGTGCCGCCGGAGGAGCCGTTGGCGGTTTGGGGATTCTGAATATGCCAGCCAGCCCTACCCCTTTAGCTTGCTTCGGCTGGAGTATGTTACCCACTAGGCGCCTCATGAAGTGAGGGAGTTCTGAATCTGGGACCGACTCTGCTATGCCTCGAATCTTTATGTTTTGGGCCCTGCGCGAGTCTTCCAGTACCGCCAGTTTCTGTTCCACTCTTAGGTGCTGCTGTTGCAGCGTTTTTACCTCCTGCTGGAGCCTAGCTACAGTCCTCGAGTGGTTAAGGGAATCTTGTTCCACGTTTACCATGCGGTTTGTTAGACCCTGTATGTCTTTCCTCATGTCGGCTACTTTCCGCTTGGATATTCCGACGGAGCTGCGCCAGCAGCTCCCTCATTTCGGCCTTTGTGACCGGGGCCATGTCCGGCTGCGTTCTTGGTTGCACTGCCTCCTGTGTTACGGGTAAGTGTGTGACTTCGTGCTCCGAGAGTCGCTCATCGGAGTCGTCGAAGTCGTTGAGGTAGGCGTCCATGTTGGGGTCCGAGGCGCCATGTGCTCGCCGCCATAGGTCCCCTATGCTGGTGCCCGGCCGGGGCATTTCTTGTTTTGGCTTTTTGTTTTTCCTGCCCATTGGTAGTCCACTGCAGTAGGACAGTCTTGGTTGCTTTTGAGGGGGTAAAATAGTTGTTTTTCTTGCTTTTTCTCCGTTAAATCTCGGAGCTCTCAGAAGATGCGACCAGTCGTTTCAGCAGTTAGCTCCGCCCCCCGTAGCTTCACTTTTGACATTTGCATTTAATTTGTTCTGAGTTTACTGAATAACCCACATTTCAGATTAGACGATACTGGGGGAGATTTAACTGTTTATTTTTTTGTTTCTGACACTTTTTCATCTTATGTTATTTTTTGGTGCAATTATTAAATCTGTTAAGTTTTTTTTTTTAAGGTTTTTTTTTTTACTCTGTCATATTTAAATATACACAATTTTTTGGCAACGCAAATGATTTATCAACTTCCCCCACTTTTTCAGATGGAACAGTATTCTGTTTCACTTCTCTTTTTGCCGCCTTCTAAAATTGGCGGTCTTCTGAAAAATATGTTTTTATGAAAACACAGTGAATTTACTAAAAATGAAACTGTCACATTTTTGATCACTTTAACCCCTTAAGGACCAAACTTCTGGAATAAAAGGGAATAATGACATGTCACACATGTCATGTGTCCTTAAGGGGTTAAACTATTTTAATAACTATGATCAAACTAATGACAGAACATATCCATCACTTTTCAGAACTTTGATAAATATCCCCCATTGTTCTCATTTGTATTTTGCTGCAGGACTTCCTCTTAGAGATGCTCTGAAAATTACTTTTGCAGTTATGGGGAGTTTTAGAAAGATTGTGTGGGAAGGAGCCTGTACAAATAGCGCTGTGAAGCTGAGAGAAGCAATGGTAGTTTTGCTCATGCAGAGCTGATACAAGAAAAATTATCGTAAACAATATTTAAATTATGTTTCTTTTTGAGGGAAAAAAGTGAAAAATATAACTTTTTTCTCTTAAAAATAGTAGCAAAAGTAACCAGGCCTATTTTTATTCTTACTACGTATTTACTATGGCAGATATACAGAAACGATTATCTGCAAAGCTTCCGTCTATACAACAGACGTGGGCATTGGTTTTCAGAAAAATGGCAATCTGGATGAAAATCGACTTTTTTCATCCATTCATCTGAATTCTGATGGCACAATGAAAGAATAAACTAACGAAAAAATTGCAGTAAACTGAAATCTTTACTTGGTTCGTTCTTTAGATCGTTCTTGTAAATAATTCATAAAATTGGTACCCTTATGTGAGATTACCATATTTAATGGTACCACTACCATATTAGGGAGCTGTGTTTAGTTGATACGGTCTTTTCTCAATTTGGATCTTTCACATGCTTACTACAGAGCACCCTAATTTGGTATCCTTATATGTGTTTGTCATTCATGAGTATACCGACATTGTGAGCAACCTACTATACACAGCTCCCTAGTTTACCATTAAATATGGCAATCCCAAATTAGGGACTTATCGATTTCGAACCACTGAATGATAACGGCACTCCATTAGTCTATATAGAAAGTCCGAAACGAAAATATCTGAAGCATTTAGTCTGAAATGAATTGACTAATGAACAAAGTTCAGGTGAAATATTTGGGTAAACATTCATACAAACCAAAAGGGTGCGTGAAAACAGGTCAATCGATGTACTGCAAAACATATACATAGTATAAGTGGTACGTGTATATTTTGCAGTACACTCGTGCATTTTCCAACTATTTGATTCATTAATGAAGTGATAAGAAGTGACCGATAGAGGGAAAAGGGGGAGTAGCAGTAAAAAAATCTCTATTTATATATTCTGTATATTTATCAAGTATATAATCTATAAATATAGATAGTTTTGCTTCTACTCCTGTTTTTCCTTATTTTAATCCCTTTTCACTTGATATGAATCGTGAATAAAATCAAGATATAGTTGGATCCCTAGCCAATAACCATCTCTTTCTGGTGTCACTGGTGGAACTCTGAATACGGAATGTTTGCCATTGTATATATCCGTATAGTGTTTCAGAGACACGGAATTAAGCTGAATCGAGTGCATGTGTACTGCAATAACCGAAAGCTCTGTATGCATTTCATTGCTCTCAAACTTGAACATCGAAATCGTAGAATGGTTTGCACTGCAGCAATGACAGGACAGATACAGTGCTATAAAAGCCTCCCTACTGTACATCAAAAACAATTCTTTAAAACATCTCTCCATTAATCACGTTACGTTTCTATTTTAGTGCCCATTAGCTGGGACACTCGTTCTTTATTGCAGTGTTAATTATTTCATGCAGATGTGCAGATGCTAATTTTGTCGCCGTTGCTTCAGATTTGACCCCGTGGCATTTTTATACCTCTTTCCCATTATGGTTGATTTATTTCGGCTATAAACCCATTCTGTTTCTCTCTTTCTGGTTTTACCAAGTGCATATTCCTGAAGATGAACGGTTTCGGGTTAAATCTTTGCGCAGAACATGCTGGTTGATGATGAGCCAACGAACACTAATCATTCTCCGGCCTTGCTTGTTTGACCGCAAGGGCCTTCTTATAGACCTGGTTACATTCCATCTAATTCTGCTGAGTTACAAGGATTTCTTTGCCAATAAATTTTTGGCTTTTATTTGTTCCCCACTACATCTTTTTTATGGCCTGGCTTGGCCGAGGGGAACACCAGGATGCAAGGTAGATTTATTAGACTCGGAGCCAGATGAACCGATCGATATGGAACGCTCCATTTATGGATGTGATTTGAAGTGAAAAAAGTCATAATGTTGTAATTTTGTATACACTGGTGGATTGTATCAAAATATCCATGAGATGGGAACAGGCTTCATTTCAAACTGTAATGTTAGCTGCCTGTTATGGTATTTCTAGATCTTCTCTGATTCAGACAGTTTTTACGGAGCTTCACCTAGAAGTGTTTCTTTCCACGTGTGCACAGGCTTTGGATACCTTGCACTGGACACATGGAATGTTACAGTAGGTGAGTCAGATTAACCTCTACCAACCGATGGGTTTTGGAGCAGTGATTACTCAGGGAGACATCGGCCAAAAAGTCTTGTCACAGATCCATATTGCTACATATGGAAAGAAACGTCGACATTCATTAAATTCAGTGTCCCAGTCCTGTGTTATTGATTCCTGGTATCATAAACCGATCGTAACTGAGTGTTTTCCCTTTTTTTTGTGTTAATGACTGAAGTATTTTGAGTCTTGAAATATATTTGTTATCACCAATTAAATTGGAATTCAGCATTGAGATATGTATATATATATATTCCTATACAGCAGTGAAGTTCACAGACTTACATTCAGTAAAGGGAGATTTCAAAATGAATGTAACATTGTAGGCCAGAGTAGTCAAACTGAATACATAATTGACTTTTTTACAATGTAACTATATGGGCAGTAAAATTAGAATTCTCACTTTATTAAATAACGCTGTACAGACCCCGGATTGATCTTTTGCTCCCCCCACCACCCACAGTACAGCTATAGCCGCCATGAATACATTGCAGGTTTAAGGGAATGTGTAAGAGCAGATTAGAGACCTGCTATGAATTTGATGAAAGAGTTAATACTCTTCTTGGGTGTATAATAACAGGACTCTATAAAACTGGCGTATCCTGGTACGTTAAACCCCCACTTTATATTTAACTACAGCTCCCCAGTGCATCAACCCCCTCTTATATACCTTAATCAGGCTCTTTGCCATCTAACTCTCTGTGAAACTGATTATATAAGGGGTACGTTGGGCACATATCAAGCATTAATCCTGCGTCAGTTATTAGAAAGACTTCAGAAATGCATAAACATCAATCAGAAAGCAGAAGCCAGTAACATAACGGTCTAAAAGAAACACAAATCCATGAGGAAGTACAGACAATGAGCATTTTGTTCTAAGCACGAGAGTAAAAGAAGTATCTCTTCCAATTAGGATATGGAGGCCATTGCAGTATGTTCTAAAGTAGTGTTTCCCAAACCAGTCCTCGAGACCCACCAACGGTCCAGGTTTTGTCAGTATCTCCATTGAAATAAAATAGGGAAATACATACATATTGATTGTTTGTGAGGACTGGTTTGGGAACCACTGTTCGAGAGCAAAAGAAACACACGTTTAACCAGATTGGAGGCCTGGTGCATGTTGGCAGCACCCCTGACAGCACGATGTGTTCTATTCCAAGTCCAGTGGTGGGAGGTTCTACTCAATGAAATGCCGTGTCAGGAATTTAATGGACAAGTAACAGGAATGGAAGCCCATCCCCAGAGATTTTCATTCCTTATTAATAAAAAAAATCAGTCTTTAAAAAAGTACTCCTCCTTTTACAATAAAATGCATACCGTTTAGCTGTGTAAAATATGAGCATTTTTATAGGATATTTTATTTAAATCGAGATCTGGCAGCAGTACAGGTATAACATGTACCATGTCATGGTATCAATTAATATATCTTTCATTAATGCAAAATGCTAATTGTTTTATTAAGCATTAATTAAGGGAGTCATCACACTCTGGCAGTTTAATGATTCTGGTAAGGAGGATAAGGATGTGTTAATGGCAGTAAACGGACACTTTGCAATCCTTCCATCGTTCTTATCCTTTTTGCCAGGGCTGTGTACCGTGGCTATGGGAAGCCATTAATCTGCCTGATGGGTAGAGTTTCTATAATTAACTCATAAATACTGAGGAAGTATTGAGCACGAGGTTTGTAGGCATGGTGAGCCTTGCTGACTTGTTTTACGTAATCTATAATTGCAGAAAAATCCAAGAAGTCCAATCAGCAAAATGATCCAAGCCCAGAGCAATGAGAAAGGGTTTCTTCAGGAATATCTCATCACCGGTCTCAAGATCCAGCAGAGTTACGAGGTCCAGCTCACTCCCATCACCATCTTCGGAGTAGGGGATTCTGCATCACGGATCATCAAATACACAGAACGTGGGTACCCAACCTCCACGGAATGAGAAGAAGGGAGAGGGGAATACAATGCCCAATGAGACACACACTCGGAATAGTAGGGACTAAGATTCCACAGAACTAGAAAGTGGGTGCATGGGAACCCACTGGTAACTGGGCCAATTCACTAATCAGAGTTTAACTGAGTTTACAGCTATCTTGGAGTTAGAGCAGAGTAAGGAGTAATTATTCATCTTCCCCCAAACATGTAAAACTCCCAGTTTGTGGAGGGATTTAATGCCCCTTGATGCTAAGACATGAGGAATTATAACCATCATCATTTTTTCTGATGATCCTGGCAAGTTCCGGGCATCTATATGTACCTAGCTTTTACATCTGTTACAGTCCACAATAAGTGACGCATTGTTCGTTTAGTAGATGCATGTTTGTCTTGCAGAGGATTTTAAGGACTTGGTATTTTGTATCTTCATGTAAATTAACAGCTAAAGGATGGCGCTTATTCGATATGAATCAACGCCACACACTGGGGATTCTCCTGTTTCCGGCACACCGAGCCTTATTTTCCAAGCTGTTTCTCATGTTTGTCTCCTGCGAGAAGCTATGTCAGTCCAGACCGCACCGGGTCAGTGAGGCGTAATGCCAGCAAAAGAGAGAGCATTAACTGGGTTACAGATGCTCTGTGCCACTGGCCCTTAACACACAAACCATATTGCATTATAACCACAAAATCACAAATTATTCTCTTTAACGCAGACTCTGACTGTAACAGATTGTTCATAATAATGAAAGAAATAGACAGTAACCATTTTGCCCAACTAATAGTACAGGGAGTGAGTTAAATCTGTGTTCAGTAATTGATGGCGTGTTTCATTTTGTTATTTATTAAAAGGTGAAAGCTTTTGATAAATATAGATGTTGTTACGGTATGGATCTTGTTTTACCCCCAGTAGTGAAATATATACTGTAGCTGGCTGTGCCCTGGGGTAGGTGGACAAGGAGCGAGGATGTCTGGGCTTAGAACACTGTCATTCTGTAGCTGGCAGTGCCCTGGGTAGGTGGACAAGGAGCGAGGATGTCTGGGCTTAGAACACTGGCATTCTGTAGTAGGCAGTATCATGGGTTAGGTGAACAAGTGATGAGGATGTCGGGGCTTAGAACACTGGCATTCTGTAGCTGGAAGTGCCATGGGTTAGGTGAACAAGGAGTGCATAGAACACTGGCATTGTGTAGTTAGCAGTGCCATGGGGTAGGTGAACAAGGAGTGCATAGAACACTGGCATTGTGTAGTTAGCAGTGCCATGGGGTAGGTGAACAAGGAGTGCATAGAACACTGGCTTAGAACACTGGCATTCTGTAGTTAGCAGTGCCATGGGGTAGGTGAACAAGGAGTGCATAGAACACTGGCTTAGAACACTGGCATTCTGTAGTTAGCAGTGCCATGAGGTAGGGAAACAAAAAATGAGGATGGGCTACATGTTTATTAGATCCAACAACTGATATACCCTCTGCCCCCTCAATAACTAGGTGGAACACATGAAAACTATATGAAACAGAAATCCTCACAGGTGGAGGTCCTGAGATCTAGCACACATGTAACACACTGACATATACCGTACTTAGTAATAATACTGCTGAACAGGAGATAACTTTATATGCCACACTAGAAATATACACAGTTTGAAAACGCTCATGGCTATACGTTGTACGAGTATGAAAAATATCACTTATCAGGCTTCCCAAGCAGCCCGATTTCGACAGAACAGAATTCTGGGTCCTGTCCCGCCATTTCCATTTGCTTTTGGGGACACCAGGTGTAAGGCTGGATATTCCACAGGGTCCCAGAGACCCTCAAAAAATACATAAGTATTTTAAAATATTTCACTGAGAAAGCTCAAAAGTGTGTAATCAATATATCATTTGATATATTAAAGGAACACTATAGGGTCAGGAACACAAACATGTATCCCTGACCCTATAGTGTTAAAATCACCATCTAGCCCCCCTGGGGGGGAAATATGGCAAAATCTTACTGTATTCAAGCCTGTAGATCTGCATTCTGTTTGCCTAAAAAAAAACAAGCAGTCTGCTGACATCATCAGAAGTGGTAGCCTGATCCAATCACAGTGCTTCCCCATAGGATTGGCTGAGACTGACAAGGAGACAGATCAGGGGCAGAGCCAGCATGATTCAAACACAGCCCTGGCCAATCAGTATCTCCTCATAGAGATGAAATGAATCAATGAATCTCTATGAGGAAAGTTCAGTGTCTGCAAGCAGAGGGAGGAGATACTGAATGTTTGGATACATTTTAGGCAGCCATGACCCAGGAAGGATCTCTAACAGCCATCTGAGGAGTGGCCAGTGAAGTTATCACTAGGCTGTAATGTAAACACTGCATTTTCTCTGAAAAGACAGTGTTTACAGCAAAAAGCCTGAAGGTAATGATTCTACTCACCAGAACAAATTCAATAAGCTGTAGTTGTTCTGGTGATTATAGTGTCCCTTTAAAGCTGGTCCTTTCACCAGGGAACAAAGTTGAGATGACCAGACAGGAAATTGGGAATGTCAGGCTGATTTCAACAAGCATAGCATGTCTGCCCTTGGGGGACCGGCCGACATGACTGTCAGGCAGACTAACCTGTCAGTTCTATGGTTCAATCCACCCCCTTTTCAGGTGGATCCACCTTCATTTGGGCAGATCCAATGGTGAGAATCACCTTTTACTCCTACAAACGTTGGCGTCCTGTAAAGCGGAATGACCATAATTCGGTGATCATATCAGCTCCATTAAAGGACTCCAACCCCCAGTGGGTAGTAACCTAGATTTATATTTGAGACATTTAAACGGTAGGTACATTACTCACATGGTACCAAAGTAAAATCTTTTATTGTGCTAAGGGCTGCAAATTAAGGAATTATCTGCTAAATAAGTGAAATAGCTAAACTTTGATCTTTTAGCAGTTTAGAAGATAACTCCCTAAACTGATACTTTGTAACTGCCTTCATTCATTCCCCATAGGGAATAAGGGGCACTTGAATTTCAGAAATTAAAATTTTTGGATGAAATTCAGTTGTATGTATACTTCATACTATTGAACAGTCAAATCCATTTATTTTTAAGTAACTTGGAAGCCTGTATTTTTCAACACTATAATTTCTTAAATATCATTGACCCCCGGGCACCCTAGGTGCACTTTATTTGGAGGTAAGTGGAAATGCGTGGGGGCTACATATCTCAATGTATCTGTACATGAATCAGCAATCCATCTGGTGCAGTGTATGGTCACTTTCCTTCAGCGTATTTGCTGTAGAAATGGTTTAATAACCTTCAACCTTTGCTGTTGGCGTGTGATATCGGCCCAGATTTAGAGCCAATGTAAAGTCCTTTTCTTTGCTATTGTGCCCAGTGCCATTAACACAGAGAATGGATTTACTGTGCACGTTACATTCCCAAGGAGAGGAACAAATCTCCGTTCTCAGCGTGTGGCCATCCAAGGCCTGTTTGCGCAGTTCTTAACGTTCGCCTATAAACACAATTTATACCTCTATCTAAGTCTCTGAGCTGGCATTATCTTACTTGTATTTCAATTTGTATCACAAAGTTGCACTGCAACATCTCCAATAATCTCTAAAAGAGAGACATTTACATCCACCAGATAACCTTGACACTATAAATGTTTGTAAACTAAATTTCCCATGATGCTTAGCACGCCTTGCTGAATGTTGACACAATGCAGGCGGTGTCTGAAAATGGAAATTTGACAGCTGGGACTGGGAAGTGATATAGTCATAAATAAGTTTAAATAACATCTGGCATCCACTGTATCAGCACTGCAGAGGAAATGTGTCACTCTAGTCTTCTACCTGGTATACATAGTGTTTCAGAGTAATTCACCAATATTCTGTAAGAAATTGACTTCCTTAATTATCAGCCATTAATTTCACAACCTGCAGACTGCATAACGAGGGCCTAGATCACATGTAGGGCAGGCCATAACTTTCCTAGGCTGAGACAGAGCTAACTGCAACCAAAACAGAGAATATGAGAACAGGCACAAAAGCTTAGAGAAACTCCGTAACTTTGGTAAGTCTCCACTCCGGTACCAACATTCATTGCTCACTCGTGCCATTACAGAGTGTACCTATACCATTGTATATCAGACTGATTCCACCCAGGTTCTGAACTTGAAGGCAGCCCAGAACCGAATGCCTTCAAGTTCCCTCTGCACAAGCATATGCAGCAATCATGGACAATCGTTTTGGCCTTCTTTGAGCCTCTTCAGTAAGATGATACCCCTCTAGTCACAGTGAGCACGAAGTCCATGTCTGAATTACCCTTTTAGCTTAGAGAGAGCCCTAGCAACGAATATGAGAGCCAGAGCCAAGCTAAGCCAGATACTGTGCATGTCCAAAATAGTAGATAATGCAAACTGACCTTACTGATTTAATGTGGTACAGGCCTTTTAAGGCTCCGAAATATGGACAAATATGGGAATGATCTCTTCAATGTCCCTTTAGACCATAAACTGGGTTACTCTTATCAGCTAAATAGCCATCTGGGTGTAGTCAAGGCACCATAACCACTATATGTAAATGTAGTGTTTACAGCCATTAGACTACAGTGACATCCCTCAATTCTTGGTTAAAATTTTTGTGATTTTTGACCAAAACCAGCAGCTTGAAGGTCCTCGTGTCTCAGCCAGCCGCTGATCTGTGCTAATGTTGAATATCACAAATAATGTCTTTCACCCCCACAAGGCCTGTGTTAGACATTTCTCAAATGTGCCCAGTAAATTATTAGTATGTGGCGTCATTCTTTCTAGAAATATTAAAATATTTAATTAACCTAGAAATTATTGGTTATTCAAGGTTGTGTTGGTGGATAATGTTAATTTAACTGCATGTGGTACTCTCATTAGGATCAGTTTGCTTTTAATTAGTGCCATCCCTATTTATTGCATATCATTTCGAATCATTTGACCGTCTACAAATAACCATTTTATTTCTTGGTGGTACAACATTCTTAATTAACATTAGGAAGAGATCCCTAAGGATTACTATCCTACAGGGCCCCAAGCAGGCTATCAGTCTGGATCTCCCCTTCATGCTTAACACAGAGTTGGTTAATGGGGCAACTCAAATTTATGGTTCCAGGTCCAAAGTCTAAACTGCCTGGCCTTAGGTGGTAGTATCATATTATGGTTAATCCTGATCTGCCCTAATACAAGTATCCCTAATGGCGACCTTGCAGATAAAAATGGCCATGCATATTGAAAGTTTCTATAATTACCAATTAACTAATGACTGAAATACCTCCAATATATCACAGGATGAGAAATGCTAGCGAATGAGGGCATATGACATCATAGTCTCAGTTATTATCATTATATAAGCATATACATAAAACACTTTATTAAACTAAGGAAAAATAATACACACACACATATATATACATTGTGTACATATTGAGAAGTGTCTGTGGTGTAAAGGCTAATTGTGTTGGATCACATGTAGGGGGTTATTGTTGGATTCCCTGGGGCTTTGAAAGTTGAGCATTTTTAATTTCTATGAAGTTTAGCTAATAGCGTATTCAAGAACTTTATTTTCACCGATATAACTAACGAGACGTCAAGCACTTTCTATAATTAGTTTGTGTCCAGGAATGACTTTATGATTACGGTTACAGTTTAAATTGTTTTTTAGAATTATTAGGGTTTTTTTGCAACTAGAGGATTAGAGGACTGTTTTCTGCAATTACTTCTCGGTAAGCAAGCATCGTTTCCAGCATTTTAAATATTCTGATATCATTTTCAAACAAAGTAAATTTCATGTTCTAATTCTCTTAACCCATTCAAAGCCACTGGGGCCAGTTCA
Source organism: Pelobates cultripes (assembly GCA_933207985.1). Lineage (NCBI taxonomy): Eukaryota > Metazoa > Chordata > Amphibia > Anura > Pelobatidae > Pelobates > Pelobates cultripes. The sequence continues at coordinate 370,186,702 of OW240913.1, read as the reverse complement.
AGCCACCAGTCAATTGATTTAGAAGGGCATTGAAAGCTGGTCATTGGGCCATACATATAACAAGCCAAAGTAGTAAAGGGACACTCCACAGGTCAATTAAAAAAAGAAAAAAGAAAAATAAATGTTTACACACAATGAAAACATAAATGTATTTAACCCCTTAAGGACTGAGCCAAATGTACACATTGTGATCAAAACAAAACGTAAACGAAAACTGGAATTTGCGCCAAATGTCTGTCCAACCATAATTCGCCTTAAATGCACCCACACTTATTATATATCATTTTATTCAGGGGAAACAGGGCTTTCATTTAAAATCAAATATTTAGGTATGAAACATAATTTAATATGAATAAAATATAAAAAAATGGGGAAAATAAGAATTTAAAAAATATTTTTAGTTGTATGCGACATTTTAACTGCGAATGTCATAATACTGTGTGCTTTTACTGCAATAAAATACACATATTCGTATTCAGCGATGTCTCACGTCTAAAACAGTACCCCCTATGCACAGGTTTTATGGCGTTACAGTGTCAAATATCGCATGTTACATTTTTCATTTTTTTCACACTGAAATTCGCCAGATTGGTTACGTTGCCTTTGAGAGCTTATGGTAGCCCAGGAATAAGAATTACCCCCATGATGGCATACCATTTGCAAAAGTAGACAACCCAAGGTATTTAATTTGCTCCATATGTCTGTTCAGGCGTAATTCACCCGCACTTATTTTATATCATTTTATTCAGGGGAAACAGGGCTGTCATTTAACATCAAATATTTAGGTATGAAACATAATTTAATATGAATAAAAGAAAAAAAATGGGAGAAAATTAGATTTTTAAAAATTTTTAAGTTCTACGTGACATTTTAACTGTGAATGTTATAATACGGTTTGCTTTTACTGCAATAAAATACACATATTTGTATTCAGCGATGTCTCACGTGTAAAACAGTACCCCCTATGCACAGGTTTTATGGTGTTACAGTGTCAAATATCGCATGTTACATTTTTCAGTTTTTTCACATTGAAATTCGCCAGATTGGTTACGTTGCATTTGAGACTGGATGGTAGCCCAGGAATAAGAATTACCCCCATGATGGCATACCATTTGCAATAGTAGACAACCCACGGTATTGCAAATGGGGTATGTTTAGTCTTTTTTAGTAGCCACTTGGTCACAAACACTGGCCGTGTATTTTTATATTAATATATATTTATAATTATATATATTAATATTTAAATACACTTAGACATTGTATGTATATTTATGTGTATGTGTGTATATGTGTGTGTGTGTATATATATATATATATATATATACTTAGATCATATATATAATAAATATATATATATTATCTGAGTATATTTAATTTAATTTTACACTGTTTTAAACCATTTTATTTACTTTTTTCAGACAGCAGGGGGAGTACCTGTCATTACAGGCACTCCCCCTGCTGGCAACGCTGGCTATGCTGTCCATGTGATCGCGAGTCCTCGCAAGCACCTCACAATCACATGGCCCAGAGGGGCCAAAGAGGAAGCAGGGGGACTCCATGGGCTCCCAGGTAAGTCCCCATACCGCGATCGCCGGGAACGTTCTATGCCGCCCTCCGGCGTTTAGAGCCGGGTCCCTAAGGACAGCATAGAACGTCCCCCGGGTTAATTATGCATTTTTGTATATATCTAAACACAGCTTGTAAAAGCTGCAGATCTTGCATCTGCAGCCTTTGTAAGCCCTCCTCTTCTAACTCCGCCCAGTCTTTCTGTGGTTGTCCAATCACAGACTCCCAATGCAGCTCAATGAGAAGTCTTTGCAAGGCAGGTGCTCTGGGCAATTGCTGCCTCTTGAGTTTATCAAGGTTCATTTATAAAAGTAACACATCCTAAATGAAATCTGCACTTTTTGTAAAATCAAAGAAAGAGGACACACTATTCACACATAAAGCATTTCAGCAAGCTAAAGTAATTTAGGGATAGGGGTTAAGTGTTTAACCTCGAATTTACTGGATAGACAATGTTGATTTTCAAAAATCACCCTGCTTTCTAACAATATAGTTTGTGTGCAATGGCAGCAACATAACAATGCTAATTTAGTGTTTTTTTCTCTTTTTTTCCTTTAGCTATCAGTTATCCCAATCCGTCTGGTGAGTACTCCTGGTGTATAGATGCAGTATCACAGTATTAATGTGCGAGTCACAGATTGCATAGACAGATTACGTGTGACTGTGGCAGGGTTATTAACTAACACAGAAATGGTCAGAAACTAGCGTAACGTTTGATTTTTATGATGGTGTCATTTTCAGTGTTCTTTGGAGATCGACATCATTGGCTGAGAAGTCACTACCCATCCAGGATGTACAAAGCTCCCCATGTATACAGTAACACATCTATAGATGCATTGTATTTAACTATAAGTCAGAAAACACCTTCCAGATATTATATTCCTATTAACAACTTCATTACACTCGTAGCATTATTATTAGTGCTAGTAAGATTAGTATTAAGTACAATTTACTTTCTGCTTAGATGACTATCTGGTCATCTGGACTTTTTAAAGTGATATGATTTTCGATTTATCCTCCATTGGGATCCAACCAAACTAACATTAGATGTGCTATTCCGTCAGTGACAGGGTTAAACTAGAGGGCAGAAAACTGATGTTTGAGCTGAAACTTTAGAAATGGCCCCTCCCAAAGCGCTGTCGTTCCCACCGCTCATTAATTCCAAAGGAGACTTTGCAATGTGATTGTGAGAAAGGTCACTTTTAGCATTCTTGTTAGGAATAAATGAGGTGGAGAGGAAAGGCCCGTATATAATTGTTAGAGGCTTAAGTAGGAGACTATTCATCAGGCGCACACAGCTCCAAGCATTTACACCTGTTCTGCTCCTGATATTTCGTTTCTAAAATCTTATTATTATTATTATTATTTCAGTTTTTTTTACATAATATTTTAAGATTATTACAAGGGCATTCTTTTTTTTATACATTATTTATGTTTTGCACTGAAAAAAAAACTGTGTAAAAAAAAAAAAAAGTAAATCTGTATTTTCCCAGACGTCTGTATTTCAGAGACCAGTTTTAATGGTGAACACTTTACCTTCTCCAGCTCTTCCTTATCATTTGATATTCCATACTTCTTCATCATTCTTTATTCTCCATCTATCCTTTTATTACCCCGTCTCATCTTTCTCAATTTTTTCGCTTCTTTTATCCATTTCCGTTTTCCCCTTCTCCTGTCCTGTCTTTTTCTACCCTCATTCTCCCTACTCATCCTCTTCAATCCTTTTCCTTCCTCCTCCTTTTTCCTTTCTCCTCCTCTTCCATTCTCCCTCTTTATCTATGTTATCTCTCCTTATCCATGTCAGGTATCTCTCCTTATCTATGTCAGTTACATCTCATTACTTATGTCAGTTTTATCTCCTTAACTGTCAGTTATCTCTTCTTCTCTATGCCAGTTATCTCTCTTTATCTTTGTTGGTTATCTCTCCTTCTCTATGCCAGTTATATCTCCTTATCTTTGTCGGTTATCTCTCCTTATCTATGTCAGTTATATCCCCTTATCTATGTCAGTTTTCTCTCCGTACCTGTCAGTTATCTCTTCTTCTCTATGTCAGTTCTCTCTCAATATCCATGTCAGGTATCTCTCCTTATCTACATCAGTTATCTCTTCGTATCTTTGTCAGTTATATCTCCTTATCTTTGTTGGTTATCTCATCCTATCTTTGTCGGTTATCTAGCCTGATCTATGTCAGTTATATATCCGTATTTTTGTTGGTAATCTTGTCTTATCTTTGTCGTTTATCTCTCCTTATCTTTGTTGGTTATAGCGTCTTATCTATGCCAGTTATCTCTCCTTATCGTTGTTGGTTATCGTGTCTTATCTTTGTCCGTTATCTATCCTTATCTTTTTTGGTTGTCTCATCGTGTCTATGTCGGGTATCTCTCCTTTTCTTTGTCGGTTATCTCTCCTTATCTTTTTTGGTTGTCTCACCGTGTCTATGTCGGGTATCTCTCCTTATCTTTGTTGGTTATCTCTCCTTATCTTTGTTGGTTATCTTGTCTTATATTTGTTGGTTATCTCATCTTACCTATGTCAGTTTTATCTCCTTATCTGTGCCGGTCCTTATCTGTGTCGGTCATCTCTCGTTTACTGTGTCCGTTCTCTCCTTACACATGTTTGTTATCTCTCCTTATCTGTGTCAGTTATCTCTTGTTTTCTGTGTCAGTTATCTCTCCTTATCTATGTGTGTTATGTCTTCTTATCTGTGTCAGTTATCTCTCGTTATCTGTGTTGGCCATCTCTCCTTATGTATGTCGGTTATCCCTCCATTTCCTTTTCCTTTCTCCCGTGCTATTTTTTTCCGTCTTCCCTGATAAGTACCTGTCATGTTCACCTAACACAGCAGCTGTAATAACTGTTCGCTAGAATATGATATGCCACCATTTCTGTTTGCAGATAATACGTGTCACTTCGAAGATGAGAAAATCTGTGGCTTTGTACAGGATGACAATGATAGCTTTAATTGGACCCGACAGAGTTTGCTGAGTGAAAGTCCCAAGAGAACTGTTAACACCGGCCCTAAGATGGATTACAGTAACAGACGTGAAGGTAGCTACCAGCTGGACCATTTAGTATAGCTTGATTCTCCGAGATACATGGTATAAACACCTCTTACTGCTCTTTAACACGCCGTTACTTTGGTGATGTCTTAGTGTGGGCTTTGTATATAGTATATTTATAGTGTACCTATTGTATACACAGTTTGGGTCAGCAATGTGGTCCTACACTTGAATGTCATTTATTTAGAAAGTGATGGCATTATTTTACCATATGCATAAAATCTTTTAAAATCTATTCTTATGTAAAGATTTTCTTTTTGTTGGTAACCATAAAGCTTTCATTCTTTCCAATAGGATATTACATGTTTATTGAAGCTTCTAGACCACGCGAAAAAGGAGACAAAGCAAGACTCATCAGCCCGTTATACAATGTAACAACGAAGTCTCAGTATCGGAAAGCACGTTACTGTGTATCATTTGCCTTCCACATGTATGGGAGACATATAGGTGAGTGCTCAGATCATCATACATTAGATGAATGCTGGATGCTGTGTACTAGAAATTATGGCATTTGGTAGGTTTGGGTCAGTATATACAAAAATCTCATTTGCTAAACTGTTACAAAGTTTCCATTTTGGAGAATCAGATCTGAGTAAAGAAAAGAGGAGCCTTAACTAGCAAAAGTTAGTAGATGAAACAGGCACTGAATATCCACTATTAATGGATGCTCCCAATCATTTCCTTTTGAGAAATCCTGAGCTAAATTGCCTGTTATATACTTTATGCAAAGTCTGAACCTGTTCATAATAATCCACATTAATTCCCCATCTCCCACAGCCTCGATCCATGTATTGAGGATTTTCCATCATTCTCTACATTCCTGCATTGAGATCTCTTGTACGTGTTATTACATATATACACTGCTCTTGCTGCATGGTTTATCGTAACACTAATTAAATTCAAACTATAGAAATGGTTCTTCAATTCAGGCTCAGATTGCTAAAATGGAGCAATCAGCAGGAATTTGTTGGTTTCCATGGTGATTATTCCAGTTGTAGAACTTTAGGCCACAATTGATCTTTTTTTTTACTTCAATTTCTCTCTGAAATAGTTTATGTATCAGTGAGTGTGTTTGACAGTGTGCTTCTCTGTGCGTCAGTGAGTGTGGCTGACAATGGGCTTTCAGTCTGTGTCAGTGAGTGTGTCTGACTGTGTGCTTTCAGTCCGTGTCAGTGAGTGTGTCTGACTGTGTGCTTTCTGTCTGTGTCAGTGAGTGTGTCTGACATTGTGCTTGTCTGTGTGTTTGACAGTGAGCTTATATGTCTGTGTAAGTGAGTGTTTCTAACAGTGTGCTTGTCTGTGTGTTTGACAGTAGCTCGACAGTGAGTGTGTTTGACATTGTTCTTAACTGTGTGTGTCAGTGAGTGTTTCTAACAGTGTGTTTGTCTGGGTGTGTCAGGTAGCTTGTCTCTGTGTATCATTGAGATTTTCTGACAGTGAACTTGTTTATGCATGTTTGTATGAGCATGTCTGTCAGAGAGCATGTGTGTGTGCATCAGTGTCAGTGAGCTCCTGTGTGTGCATATCAATATGACTGATGGTCAGTGCATGCCTGTTCGTAAGCAAAATAATTATTTAAATCCAGTGCAATTATATATAAATATACACATATATATCTATACTTCTGTACATGTATCTATGTCTGTTTCTATGTATCTATTCTTTCAGTGCCGTTCACGGGTCAGTCTCTGCTCCCCTATGTCTGGCTTACCTGCGTCAATGGCCAGTAGCAGTAGTAGCCATTATATTGCAGTTCTACCACCTGCCTGCCAACCTGGTGCACCTAAGATGATTCTAAAAGTACAAAAATAAGAAAATAAACAGGAAAAAAATTAATTAAAAAGACAGTTGGAAAGATTAAGTAGAGAAGAATTAGCAGAGAAATGGTGAAGACTGTGGGGTTTATTCACTAACCACCAAATTGTAGTTATGTGAAAACTGAATTGCAACATTTAGAGCAAAATAACTGATTTGAAAAATGTGTGGAACATGGTTCAGCTCGCAGCCCGTCACAGCTGTGATGTTTAAACCTACCGTTTGTGATCTGGTTTTCACACCCTGCGATGACCATGTCCGCTCACACGACGCATTGCAGGTGAAATGGTTCTCCTAGAATGTTGGGAAGTCTGTAAAGTACAGACTCTGATTGGCTGCTGGCTGGTGTCAAGATCTACGCAGGCATTACAGGACAATGGTGATCAAATGTTCCTAGATTACATGGCACATGTAAATGTATTTTGCCCTCCCACCCCCGAAACTGTACAATTTATTTGTCTGTCTCACTCTCCACTACCAACCCTCTTTTAGGGAAATTGCACGCACCTACTCACATTCATATTCACAAACTTACAGTCACGTACAGGGCCGGTGCAAGGACTTCTGTCTACACAGGCGAAGATACATTTTGCTGCCCCCAAAATTTATCTTCACATGTCTGTCTAATATTCCCACTTTTGCCCCTCCTACCCATTCTTTTGCCCCTTATGTGCATCTTACCACCTTTTTCTATTGGTTTCCGTTTTGGTCATTTTTTTTATGTGTTTTGTGTCTTCATCCTACTTTTCTCTACCCCCTTGTGTCACACACTCACTCGCTCATACACACACACACACACACACACACACACTGACCATTACACACACACACTGCTTATAAAGACACACACACACACTGGCTCTAACGCACACAGTCTCTTACACACTTGCACTGTTTATACACACTCACTGGCTCTAACAGACACACAAACATTCTCTTACACACACTGCTTATACACACATTTACTGGCTGTAACACACACACAGTCTCTCACACACACACTGCTTTACATTCACACAGTCTCTTACACACACAGCTTATAGACATACACACACACTAACTCTTACACACGCACACTGGCTCTAACACACAAATGCACACTAACTGTTACACACACAGACACACACACTAACTCTTACACACACACACACACACACACACACACTGGCTCCTACACACACACACACACACACACACACACACACAC
>OW240913.1:370130563-370178955 GCA_933207985.1 Pelobates cultripes | reverse complement strand
AGGATTTTGAACCCTTTTTGAATATAGGAACCACATCTGCCTTCCTCCAGTCCTCCGGAACACTTCCTGAAAGAAAAGAATCTTGAAAGATTAAAAACACAGGTTCACTTATTTCCACACTTAGTTCCTTAAGTACTCGTGGATGGATACCGTCAGGCCCTCGAGCTTTGTTTATATTAACTTTCTTTAGTTGCTGCAGCACCTTGTCTTAAATTAACCAATTACAATTATTCTGCAAGTTTTTAGTAGCAATCATTTGCACATCTATTGCCATGGGTTCTTCCTTAATATATACGGAGGAGAAATAGTTATTTAAAATTCCTGCCTTTTCCTGGTCTTCATTAACTAACACCCCCATTTCAGTTTTTAGTGTACCTACACTTTCATTTTTGTTTTTTTTAGAATTTATGTACTTAAAAAATGCTTTGGGGTTGGTTTTGCTCTCTTTAGCTATCATTATTTCATTTTGAAGTTTAGCAAGTCTAATTGCCTTTTTGCACGCGTTATTTGCATCCTTATATCTTTTATAAGATGCATCTGATTTGTCCGATTTAAATGCTTTAAATGCCCTTTTCTTATTTTTAATCTCTTGTTTTACTTCTCTACTAAGCCACATTGGTTTTAATTTGTTTCTTTTATATTTATTTCCCAACGGTACATACTGAGAAATGTACCTTTTTAATATTTGTTGGAAGATGATCCATTTATCCTCAGTGTTCTTTTCACTAAAGAGTTTATGCCAGTCAATATATTGTAAAGCTTCCCTTAACTTATTGAAATTGGCCTTTTTAAAATTATATGTTTTAGTATTCCCCATGTGCTTTTGTTTTTTTGAGTTTATTTCAAAGGACACTATATTGTGATCACTATTTCCCAAGTGCTCACCTACTTGAATGTTGGTCAAAAGATCAACGTTGTTTGTTAAAACCAGGTCCAGACAAGTGTCCATTCTAGTTGGTGCTTGTACAAGTTGTGACATGAAGGTGTCATTTAACAAGTTTAAAAACCTAATTCCCTTTGCTGAGCTACTAGTCCCTCTGTCCCAATTTATGTCCGGGTAATTAAAATCTCCAATAATTAAAGTGTTACCCAGATTTGCAGCTTTCTCAGTTTGCTCAAACAGCTGTTGTTCCTCGTCAATGTTAACATTAGGTGGTTTATAACATATCCCAACCAATAGTTGGTTTCCCTTCTTTTCCCCCAAGCAGATATTTACCCATAAAGCATCCACATTTTTCTCATCGCATTCCATTTGCTTAAGATTTGGCTTTAAATCATGGTTGACATACAAACATACCCCACCACCCTTCTTGTTTTTCCTATCCTTCCTAAATAACATGTACCCATTTAAGTTAACTGCCCAGTCATGTGTCTCATCCCACCATGTTTCAGTTATGCCTATTATATCATATTGTTTAGTGTATGCTAATGCCCCTAGTTCCCCCATTTTGTTATTTAGGCTCCTTGCATTAGTAAGCATACATTTAAAATCATGCGTCACTTGTGTATTTATATATTTTCATATTCATACACACAGACCCATATGCACAAACGCTCACATAGACACATAATCACACATTCATACACACACACAGACTCATATACACAAACTTACACACATTCATAAATGCTCACATAGACACATATACACGCACACACACATTCATACACACAGACTCATATACACATACTTGCCTGCATTCATAAACGCTCACATAGGCATATACACATGCACACACATATTCATACACACAGACTTATATACACAAACTTACACACATTCATAAACGCTCACATAAACACATACACACATACACATTCATACTCACAGACTCATATACATATACTTACCTGCATTCACAAATGCTCATATAGACACACACACATTCATACACACAGACTGATATACATATACTTACACGCATTCACAAACACACATGAACAAATATATGCAAACACAGACTCATACCCTGACTCATATACACATACTTACAAAAATATTCACATAGACATACACACACACACACATTCATACACACAGACTCATATACACAAACCTGCACACAGACCACATGCATGCTGAGCTGACTTGAAAACTGACAGTCATATACCGTGTGTGTGCAGATTCATTTCATTGTTTCATCAAGTATTGCTTTTCCGTTAAACAATCGCTTTCATTATAATGAGAGTTTCTGGGGAATAAATATTCACAACAAACCTTTTTCATGGATGATTAGATAAATTAGCGTTTAATCATTTGGGCAGCTGCCTGGCATCTTTACCAGTTACATTACTAATCATTTAAGGCGATAGGCAGAGGGAGCTGCAATACCTGAATTCAGTCATGTAAAGAGGGGACAGTTAACCCTTTCTATCTGACCTCAAAGTATTATCCATTATTACGAGTTAAACTCCCATCACACTCAGCCTGCCTTTTACTCAACAATTATTCCACTTATTCCAAATGAAATGAATTTGTTATATGAGGAGTTGAATGGAACAGAGCTTTGAAAGCCGCAATGAGGAACTAGCTCTCTAAGGCTTCTTGGACCATTCACATGCCCAAACTTCAATATTAAAAATCACAATAAGTAATTGCAAGCTCTTCTGGGTAGATGGAAAGACTATATTCCATTCATGTGGCAGTCAGGGGTGGCGATCCAGTGACCGGTATGCCTGATCTTGATAGTAGGAGTCACTGTGTGGAAGTGGATTATCAGGGCCTGGTGCAGGGTAACCACACGCCCCCTGGTGTTGAGCACCAGCGTTTGTGAGGGCACATACCAAGACCCTGATGCAGCTTCTTGGATCTCAGGTGCCAGATGACAATATGCAGACCTCCCAGGATCTGAATAGGGAGGCTCTGCAGCAGGTATGTATCCAGTACTAGAAAAAAGGCAAGACTAGAACAGGCACCAAAGAAGATAACAAGACAAGACTAGAAGAACCCAGAACTGGAGAAGGACAGAAAGCACAACCCAGAACATGACAGGGCAAAACATGAACTGGGAATACAAATAAAACAAGAGGAGACATAACTAAGTACTAACATGTGCAATAAACATTGGAGATTTAGACATACATAAATGGCCAAGATATATGCAGCCCACCACCACGCCAAAGTACTCCAATTACGGTGGGTTCCTATCTGCCTAGATATGCATGGCTAAATAAACAACAATAAAACACACAGAGCACTTACCTGCAAGAAAGGGCCAGAGGACATGAAACCACTGCCTGAAGGGCCAGAATTAAACAAAAAGGATTCATGGCAAAGGAATGGGTGTGGCAACAAAAAACAAACATTTAAAGGAATCCAAGAGACTGGGAATTCCAGGAACGGAATACAGGAATGAACCCAGAAAACCCAGCATAAAGAAAACCAGACATGGAATAGAAAACCAGAAAAACCAAGAAAAACTAAACAAGAATTGTAAAAAGAGTACTGGATACCAGAAGCCATCGCCAGAAATGATCTGCAGCCAGGAACAGGATGACAGTGGCATAGTCTGCTACAAAGAGCTTACAATCGCCCTGTAGCAGGAGTTTGTTGGATCCATATGATGACCTGTGTTTAAAAGGTATAGTGGTGATGCCCCTGAAATCCCTGACTTGCCAGCTCATTCTCCTGCCATGGGGTTAGGCAGGTCTGACGCTCAATATTGTATTACAACATTTTCCGCTTCAATACAATCCCCTGGCGCTAGCCCACTGTGGTATAGACAGCATCATCTCCCAGCGAACTACCAGGATTTAGCCCCTTTCTAGCCCAAGGTAAGCATCAGCCCCTGTCCCCCACACAACAATCCTAGACCTCCTATCGCAGTCCACTGTCCTCCCATTATAGCTACTATTCCCCCTCCCCACTAAAGCCTCACCCCCCATGCACCACAGCCCCTGTTTTCAAACTATAGCGCCTATTCCCCAACCATGGCTCCTGTCCCACCACCATGTCAACTATCCACACCACCAAAATGCTTGTCATCCTCACTACTGTTGCTCTACACCTTGGAATGCCCATATACTTTAACAGAGCAGTGGAATGCCCATAGACAATAATGGAACAGAATGGAATGCCCATAGACAATAATGGTAATAAAATATTGGAATATCCACCTCAACGGCCAGTATAACCCCGCTACAGCACCAAGACCCCTATATTTCCCTAACCACAGACCATTCTCTACCTCAACACATACCCTATCACCCCAAAGCAGCATCTCCCCCACACATGCAACCCCACAAACTGATCCCTGACATACACAACCTCACACACTGCATCCGCACACACAAACAACCCCACAATCAGCTTCATCACATACACACAAACAACCTCACAAATGCAACACAACAAGCAGCCATCCCACATACACAACCCCACCAGCAGCATCCACACATACACACAAACAGCCCCACGAGCAGCATACTGTCACAAATACAACACAACAGGCAGGCGGCCCACATACACAACCCCACCAGCAGCATCCACACATACACACAAACAACCCCACGAGCAGCATACTGTCACAAATACAACACAACAGGCAGGCGGCCCACATACACAACCCCACCAGCAGCATCCACATATACACACAAACAACCCCACGAGCAGCATACTGTCACAAATACAACACAACAGGCAGGCGGCCCACATACACAACCCCACCAGCAGCATCCACACATACACACAAACAGCCCCACGAGCAGCATACTGTCACAAATACAACACAACAGGCAGGCGGCCCACATACACAACCCCACCAGCAGCATCCACACATACACACAAACAGCCCCACGAGCAGCATACTGTCACAAATACAACACAACAAGCAGGCGGCCCACATACACACAAACAACTCCCTACAAAATATGTATATTTACATACATTAATATGTAGAAAAATTTAACATGTAAAAAAGTATTTATTGTAATCCAATAACTGTGCAAAAAATGTAAATCAACGTTTCGACCCGTTGATTTTTGCACAGTTATTGGATGAATATACAATATATATATATATGAGGAAACTGGCCTTGGGGCTGCAGGGAGGGTAAATCCGCCCCTTATTGTAGCTTATGTCATCCAGAACTGTAATTTTTTATTTTTTTTTAAGCATCTTGTTTATACAGCTGCAATTGCAATACAATTAAAGTATACAATAAGACCATACAGAGAACAGAAATTACTATTTTATAAATAACTAAAATAATCCCACTGGTTTCCATGGTTATAGTTTCAGCAGTGTGTCAATCATTCCACTCTGTTGCTTTAGAATTGCTCCGTTTGCAGAGCCTCCTAACGACATGAATGCTAAAATTTACCCCCCAACATCAGCACCCTGTTAGGGGGGCACCGGTGAGCGAGGGTAAAGGGTGAGAATTCCCTCTGCTCCAACACTGGTCTTCACCGGCTGTCACAGAACACATATTGTCTGATGGAACGCCATTCTAACACTGTAAAAGCCAATCCTCCTTGTACAACATACTGGAACCTACTACATTCAAAAGTACAGTGCTACACCCTAGCAGTCAAGGGGCCGCAGTGGTTTATGGGTTAGTTTTTTTTACCTACATGCACACAATTTTATATTCTAGTGGTATTTGTAGGACATTTAATTCACACATTTTTCTGAATATTTATCTTTGGTATCCAAGATTCCTGTTCACAAACTGCTGTTTTGGTCTATGTGTATAGTATGTAGTTGCTATTAGTCATAGCATCAAAGCCTTTAGTTAGTAAATAGTCATTTTGGTGGAAATAGTCATTTTGTTGCAATGCCATCAGGCTGTAGTGAATGGAGCAGATGGTAGTACCTGCAGTGACCATGCAGTGTCAGTCAGGAGCTGATAGTACCTGCAGTAACCATGCAGTGTCAGCCAGGAGCTGGTAGTATCTGCAGTGACCATGCAGTGTCAGCCAGGAGCTGGTAGTACCTGCAGTGACCATGCAGTGTCAGCCAGGAGCTGGTAGTATGTGCAGTGAGCGTGCAGTGTCAGCCAGGAGCTGGTAGTACCTGCAGTGAGTATGCAGTGTCAGCCAGGAGCTGGTAGTACTTGCAGTGACCATGCAGTGTCAGCCAGGAGCTGGTAGTACCTGCAGTGAGTATGCAGTGTCAGCCAGGAGCTGGTAGTACTTGCAGTGACCGTGCAGTGTCAGCCAGGAGCTGGTAGTACCTGCAGTGAGCATGCAGTGTCAGCCAGGAGCTGGTAGTATCTGCAGTGACCGTGCAGTGTCAGCCAAGAGCTGGTAGTACCTGCAGTGACCATGCAGTGTCAGCCAGGAGCTGGTAGTATGTGCAGTGAGCGTGCAGTGTCAGCCAGGAGCTGGTAGTACCTGCAGTGAGCATGCAGTGTCAGCCAGGAGCTGGTAGTACTGCAGTGACCATGCAGTGTCAGCCAGGAGCTGGTAGTATGTGCAGTGAGCGTGCAGTGTCAGCCAGGAGCTGGTAGTACCTGCAGTGAGTATGCAGTGTCAACCAGGAGCTGGTAGTACTTGCAGTGACCGTGCAGTGTCAGCCAGGAGCTGGTAGTACCTGCAGTGAGTATGCAGCGTCAGCCAGGAGCTGGTAGTACTTGCAGTGACCGTGCAGTGTCAGCCAGGAGCTGGTAGTACCTGCAGTGAGCATGCAGTGTCAGCCAGAAGCTGGTAGTACCTGCAGTGAGCATGCAGTGTCAGCCAGGAGCTGGTAGTACTTGCAGTGACCATGCAGTGTCAGCCAGGAGCTGGTAGTACCTGCAGTGAGCATGCAGTGTCAGCCAGGAGCTGGTAGTACCTGCAGTGAGCATGCAGTGTCAGCCAGGAGCTGGTAGTACCTGCAGTGAGCATGCAGTGTCAGCCAGGAGCTGGTAGTACCTGCAGTGAGTATGCAGTGTCAGCCAGGAGCTGGTAGTACCTGCAGTGAGCATGCAGTGTCATCCAGGACACTAATTTCAAAGTACCGGTAGTAACACTCTGTAAATTCACTTGTCTGTCACTGAAGCAGTTAATAGTGACTACACGGCCCGGGGTTTTCATATCTCCTGTGATTAACATTCCTTAATGTGTTTGTGCGAGTCATTCCTTTAACGTAAGGCTGTCTCTGGGGGGCTCTGTGACCGGAGAGAGTTTCACCGGGACACGGTCTGACTCCGCTCGCATCAACACCGCCTGGTGGGCCGCAGGGGTTCTATTAATGGTGAAGCCAGTGGCTGTGGGTAGGAAGAGGAGTAAGACTCCAGCATCTTAGCTGCCATCTACCACAGCGCACACTATGCTTAGCCAACCAGAGGACCAGTGGTTTTTCTTTAACCCCTTCAGTGCCAATGACGTGTATGTTCACTCTAATTTGGATTTGCACATCTTGGTTCTGAAGCGGTTCAGTGTTTGGTTCTAATCACAAGTAATGATAATGTGTAGAATTCATTTTAGCTGAATATTAATGACAAGCCCCGTGACAGTGTAACTGCTTATGAGTGTTAAACGATTCTTTTCTCCGAAATAGGGTAGTGTGAAATACTCGCAATTTTTTTTTATATTTTTCAGGTTTTTTTAAGATGCTGTGTGTTTGGCAAAATTAACCCCTTAAGGACCATTGATGAAATAATCCCATCATATGAAGCAAGTCTTTAAAGTAGTGTCGTTACACATCTGCCAATGGTGTGTAAGCAGGACGTTTCATACTTACAGGATCTTTACAGAGTCCACAGCAATAACCACATTAAATGTCATTGGTCCTTAAGGGGTTAAGTAAATCACACTCCTTTTATTCTACAGCAGCTGTCATACGTGTTGCAATTATACACAAATAACTGCCCTGCATTGTTTTGCAGTTATTGTTGGCTGAGTACATGGGAGTTGTAGTGCACAGTTGTTGAGAAGTCAGACTGTGACTGTGTATAGAAATCTTATTTTATCTATAAAGTATATCCTGCACAGTACCATAAACCAAACAAGTATCTGTCTCGCAATAACCAAGACGTTATAAAGCGTTAATAATCTGCATTGTTTAGTAGAATTATGCAATCGGCACATTCCCAGGGAATTTATTCTGGAAAATTCAATTGCATAGAAATTTGTTAATTATGCATCCAAGCTATAATCCACACATAGTCCTTTCAACAAAGGGCCACATTTAGCTTTACAGAACATCTGATTTAAAACACAGCATTTAACAGATTCAATGGAGTGTGTGTGTGTGTGTGCGCGCGCGTGTGTGTGTCTGTAACTTCCTGTAAGTATGTGTGTGGATATTCCTGTGCGTGTTTGTATTTATATCTCTGTAGGTGTGTTTGTGCATGTGTGTATATTCCTGTGCATGTGTCTGTTTATGTTCCTGTAGGTGTGTTTGTGCGTGTGTGTATATTCCTGTGCATGTGTCTGTTTATGTTCCTGTAGGTGTGTTTGTGCGTGTGTGTATATTCCTGTGCATGTGTCTGTTTATGTTCCTGTAGGTTTGTTTGTGCGTGTGTGTATATTCCTGTGTGTGTGCAGATACAGCCAGATACATCTGGCATATTATGAGTAACATAAATAAAGTTAAAAGAATGTGTGCAGCTGAGAGATCTCCTGGGGGGGACTTTTCCTGGGGACTTTAGGAGCCGAGTATCAAACCTCTGTATTCGGAGGTTAAGATAATTGAATTCTGTATCTCAGAGACGCCATATAAATGTACAACCAAGCAACAACTAGCACGATGGACGAGCGTGTCCTTTTGTTTCGGGATTCACAGTTCCACCTGTGTTATTAAAAAAAGAGATGATTGATGCCCTTGGGACAACCACGAAATGTTGATTTTATTCACAGATCAAGTTAAAAGTGTCTAATTTATTTATTTAATAAACCACAGCTTTAAAAAAATTCAACCCCCCTTGTAAATCCGGTTTATTGTCAACATTTACAGACGTTCAGCAGTTAGCACTGAACAAATCAAACAAAAGCAATTGAAATAGCTGAACACAGTGCATGCTTCAAGTGGTTTCCACAAATTCACCTGAAAATTAAACTTGTAATGACTTCTCCATCTCAAAATGATTTAACCCCTTCATGGCAAGCATCTTTAGTACTTAGTAGAGCTCCCTGTTCCTGTTATGACCTGCTGCAAACGAGATTAATAGCCAGACAGCAGCTTCTGGCAGCGTTCCTGAGGAATCGTAGCCCATTGCTCATAAGCAATAGCCTCCAGTTCAGAAATATTCGTGGGTTTGCGTGCTACAACTGCCTTCTTCAAATCCCACCAGAGATTTTCTGTCTGATACAAGTCAGGTGACTGTGATGAACACTGCTTTCCAGAATTTCTTTTGCAACCAAGCCTTGGTGGAATTTGAGGAATGCTTGTTGGAAGGTCCAATGATGCCCAAACTTCAGCTTCCTCACCGATGACATGATATAGGATAAAGAAGATGCAGGTAAATATTTGTCAGGTACTATAGTAATTGAAGCTACAGACAATTAAGGTATTCCCTTACTAGCTATTAATGCGGTGCTTTGGTAATTGTGAATATTAGACTATAGAAATGTTAGATATGCCTATTTACTTTTTTTTAATATTCAATAGAATTATACCCACTTGCTGCTCTTCTAAACTATAGCACATTTAAAAGCTAAATAGATAGCCCACATAGTTATGGAGTAGCCTATAGGGGCCTAATGGAAATATAGGATGTGCAAGTTATACTTTATAAAATAAATTGGCACTATACAGCTACAGCTACATAAGAGGGCATTCAATGTATCAGGGGAAGGCATAAGACTGAGTTGGCAACTATCATTAGTCAAAAGTAGCTGGTAAAGGGGCTGCCACAGAATGTACTTTTTAACCCTAGCCTTTGGAGAAACCACTCGAAGCATGCATTGTGTTGATCTATTTCAATTGATTTTGTTTGATTTGATTATTGCAAACAGTTGAAAGAAAGTTTGTAGAGTTTGACAATAAACCGTATTTTCACTGAATAATTTTAATCATTTTTAAAGGGAACCAATTAATTAGTGCTTCCCCTAGGTGGCCGCCATTTCCCGTAACTGAGCACATGTGGTCGAAGGAATGGTGGCCATTTTGTATCTCGAACACAGGAAGTGGGATATGGTCGTTGAGCGCCTGGAACCCTTTTTGCAAAAAAATCTGGGAAACTCTACCTCAGAGTCCAGACCAGCTAGGAGAGCGCTGTTCAGGAGAAAGATACCATCAACCAGGGGGAGCATTCGCTCCCTGAAAGCAGGAGGAAACCTTCGATAGTATTTGTACAACAACTCCTGAACCTGGACTGGCCGTTGCCCCATCTTCTACGGAACTGTTTTAGGCTTCAACCTCGTGGCCGACCCGTCAGAACTTTACCCCAGTGGCGATTCTCTTCTACCGAACGGATCTGAACGCTATTTGGTCAACTTCGGCTCTTGGATCCAAGCTATGCTGGGTTATAAGACGTGGGGTTCCTGGGAATATTCGGGGCACTTTTGGGGCATTATAAATGTTTTGTATGTTTCCCTGTAACTGAGAGATAATTAAGTTACAGTTCCTTGACCCAATTATCTCCAGGGACACAACGGAGTGTCTTGTAAGATTCTTGTATGGAAACCCCATGCTGGGGGTCTGTGTATAAACTGAGCATGTTTTGCCTGGATAAACCAGATGACTCCCAGAAATATGTCTTGTCTAGTTACTGAGGGAATAGTTATAATCACACAAGGTTCCAGTCTGGCTAAGAGGGAAAATAGCGCAGGTAACTAGTCGGATTACCCAGAGTCCGCTACATACAAAATATGATGAAGGTAGTTTTAATGTTGTGGCTGATAAGTGTATAGATTTATAATAAAAGGAAAGATGATAAAACCATTTATATTTATATATAAAAATAGAGTTTTTTGGGGGTTTTTTTTTACTGTTCTTCCTCTTTTTCCCTCTATTGGTTACTTTTTCTCACTTGATATGTAACCAAATGGAGGGAAAATGTTCTAATCCTTTTACTGCAATATATATTGTATTGTATTTCTATTATATTATTATGTTTATATTTAGATAATGTGTGTATTTTGCAGTACACTGATTGTACCTTTTGTATGTCTAAATAATTTTCCAGAATCAAATCAAATGTTCTTGCTATACACAATTCTAGCGAGTATCTTAATTATGGATAACAATTTAACCTTTATTATTTGTTTTACATAATCTCCACAATTTATTACAATGTGATCTGTCTGCTAATAGGAGGGTGCCCCTATAGAGAGAGCATTTAATTGGGTGACCCTCCTCCAGCCCATAGGCAGCGCTAATATTTATAATGCAAAGGATGTGCAGATGACGGGGGCAGTGCGCAGGGATTGCACTGATTAAACAAAATCAAATGAAACATTTAGGTGATGCTGAAATCCCCCAAAATGATCTCTAACCATTTGTAATTGGTTTTATTACAGGTGTTTATGGGAACGGGCCCATTAAACACATTGTGAGAGGTTATTGCATCCCATCATAACCCGTATTATTATTACAGCTTTACAAACGGCTGCCGGACACGGTGATTTAACTTCATCACTGAACAAGAGGGGAATGAAAACTGCAGCTATTAACCCTTTCACCACCAGGGCAGATTGACAGTCACCGCAGTTTATTTTGCATAAAGGTAGAATTGGGTGTTCTGCACATTTTCAGCCAATAAATCTCAGGCATGTATATTATTAGTGCATTTTCTTCCCATTATAAATAAAATCTTTGCATGATGACACCAAGCGTCAGCTATTTCCTTATAGGAACGCTTTGATTTAATGATCTAATATCTGCAACACTCAATTTCTTCTCTCTGATCACCACCTCTTACTGTTTGCTCTCAAGTACCCCCTCACCCAACAACCTCAGCCTAACACCCCTCAACTCAGGAGGAACCTTAATTCTATTGACCTCCAGCAGCTGTCAGCTGATATTGATATTGATTCACAACTGTTATCCATCCCTTCCCTCTCCTGTCCCTCACTGGCCATCTCCAAATATAACACTACCCTCACCTCGGCCTTGAACACTGAAGCCCCGCTCCAAACATGCATCTCGAGGAGGACATGCCCCAGTCAGACTTTCTCCATTATAGAGTCATATTGTGTTTAAAGAGCGCAGCCCTTGCCCTCGCCAAACAATCATACTTTTCCTCTCTCATTAGTTCATGCTTCCACAATCCCAGGCATCTCTTTGACACCTTTAAATCTCTTCTTCGCCCTGCTGTGGCCACCCCTCAAACTAACCTTACAGCCGATGCTACTTTATCAACAAGATTGAACAGCTAAGTAAAGAATTCTCCCCACCTTGCCGTTCTCTTTCTCAACCACATGTAGATCATGCCTTTCCTACCCTTCAGACTTTCTCCCCGGCTACTGAACAAGAGGTGACTGCCTTTTATCTTAACCTTATAGACAATTTTAACACTGTAGTACCAATCCTGAAAAAAAATCTCTTGACCCGTCCTCCCCCTCTAACTATCGTCCCATTTCCCTACTCCCTTTTTCCTCAAAGCTTCTGGAAAGACTTGTCTTTGCCCATGTGTCTCACTTCCTTACTTCCAACTCTCTCCTTGACCTCTCCAATCTGGCTTCCGCCCTCCCCACTCTACTGAGACTGCTCTTATCAAAGTTACTGACGGCCTAATCGCAGCTAAATGCAAAGGCCACTACTCCATACTAATTCTTCTTGACCTCTCTGCTGGCTTTGACACCGTTGATCATGCTCTCCTTCTACAAACTCTACAATCACTCAGTCTCTGTGACTCTGTCCTCTGGTGGTTTTCCTCTTATCTCTCCCAACGCGCATTCAGTGTCTCCTTCTCTAATGATACCTCCTTCCCTCGTCCTGTCTCGGTTGGAGTTCCCCAAGGCTCTGTCCTTGGTCCCCTTCTATTTTCTCTTTATACTGCCTCTCTCGGCAAACTTATCACCTCTTTTGGATTCCACTACCACCTGTACGCTGATGACACCCAGATATATCTTTCCTCCCCAGACCTCTCCCCTGCCGTCTGGCAACGTGTCACTGCTTTCCAAACAGAAAAAATAAGTGCGCTGAAAATTAAAAGTGCAAATTTTCTCACAGTATCAATAAAGTGAGAGTAGTAAAAAAACTTTCCACTCTTGAAAGTGCAATGTGCATATATACGGAAAAAAGTAAAAAATGCAAAAACCACTTAAAGTGATCCAGTGCACAAAAATAGAATAAAGTACACGTACTCTAATCACATATCTGAAGTGAACCTCAGTTTCAAATGGTAATGCATGGAAAAAATAAAATACAAAATATATATAGTGAAGCATTGTTTGAGTAGAAATAATTTCAAGTGTATTAAAATATTCACTTACAAGCAGAGGGCAGATGAGCCTCCTCTACTTCAAACAGCCCAAATATGCAGAGATGTCCACTGCAGCCAATAAGGTAAAACAATTTATTCCACAAAAACAGCATTAAAAATCACCAGATCATTGTGGGAACTGTCCTTTTATGAGTTTGTGCAGCCGCCGGCTAAAACAAACAGTCCGTGCACGCTCAAGTTCGGCAATGTCCACAGGATACTTCCGGGAGGCGGGACGTGCGTGATGACGTCATGTAGCGAGTTAGATGACGCGTTTCGCCGAGGGATCGGCTTCTTCAGATCTGACTCCCATCTACCATAATAGTCCTTTTATACCACCCACGAGGGAGTGGTGTTACAAGTGGCTTCTTATTGGCTTTATTATGTGTCACTGCTTGCCTATCATTTTCCTCCTCCTAATACTGATCCTTCTCTTTCGCTCTCCCTTCAAGTTAGTGGTATCCACGTAAGTCCATCCCTGTAAGCGCGCTGTCTTGGCGCCATACTTGACTATGTTTCCTCCTCCTAATACTTACTGATCCTTCTCTTTCGCTCTCCCTTCAAGTTAGTGGTATCCACGTAAGTCCATTCCTGCAAGCGCGCTGTCTTGGCGCCATACTTGACTATGGCCTCAACTTTGAGCCTCACATCCAGTATGTTGCCAAATCCTGTAGATTCCATCTTAACCCCTTAAGGACACATGACATGTGTGACATGTCATGATTCCCTTTTATTCCAGAAGTTTGGTCCTTAAGGGGTTAAAAACAAACATAGGAGCTTGTCCATGCTCTAGTAATTTCCTGCATAAATTATTGTAACCCCCTTCTGTTTGGTCTTCCCAAAAGTCGTATAGCCCCTCTACAGTCTGTTGCTGCTGCCAGACTGATTTTCCTCTCTAGTTGGTCCTCTCACACCTCACCCCTCTGTCAGTCCTTACATTGGCTTCCTGTATCCTATAGGAGTCAATTCAAAGTACTAACCCATACCTATAAAGCATTGAACAATTCTAGCCCCTCTTATATCTCTTCACAGATCCATAGGTATGCCCCTTCTTGGTCTCTCCGCTCTACCCGTGACCTCCTGTCCGAGGCTCGCACCCATACGGCCAACTCACGCTTGCAGAACTTCTCGCGGTCGGCTCCCTTCCTATGGAATAGCCTGCCTACCGCCATCAGACTATCACCTAGTCTTCAATCATTTAAGAAGTGGGACATCAAAGCAAATAAAGGTTTTTTAACGGGGCACCTCCACGTCAGCTCCCTGTCAATCATTGCTATAAGGTCCGCCCCTTGCACCTGGCAGTCAGCAGAGAGAGACGAAGAATGTTTCAATGTTTCTGTTCTCCTCCTAGAATGCACTGTGTGCCAAGGCTGTGCCAGGGCTGAACTGGATTATGATGTCAGCTGCAATATATTTAATATACATTTAAAATAAAATGGAGCTTCAATGAAAACATTTGTTTTTAACAAAAGTTATAAGTGATTTATTCACTTATTTGCCGGTCCTGTTTAATATGTCTTGCAGTGTATCAGACCAGTTTCCCTTTGTTACTGTGACTTCCTGCATGTCTAGGCCTTGTTACCACCATGTTTTACTATTATCTTCACCCAAGGGCTGAGGCAGCCTGGTGTAGATAGTCTGATAGAATGGGTGGTAAAGCGTTAACCCGCGTGTCCGACTAATCACATTTCATTAAATAAGAAATGAAACAGTCCGATCTCTCTCTCTCTTTGTGAAATTGATTGATTACTCTCTCTGGCTGTGTTTGGCTCTGGGGGAAATTGTAGATTTCATTTTACTTAGTTTTTTCTTTTTTCTTTTTTTTCTTTCTTGTTTTTATGACACATACTCACTGTTTGACTTCATTAATCCACCCTCTGGTTTTGTGTGGAAAAAAAAACAGCAAATCATTAGCTTTGTTCAGAATCGCTCAGCTGTGTTTAAATCATGTCGGAGCTGAAACAACGGCTTAAATATCAGCGGAGCTTGGACGGTGCACTCTGTGTTTTATTTATAAGAAATAATGATATTACATTGTTGTGAAAGCAGAAAACTAATAGGAGTTTCTTATAAAAGATGAAGGTAATAATAGGACACATCTCTCGAGTTCAGCTGCTGTTATATGGCACTCGTACACTAAATCAGGGGCATGAAGGTCTGGGCTTTGGGGGTGTAATAATAATAGATGGGCTGACTTAGTGGTAATGCACAATGCAGGTCCTTTAAATCCACAAAACCATAATCAAAATCTTGTAGACACCATCTCCCAGCCTGTAAAGTGTAAAACTCTTAATAAAATATTGAATAAATATAAACCATGAACTGGTGCTGCACCAATTTAGTATTTTATTTTGTGGATTTTAACCCCTTGACATGTGTGACATGTCATGATTCCCTTTTATTCCAGAAGTTTGGTCCTTAAGGGGTTAAAGGCCTTATAGGCATGAATAAACAGTTGTTTGTTTGCTTGTTTTTTGGGAAGAAGCTTTTTTGAACTTCATACTTTTACTGATTTTGAGGAGGGATGGGCCACCCTAGGTGGATGCCAATATTCACCCCCGAGCCTTTCCTTTGAGTTGCCCTCCGTTATATGTTCAATACAACAACAAGAGCTGGGGGACTGCGGTTCCATATAAGAGACCTCCCGAACACTGTCTCTCAGCAGTCTTGTTTTATTGAGCCTATTCATTAACTTCATGGCGTAAGTAGATGTTTCTACTTGTGTAACATCTTTACAAGTTGGTTGGTGCATCATCCTCAGTCCCAGAATGTCTCTTAGTCACGTAATAGGACCAAATTCCACAGCTTGTCCAACATTTCACCCATAAATCTAATAACATGGACTTACCATGAGGTTAGGGGTATTTTATGTAGGTATACCATAACGCTCTGAACTGTGATTTTCTCAGCCAGCTGGAATATACGTCTAAAGCAGCAGCTCTCTATAGACCGAAAATTGCGCTTGGCAGGGCCCGAAGCACAGACACAAAATAAATGATCTGATGATTAATGTGTTTTTCAACACAGCAAAAAATCAACATTTATTCCTCTCCTCCAGTCCTTCTTCGGGTCAGCCGGGTTTCATCAAAATGTATAAAACTGTATAAATAATGTAAAATCGCCCAGAATACTCAAGATACCATCAGTAAAATATAACAAACAAAAAACCTGTTGAATTAGTAAAAAATAAAATAAAGCAAAATCCCACAGCGCAAGCGGTTCTTCTGATAACTGTGAGAAGAAGCTGAAGTGGTAATTTTGTTTTCAAGACTATTTCACTATATTTTAACGCAAATAGCACAATTTACGAGATGAATTGTCTGTTCGACATTGCGTTGCTGAAGGGTTTGTGTCTTCAAAGTTTGTTTTATTGGATTGTGTAAAAGTAAATCTACGTAGCCTTGCAGTGGATGGAAGAACCCAGCGCTCCGGCTTAGAGTAAGTTAACAATAGGCAGGTATTTATATACATGAACAATGAGCCTCAGCTGTGTTGGTAGATCTGGAACCCCCAGGGACTGCTTGGAAATGTTACCTTTTCGAGATGAAAAGGTTGCTTTTGACTCCACAGAATGGACATTGCATTCTCCGTAGGTTAGGAACAGCGAGCGAGCATAATGCAGCAAGTCCCAGGAGCAGCCGCTGATGATACAGCTATGAAAAACTAGCAGGAATCCTACTGCTTCAATAGCTTTTCACCACAATAGAGATGTCAGCAAGGAACACATCACAGCTCGTTCCAGAGGGAAAAATTCCCTATCCAGCTTGGGACAGAATAATCACAGCCTAGCGCAACGCGCAGTGGACGTTCTGATAGGGGCATTCTTTTCGGGAAATATTTGTGCCATCACAGGTGACAGATGGCACCAGGCTGATTCTATCCTGCCAAACCCGATTTACATCAGACGGCTTTCCTGAAATTACTATGATCTAAAAACACAGAAACAATTTAAAGAAACGGACTCCTATTAGATGTATGTATCATTATAGCATCTGCTCGTGCAAAGATTGCTAAAATAGTCCTCGATTTAATAAGCTTTTCAAATGTTTCAATACCGTTAGAAAAGTTTCCTTGTGATTTATCTATAGAAGTCACCATTAAAGTCTATGGGAATGTTTGGAGATAGATCATTTGGAAATGTATCTAACATTATTCAATCATTTGGAAATCTTATTAAATCCTGGCCATAGTTCTGCAGAGAACATTCGCCTTGATTCCCCAACAGACAATCGATGAAATTAGTTGAGACAGGGCTGGAGGCTGGATGCAGAATGATAAATATTTAGCAGATCAGTGGTATCACAACACAACTTAAAGGGATCCTATATTGTCAGGAAAACAAACCTGTTTTCCTGGCAATATAGGCTCCTGGAGTGCCTCCTTTCCTCGGGGCCCCTCTCCCACGGGGCTGAAGGGGTTAAAACCCCTTCAGTCACTTACCTGAATCCAGCGCCGAGGGGTCAGGCTCCGCCCATGCTCCTCCCCCGCCGACAGCAGCCGTGGGGAAACCTAATGCGCATGTGTGGTAATGGTCGCACGTGCATTAGAAAATCTGACGCTGGAGAAAACAGAACAGCATATAATAACTAAGTAAAACGTTAAGGTAAACACACTGTGCTGTCAGATCGGATTGAAATTGAAGACATTTTTCATGTCGGCTGTGTGAGTCACTTAGAATATCCCTTTAATTGTAAAGTCTCCCAAATATCAAATGGAGATCTGCATCTGGTTACCAGAGTTACCCGAGTTAAAGCTATAGTTTTTGCATTACTGAAAGTTAGCTACGGGTTGTAATATTCTGTTAATCTTCTTTTCTTTGCCTGGCTGACTTGGTACAGCTAGAACATACCATGGCAAGGATTTGAGACCCCATGATGCCATATTAACTGGCTCATAAGTACAGGAAGGAGCACAGACATTTCTTGGTAAATGGCGAGTATCTGAGCCAATGGTGCAGTGTTTTTTGTATCTAATAGCCTTGCATGCCTAAGTTTTGTAGTAATCAGCATAAGACTTTAAAATAACAAGCTCCGAGCCGGAGAAATGTTTCCTGTGGCCCAATAAACCTAAAAGAATTGGTATGTTTTTACTGAAAGAATAACGAGACTGGAACAAGCTGAAAGCAAATGCCTTGTTTGCTTGAAAGCGATAAATGGCCAGCGGGGTCATGACCCCCTGCTCCTTGTAATGGAGTGGCACGCTGCCCATTTATTACCCCGTATTGTTTTGCACTTACTTGTTTTTTTTCTACGCGTCTTAGAAAGGAAACAAGGCCTGGGGTGATTCACTGTTTAGTCTGTGAGTTCTGAATTGAACATCCATCTTCGCCACTAAATAATGCAGCTACCAAGCAACAAGAACATTTTGGATTTCACATTTAAGAAGAGAATTTTCATCCAACAAATGTGCCTGTTGACAGAGGAAATACTGCGCTGATTGTAGTGAGGTGCGGCTGCAGAACTTATTGGCATTTCTCTGATAATTAACTTTTTTCAGCCAGGTCCCACATTAACCCGTCCTGTATTTACCTGGTAGAAAGTGATTGTTTAACCTCCTCTGTTCAAGCCAAGCGGTAAAGCAGACTTTACTTGACAAAAGAGGGAAAAACAGAGACAACAAACATTGAATGCTTACTACATAATGTACCCGTTATACTAGTTATAAAATAATTCCTTTAAGGACCACTATAGTGCCAGGAAAACATACTCGTTACACTATAGTGCCCTGAGGGTGCCCCCACCCTCAGGGTCCCCCTCCCACTGGGCTGGATGGAGAGGAAGGGGTTAAATTTACTTCTTTCTCCAGCGCCGGGCGGGGAGCTCTCCTCCTCCTCTCCGCCTCCTCTTCGGCCGAATGCGCATGCGCATTCAGCCAGTCCAAAGGAAAGCATTCACAATGCTCCTATGGACGCTGGCGTCTTCTCACTGTGAAAATCACAGTGAGAAGCGCGGAAGCCCTCTAGCGGCTGTCAATGAGACCGCCACTAGAGGCTGGATTAACCAATTTATAAACATAGCAGTTTCTCTGAAACTGCTATGTTTATAGAAAAAAGGGTTAAACCTAGCTGGACCAGGCACTCAGACCACTTCATTAAGCTGAAGTGGTCTGGGTGCCTATAGTGGTCCTTTAACGAGCCAACATCAAAATGCAATGCTGCTCTAATTTAAATGGTTACTCCAACCAAAAAGTGTTTGAATAAAATGCTGGCTCTGGTTAGTGAACCTAACATAACATGTCTATTGATATAAAACACCCCCCCCCCTCAACATATAACAAACATGTCTATTGATATAATACACCCCCCACAACATATAACAAACATGTCCATTGATATAATACCCTCCCTCAAGATATATAACAAACATATCCATTGATATAATACCCGCCCCGACACATAACAAACATGTCCATCGATATAATACACCCCCCCTCGACATATAACAAACATGTCCATCGATATAATACACCCCCCTCGACATATAACAGACATGTCCATCGATATAATACACCCCCCTCGACATATAACAGACATGTCCATCGATATATAATACCCCCCCCTCGACATATAACAAACATGTCCATCGATATAATACACCCCCCTCGACATATAACAGACATGTCCATCGATATAATACACCCCCCTCGACATATAACAGACATGTCCATCGATATAATACACCCCCCTTGACATATAACAGACATGTCCATCGATATAATACCCCCCTCGACATATAACAGACATGTCCATCGATATAATACCCCTCTCGACATATAACAGACATGTCCATCGATATAATACACCCCTCTCGACATATAACAGACATGTCCATCGATATAATACCCCCTAAGCTAAATATAGCTGTAAGTGCATGCGCCAGCCTTCACCACAAGTCACTATTTAGTGAATATACCACGAGTAACCCTGGTATTGTCCTAGCAATAAAATAACAAAAACATATAAAAACCTATTATTTTAATCCATCACTGAGAACAGGTGTGTAGGCAGCTGTAAATGGTCAGTGATACAGTGATAGAAACACATTCAGTAATCGCATCGGCTGCAGTTACTAAACATAGATACACATTCTCCATTTCTATTACATGAAATGAACACAAAGTGAAATACTCCAATCTGTGAATACTACACAGATATATACTTGGTAAATCATTGCTTTCTCCTTAATATTTGTTTTATTATTTATAATATGCCAGCATGTGTTCCTCATCCCAGCAGTGTCCGTCCATAAACAGACTCTGGTCTGCTCTGAGAAAAAATATCCTGTAATAACCAAGGAAATGTATGTCTCTTCTATACGGCACTCAAAGAGTTAATCCTGCGCCAAAAGGACTGCTTCAGGTGAGGACGCTTGACGCACAGATTTTACAGCTTTTTATATGGATTGCCAGATCTGCGGCTAACAGTGGGGGCTATAAATCTGCCTTTCGCTCATTCTGCAGCCTCACTTTTATGGGCTCAATCCCTCCGAGATGCCGAATCACACCGTATTTGAAGGTTTTTTGCTAAGAACAACATGTTTCTAGGCCACAAAATCTATGTCACTTTAAACTTCTGGGACTTGTTTTAAACTAGATCTCAACAAAAGGCAGCTTTTGGAGGAGATACAGCTGTACCGTGAAACCTACAGCTATACCGGTACTGTGCAAACTACTGCGTCTGAAAACGCGGGATATTTTACTACCAGCAGCTGCGTTGCAATCTGCATCTCCATTTTATTACCCTCAGTCTTCGCCAGACGCTCAGCATATCCTCATTACACTGCACAGCCATGGAGAGATTTACTCTGCACAGTGAGATGGACCCACAGCACTGCTTATGGTTCTGTCTGTTCTGGTGACCCAGTTCTAGCTGTTCTGGTGACCTGGTTCTAGCTGTTCTAGTGACCTGGTTCTGGCTGTTCTGGTGACCCAATTCAGTTCTGGTTGTTCTGGTGACTCAGTTCTGGTGACCTGGTTCTGGCTGTTCTGGTGACTCAATTCTAGGGACCCAGTTCTGGTTGTTTTGGTGACTCAGTTCTGGTGACCTGGTTCTGGCTGTTCTGGTGACTCAATTCTGGGGACCCAGTTCTGGTTGTTCTGGTGACTCAGTTCTGGTGACCTGGTTCTGGCTGTAAAGTTGACCCTAGAAATTTGTTTTGTAGGGAAAGAGCCTTAGTTTGGTTTCGTTATTCCTAAAGCAAGGTGTTGTAAAAGGCTGTTGTGTCCCTTAGGGTAGAGCTCCTACAATCCACATTTGTTTTTTTAAACATTTACTGCTGTGCCACAGTAAGGGAGGTAAAACAAAATATTTATATCGTGGAAATCCTTCCTATGTTTGTAACAATTTGTCTCTCTGCCCTGATCCCATCTCCCTTTCCATTTATCAGGTTTTTATTCTCACTGTATCCATGTCTGCTTTCCTACCAGTTTTGTCGTTGACGTGTTTTGTCTCCCCATTTTATATTTTGTTGCTGTGTTTCCCTTCTTGCAGTACATTTGATCATCGAGATCCACTTATTACGCCCATTGAGTGCACTTCCTTGTCGAATTCTGTTTCACAGTCAGGCATGCTAACAGAAACACTCGATACCCCCGCTGATGTGGAATCTATCAATTAATTGATTATCTTGCGTATCTGCCCCCGGCCAAATTTAAAAAGATGCATGCGCGCTCCTGAAGTAATTCACACCAGACACAGGTTTCGGGTTAATGAAAAACTTGAGGAATGTTTATTCTGGAGGGGGACGGCATGCCCCTTATAAAGCAAAATTACATCATATGCATTGATAACATGGCATAATACATCAATAATTGGTTAGGAGTTAAGTGGTTCATTTATTGTCCTTCCTACCGGGTGTGATGTCACTGGTATCTTGGAAGTCTCCCCCAGATTCCAGCACCATCTTGTTAGCGAGGGTGTTAGTCGATGTCAAAGGGAAACTCCCTAGCAGCCATTTTAGGTAAGTCACGTATAAGGTTGAATAATGCTGATTGTGGTTATGCTGAGTAAATAGGCATTTTATTAATATGACTTGGGTTAATATTTTTGTCCACAACACCCGCAGATAGGGCTCTTACTGTTTTACTATGATGTTGGTTGGAAATCCCTGATGTCTACTCTAGATTTTATGTACCTTTGAACCCGCTGCAGATAACCCCTGCGTGCTGCCACCAATCGATAAGCTTGGCTTGCTCTGTATCTTCAGACTGCAGTAACCTGGGAATCCAGCCGAGAGTTCTCTGACCCAAACTAACGTTAAGCTGGGACATGTGGCTCATCATCTGTCTATCTGTAATATTCACTCGGCCCGTTCACGTGTCTGATTATTACTGAAATAAAACAAAGCAGATTTATAGGTGAAGTTCTTAAAATCTAATAAAATGATGCAACTTCTAAAATTACAAACAAAAAGGATTATTGTCAAAGCCACCAATTACTGACTCAATATCTACAGATCAATAACCACAGAACAAGCGCAAGGGAAATTATCACTTAATGAAAACAATTTATATTTCTGCAGAGCTCACTTCAAGCTAAACCGCTTCATTAACATCTTACTTAGAGAAGGATGTCCAGCGCCATCGATAAGGGATGTATTCGGGACAACGAGTTCACTGATTTTAATTTAGTCAAATAAACAGCATGGTGTTTCACTCTGTAGGCGATTAAAATACTTCCCAAAAGCTTTGTGAAATTAGTTAAATAATATTGATTTAGAAATTAATGTTATAATGAAATTAAGAGCCTCACATAGATGTATTTTTAACACCAGATATAACGGTAATAAATTGTAATCAAAGTAAAGTGCTGAGGGGGCAGAGTCAAGCGTTGGACCAGAGAAGTCGCACTTTACATGAGCTCTGCAAAAGTTGCAAAAATAGGAATCTTATCGGTGGAAAACAAAGCCAAAGAATGCCGGACATACTCACCTTGCCGGCGGATACAACATGGGACGCAAAAACAAGTAGACCAAACCTGACAAAAGCCCAATGGGCCGAGATATCGGAGAATTGCTGTGCAACAACCAGAGGGCTGCATGTGACAACATGGCGCTCGTCGAGGAGGGCTCAGAGTACTCTTCTAAGGATCCCTCCTTCGATACAAGAAGCAAAAACCGGGCCTCAGCCACAAGCACCAGGGGACAGAGTCCCAGTCACTGCAGGCCAGCTGCGGGAGATGCTACCAAGCTCCGCTTAAACATCGCGGGAGATATGGCCCATTTCCATAAGGCTGTAGAAGCTGCTTCCACAAAAATCACCCTGTTAGAAGCTTCTCAGAGTGCCCAAGACACTTGCTAACAAGAGTGGAGAAAGAACTGGTGGAAATGAGACAGCAGCAACAATGGCTGACTCAAGATTGGCCCTAGAGAACCACCAGAGACAGTATAATTTGAAGATAAGGGGAGTGCCCGAATCCCTGGGGATGGCAGACGTACCCCACTTTATAGGGAGGTTCATCATGACCTTCCTACTCCCTAAGAATGCCAAAGCAGTAAATTTGGATGGCATATTCAGCTTTCTGAGGCAGGCGGGCGCACCCTCAACCGCTGTACCGCACCTCATTATCCGGTTCCAATCCCTACAAGATAAAGTCATGCTCCAAGCGGCAATAAGTGAAAGACTCCAATCTCCTTCAAAGGAGCACAGTTGCTAATCTTCCCAGACCTCACAAGGAACACCCTCAACTGGCGTAGCTCACTGCATCCTCTTCTGCAAACACTCCAGGCCAGAGACATTCCCTACAGTTGAGGATTATCAAGAGTCATCCTGGTTACCACATAGGGCATATCCCACCAAGCTGGGACCTACCAGGAATTAGAAGACCTTTTTCGCATGCTAGACCCATACTAATTTCTCTGGATGACAACTAGGTTACCCATCTAGACATGCAGAACTCTGCCACCCCCCCCTTCTCATATGTTCTCCTCGGTTAGTTGAGCAAATAGCTTGGACATGTCTGATACTTATGTACACCTAAAATTGGTGCAGTACGTGTGACACCAGCCTCTTATGCACTCACTCAGGACCCAATGACATATGCAAGTAAGTCGCTACTCTCTGAAGTCTTCCATAACATAAAACCTCATTCCTTTCTTTATGGGGCAGAGTACTCAGACATTGCTTTTCTTCTACTCCACTATTGTTTCATATAATGTTATGACGATGTTCATCACTGCTTTGTATCTAACTGATTGTTCAAACATGTTCCCATGAAGCGTGGAATGGGACAAAAAAAAAGTTTTAAAAAAGTAAAGTGCTGCCTATTCCTTCATTCATGAGGGGGGTGGTTGCACTCACCTGAACATGCTTAAATATTATACGGCCCCCAGCAGCACCCCATTTAAGCATGTTCAGGTGAGTGCAACCACCCCCCATGTTTCATATATATATATTTGGGAGTCTAGCCAACTCCTTGGTTTTGCACCCCTCCCTGTTACCAGGGCCAGATTAAGAGCCCAGTGGGCCTGGTGCTGACAACTAGGACGGGCCTAATTACAGAATCATATCGACCAAAAACAGTAAAACACTCCCAAGCGTCATGTATCTGATGGAGATGGTGCTGGAGAGAAAGAAAACAGCAGCTATAAGAAAACACATACCCTAGGCTAATCTCTCTCTAATTTATGTTTTATCTTTCAAGTAAATCCATAACCCCCAACAGCAGTGTCCAGTCAAGCAGGAAGTCAATGGGCATGGTAAAAGGGTGTGCCACTGACACAAATTACGTAACCTGCCAAAAGGGGCGAACATGCCCAAAAAGAGGACATGTCTGCCCAAAGAATTAGAAGGCCAGCTGCCTGCCAATCATGCAGCTGGCCAACTAAGGGCATACTATGCAGACAGCACCCTGAGCTTGGCATAAATGCATCTAATGATGCGCTCACTCAACGCTTTCTAAGGACTGTTCCCTTGTACTCGCTGGTCCACTTGTCTCCTTACCTTCTTACTAGCAGGCAGAAGCTCCTGGTATATAGTCTGGGACAGAGAAAGAAAGGGAACATGCCACAGTGTTAGAGAGACCAAAGTCAGCATTACCTTAAAGGATCACTATAGGGTCAGGAACACAAACATGAATTCATGACCCTATAGTGTTAACACCACCATCTAGCCCCCCTGGGCCCTCATGCCTCCATAAATATAGCAAAATCTTACTATATTCAAGCCTGAAGCTGTAACTCTGAATGCTGTTAGACTCATAAAAACAAGCAGTCTGCTGACATCATTAGAAGTGGTGGCCTGATCCAATCACAGTGCTTCCCATAGGATTGGCTGAGACTGACAAAGAGGCAGATCAGGGTCAGAGCCAGCATGATTCAAACACAGCCCTGGTCAATCAGCATCTCCTTATAGAGATGAATTGAATTAATGAATCTCTATGAGAAAGTTCAGTGTCTGCATGCAGAGGGAGTAGACACTGAATGTTTGGATGCATTTTAGGCAGCCATGACCCAGGAAGGATCTCTAACAGCCATCTAAGGAGTGGCCAGTGAAGTTATCACTAAGCTGTAATGTAAAGACTGCATTTTCTCTGAAAAGACAGTGTTTATAGCAAAAAGCCTGACGGAAATGATTCTACTCACCAGAACAAATTCAATAAGCTGTAGTTGTTCTGGTGACTAAAGTGTCCCTTTAACTATATTCATTGTCAGCCAGTCCACACAAGTTTTGTTCCCATACTTCACTCTTAAGTTTCCATACTTAAGTAAGAGTATGTGAAAAGTAGTTAGGGTTAGCACCTTTCTTGGAAAAACATACCGGCCTTACTAATTTGCATAATTAAATATGTATGGGTGACATCACATGTAAATCACAAGGAGTGACATAAGAGAAAATTCTGTAAAATCACCAAAAAACTACTTAGTTTGATTCTGCTGTATAGATGGATTCCTCCCAGTGCCCCCATGTCTCCCAGTGCCCTCATGACTCAGTGCCCCAAGTGTCGATTACTCCAGTGTCTCAGTGCCCCATGTCTCCCAGTGTCTCCTAGTGTCGTGTCCCCAGGTCTCCCAGTGATCCTATGATCCTATGTATCACAGTGTCTCAATGCCCCATGTCTCCCTTTGTCCCCATGTCACTAGGAAGATGGGGAGAACTGGGGACATGGGGAGACCTTGGGACACGTAGACACCAGTGACACTGGGAGACTAGGGGACTCTGGCTGGGACACATTGGGACAATGGGAAAATAGGGGACACTTGAAGACATGGGGACACAGGCACTAGGGACACAGACACTAGAGACACAGGCTGGGGGACATGGGGACATTGTGACACTTGAGGCACTGAGAGACATGGAGGCACTAGGAGACATAGGGACAGTGAGACACTGGCAGACTGGGGTCACTGGGAGACTAGGGGGCACCGAGACACCAGGGACACTGGCTGGGAGACATGGGGACACTGTGTCCCCATGTGTCTGTGTCATAATGTCTCCCAATGTCCCTTAGTGTCTCAGTGTCCCCATGTCTCCTTGCAGCCTTTCCCCCCATCCATTACTTCCCTGAGCTGTAGGCTGTCTCTGCAGGGTGGGAGTTGCTGTCTGGACTCTCTGTAGCTGCACCCCTGCAGATCAGTGAGTATAGATAGGCAGGGAGGGATATGCTGGAACTTCCTATCCCTGCCTGTCTCCACATACACAGTGACCCCTACTGGCCAGTGTTGGTATTGCATAGTTATCTCTTGTTCATACTGAGAAAAATACCAGCATTTGTATTGCCAGTATCACTGCAATATTGGCACCAGCCAGGCAGCCTCAAATACTGGCTGTGCCAATAAAATAAAAGCCAGGTGGAATCCCTAAGAGTAGTGTGTGGAGAAAAAAAAAATGATTTTTTAAATCAATGGGCCTATTCCATGGGCCTGGGCCTGGAGCTGCAGCTCCATCAGCCCCTATGTTAATCCGGCCCTGCCTGTTACAGGTGCCTCATCTCAGGTCCCTATTTAGCCTTGTACTGCAGAGAGACTCAGATGGAATTTTTTCCCCAAGTAAGTGAGTTATTCACATAAGAGCAGACATTAGACTGTGAGAGTAGGACCTGCCAAAGATGGGGTACATTGACTTTGTGGCAGGCTTATGCACTGTATGATCATATAATGTAACTAAACCCCCATTATTTTTGCCTAGATTAGGTGTTTAAAAAAAAATACCTTTAGAAAAAACTTTAAAAAAAACTAATAAAATCTGTCAACATTGAAGTTGCTGTTTAGTAGGTATACTGTGTGATGGGAACGGCAATTGAATAAAAAGAGAAAGTGTGCTAAAATGGCAACAAAACATACATATCACAAGAACTGCAAAACCAGACAGTTTGTGTATGACTGCTCCATAAAGCACTTAAAACAACTGTAACAAAATAAGAGAAACAGTGGTTACTATATCGTGTATACCATACATATCATGTATACCATTTCTTAGTTAATATTTTATTTATATATATTTTTGGTTAGTAGAGATGGACTGCACAACAGCGTTTACTTAAAGGAACACTATAGCGTTAGGAATACAAGTACGTATTCCTGATGCTATAGAGCTCCAGTCACCTAAATGGTGACTAGGGTCCCGTTCTGCGGCGAATAAAGGGTTAATTAACCATTTATTTGCTTACCTCCTCCATCGACATCAGCTCCCGAGTGGAGTTGAATGCGTAGGCGCGGCCAGAGGAGCGGGCGCATTCAAACTCAATGCTTTCCTATGGGGATCTTTTTTGACGCTGGACTCCATGAGGACGTCCAGCATCAAATAAGTGTGATTTACTCCGTGTAAATCACGGAAGCACCTCTAGTGGCTGTTAGGGAGACAGTCACTAGAGGCTGGACTGCTATGTTTTCAGCTACAGGGTAAAAACTAGGGGGACCTGGCACCCAGACCACTTCATTGAGATGAAGTGGTCTAGGTGCCTATAGTGATCCTTTAACTCCTTAAGGACCAAACTTCTGGAATAAAAGGGAATCATGACATGTCACACATGTCGTGTGTCCTTAAGGGGTTAAAGGGACACTCCAGACCCCTAATCTTGCTGAAAAGTTCTATGTGTGAAGTGTGTGTCCTTTTTTTTTTTTTTGCAAAAAGTGCAGATTTCACTCGAAATTAACACTTTTAAAAATGAACCTGGTTACATGACCCTACTTGTCAATCAGACAGCCAGTCCTGTTACTTCCTGGTTTCTTTAACTCAGTGGAAATAAACTTAAGAGGCACCAATTGCTCAGAGCACTGCATTTCAATGACTTCTCATTGAGCTGCATTGGGAAGTCTGTGATTGGACAGCCACAGAATGTCTGGGCGGAGTTACACAGAGAGGGTTGCAAAGGCTGCAGACAGGAGAAATGCTTGTTTTGCAAGCTGTGCGTGTTATTATTTGGGGTATATCTACTAAACAGTGATTTTTATTTTGTATTTGGGCAGTGGAGTGTCCCTTTAATTTCAACTATAAAAAACGTGGTATTCTCAGCATGTCATTATGTATCCTTTACCTTACATGTCTTATTACATCTTGTTGACATGTGACTTTAAGGCTGTATGTTAATCCCTGCATGCCATAAATGACAAAAAAAGGTTTCATGTATTACTTTACCACCATACCATATATATACAGCCTATAAATATATCAAATCAAACATTTATAGTTTGGGGCATCCAGCATTTGCCAGTTCTGA
The DNA here is from genome assembly GCA_933207985.1 of Pelobates cultripes. NCBI lineage: Eukaryota > Metazoa > Chordata > Amphibia > Anura > Pelobatidae > Pelobates > Pelobates cultripes. Next base: position 370,150,011 of record OW240913.1, on the reverse strand, counting down.
AATCTCCAGTTGTGTTATTTGTAAATAGCGGAGAAAACGATTAATATCTCTGATATTAACAATGATTCTAATTAAAATTATAATTGATTGCACTAACGGAGAATTTACAATGAGCCAACGATGCAGCAAGTTAGTTAGAATTAGGTTGGTTTTCATTTCGTATTACAAAACAAAAATGATAAATACAAGCTTGCTTAACATAATGTCCCTCACACGGCACATCGCTCGCATACCAGTCGATATTCTATTACCTTGCCGTGTTTCTACGGTTCGGGCTTTTATGGTGGATCTAATCTATCCTATTCGATAATATTTCAAGATATGATATTGTGAAGCTGCAAGCTGTATAGAATTTTAAATCACATTATTTCTACAGATCCAACCATTAATGGTAATATTCATATCTTCAGGCAGATGAGCAACATTGACTTCTTGCTTTAGGAGATTGACCTAGGAATGCAAAAGGAATCGTGGGGGAAAAATGTGCTTGAAATGCCTTATCTGTGCCTCTACAGGAGGCAGTAGTCAGATCAAATAATGATAAATCTGAGCTGTCACTCATTGGCCCCCTTTTGGGCTACATGACACGGCCCATTGGCTGGCAAAGAAACATGTCCTTGAGCTCCACAGTTGAGCCGACACACCATCTTTTCTTACTTTCTTGGCATGCCAAGAACCACGTCATCTTTGCACTCTGTTGTAGGATGAGAGTGAAAGAAAGGATCTATTGAACATCTTGCAAGACGGCGGGATCCTCCTTTGGTCTTCTAACAAAGTCCACAATGATTGCCCTTTGCCATCAGCCATGAGACGTAGACGCTACAGTCAAAGCGAGGCGGCTGGAAATGTATTAATTTTTCCTATTTAACATATTGTACTTTAAATAAGGCCCTTTCCTTGCCTCATACACATCTTTCGATTGTGGTATAATTTCAGGGAGCAACCACTGCAACATATAAGCAGCATTTCCTAAATAAAATCACAAACATGAGGGGGCGGAGCCAAGCAACTGACCTGAGCGGACGCAGAATCGCTGAGCTCTGGGCGAAGATAACTAAACCCAGCGATAAAAAATAATTTTCAAGCCTCCTTAACGAAGCTCCACATCCCCTGACAAACATGGGCAGGAAGACTAAAAAGTTGAGACCCGACAGTCCCAAACCAGGCATCAGTATTGGCAATCTCCTCCGCCAAGCGCAAGGTGCATGTGGGCCATAGATGGCCGTTGACCTGGACGAATTTTCAGAAAACTGGGAGGAGCCATCCCTGGACGATCAAGAAGGCCGGCCATGTGCTGGAATTACAACCTCCACCTAAGCTCAAGACCGGAGACTCTAGACCGGTGACGGCAGAAATGCTCCAGAACATGCTAGGTGCCCTCCAGAAAACCATACAGGCGTATGTGGCCCTGCTGCGCACTGACATCATGGGCCTGGTAGGCCACATTGGCACAGTGGAAATTGTCTCAGAGCAGCACACGCAAACCATAGCGCAACTCCAGTGGGACATCCAAACTCTCACCAAAAAACAAGCTGCCTTCGACATGCGATTCGCCGAGCTAGAAGACACGCGATGCTGCACCAACTTGAAAATGCGGGGAATAGCGGAGGGTGTAACCGCAGCAGAACTCCCACATCTAATCCGGAGACTACTAGCCCAACTACTGGAGCCCAAGCCATCCAGAACTGTACACCTGGACGGTGCCTTCCGGGTGCCAACCTAGGGGATCCCCCTACACAGCGCCAAATGACCTGATTCTGAGGTTCCGCAGTGGAGCAGTCAGGGCATTGGTTTAGACGGCACACTCAATTTTGAGAACATGGCATTATCCTTCTTTGTGGACTTATTCGTTGAGACACTACACTGGCGCAAAACGATGAAACCCCTCATGCCCCTGCTCTGCAACCATGTCATAGAATACCGCTGGAGACCCCCACACGCTCTGCAGGTAAGAAATGGAGAAGTGGTACACACAACCTCGGATATATCCAAAGCCCCCACACTCCTCACCAAACTAGGCCTTCCAGGGGACACCCTACTCTAGCCTAGCACCCAACCGACGACACCAGCGCCCACCACAGGGACATGGCAAAGATCACGCCATTCACCCCAAAGAGAGCTACACCAGCAGCATCCACTGCTGCAACTGCTGACAGTGGACAGTAGTAGACCGTCACCTTCCTCCTTAAATACAGGGACTTACCAAAGCTACGGTTTGAAGTTGGTCTGACTTTGCTTTAAGAACTATTTTTCATTTTAATTTTTTTCCCCTCAACTAACAGCCCCACTGAGCCAAACTACAGGTTAGACCCGTAAAGGCCATAGCCGGCCCTAAGCCAAAGCCTCATATCTCACCCCCACCTCCGACACCATGGGCCCCAGAGACCGCTTACCATAGAGCAACGGAGGTGTAAGCTTAGTACAAGCCACAACCAGATGACTTACGTCTCACGGTTTAGGCTTAACATCAACAACCTCTTGTCAGCAGGACAACTTGCCCCGAGATTATTTTAATGTTTATCTTTTCTATTGCATTCTAAAATGTCTCTAGAAATTGCATTGTTTATGTACATGTGTATGTCAATTGAAATCCTTGCTTCAAAAAAATAAAAATAAATGTGCATGTTTAATAAGAGCCACAACACTGTCATAACCTGTATGATTTTTCATTGTTTACTAGATATGATGTGACATGACAGATCTGTTGTAAGATGGACATTGTTGCTCGTTAGCAAATGTACATTGTTCTTTTATTTTTACAGCATACTTTCATGTATTGATTCCAGGATACTCTAACCGTTTTATCTTCTGTAACAATATTCCTGTGCTTAATAAATCAATCATTTATGGAATAAAACGAATAATAAAACCCAGAGATATATGGATTAATAATAAGGCTGCGCTAACTATGGAGGAGTTTCCTCTTTTTCCTGCTGATTTTGTCCTGAGCCCTAGCCGAGGCCCTAAAAGGACTTCTCCCCCCAAGAAATATTATAGATAACTCCATATGAATCTGTGATGTGCACCGCACTTTGTGTTCTGTATCTGAGATTCCGTTTAGTGGTATTTAATAGAACAATGCAAACATTAACTGTAATGCATTGAATGTTGCACACTGTCAATGAGTCGTCCTTCTACACATAATGCTCTTTAATGCATAAAAAAGGACGAATAACTAGGTTTGCACTCAAGGCATTCCTAAGAATAATTGTCAAGGCCGTCTACGCAGATGTAAAGAGAATATTTATTATATTCTGATTTTCTACTGCAAGTCTGTGTGCCTACACAGTGCATAGCCTGAATGTGGCATGTGAAACGAACAGGTTTAATGGTATAAGTTCAGACTTACTGAAATAGACAGGACCCACCAGAAGCTCAAACAAGCTTAGAGAGTAAAGGTAGGAGGTAAGGCCGTATATGTCCTTGGTTGTTAGTTCTTCATTGCAGGTTTAACTCCTCTTCAGCATATTTATTAGACTTGCAGTTTCATTTGTGGACAAACTGCAATTCAGGCAAGTTTGGGCCCTACGGGATCATAGGACAAATTCCAGAACTCCGAAATGTACAGGGATCGCTGACCCCACAGAACTGAGCAATGCCGAACATGTTAAGTCCCAGATTGTGATTCTGAATTGTACCCACAGTGCCGAAAAAAAAGCAGATGAATAATTGGAAAAAAAGATGATCAGTGGCTAGTGGACAGCCAATAAATGTCAATTTTATTCACCGATCAAGTGAGAAGAGACCAATAGAGGGAAAAGCAGGAGGAGTGGGAAAAATGAATCTATACGTATATATAATATATTTAATAAATAAATAATATCGAAATATAGGATTTTTAACTTTTTCTTAATTGATTTGCCACCAAATTAGTTTGAAAATGCATTTATTAGTGTACTGCAAAATACCTCCATAATAATGTATTATGTATATCGTTTTCAGCACACTGATTGGCCCATTTTTCACCCTAATTTTTGTTTTTCTGATTCGTTTCCTTAATTGTAATCTCTGAAATTCTACTGAGCCGAACCAAAATTTGGGTGAAATCAAAGTTTCCTGAAAAAACTTATATTTTGGGAAATATGGATTGTCTGAACATGCACAAATCTAATATTTCTCTTTTGGTAGCTTTATTACACCAATAATTTGACACATTTAAAATTCTGAGTAACAAAAGGGCATCTTCATAATGCTGCGTGTGGCGCCTTTCTTGAGAGCCGTTCCCAGGAGCTCCCTTTAATGGGTCACAGTTTAGGTGAACATACATCCTGTCAGTAACATTATTGCAGGGTTCCTTGCTGATTTATTTGCCCAATATAGACATTTTCCAATATTGCTTTTTTCTTTTTGTTGTTTTGTTCTGTTTATTGGAAAAAGAAGAAAACCATAAAGCTATTCAGCAGAAAAGTGCATGCTATAAAACATGTTACGTAAAAATGGGCAGCTTGTGGCTAGATGGGTGTAATCTGCAGACATCTAAAAACATGGACTACTAAAACTGGTCAATAATAACTATAACAACAATAATCTGAACCCATAACACCAGGTCAGCCAATTCCTTTTTGGGGCTCTGTAGGAGCTTGCCCACTGTTGCTATATGGTATCTGAGAGATATCTGGAGAACAATATGCTCTCCCCAGGTCCTGCAGCATAGGTGCACAAATAGTCATTCCAGTTAGGAAACCCACCCATTGGATTTGTTGAGCACCCACCACACATTTTTGCCTTGAGGCGTAAAGATATGCTGTGACCTGAAGGTGAGGTTTTGTCTTGGTGCAAGGTTCAGGGAAGCTGTTTGCAGAATTCTGGTAGCTCGTGATAAGTCCATAGCAATGGACGTCTTGTGATTCAATTTTCAGATCATCTAGTTATTCTTAAACGTTGCCGTTCAGATTTAAACCATTCAACGTTTCGTAACTCAGAAGGGCTTCTCTTGTGTCACAGCAATGTAACGTGTTGTAATTATATACTTTTTAATTTAACATTTAATTGGAAAGTGACATTCAGTCTCCTTATCGCCTTTCCAGGTACCCTGAACTTACTGGTCCGTGTGAAGAATATCGGTGTAAGGGAGTCTCTGGTGTGGTCTCTCACTGGGGAACGCGGAAACAAATGGCAGCGGGCGAATGTTCCCATTGACCCATCAGGACCTTTCCAAGTAAGAACCCTGGTGATGAACCTAGTATACAGCTTCGGAGACAGCCTACATATACAGTATATAAACACCCTAATACAAAAACACCATTACAATATATTAATGGGGTTCATTTCATGCTAACTCATCTTAAAGGAGTGTTTTGTGTATATGTGTTATGTATGTTTACATATAGTGCATGGTTTCTACAGTGTGTGTGTGTGTATATTTTAACCCCTTAAGGACTGAGCCAGTTGTACATGTTGTGATCAAAACAAAATATAAACAAAACCTTAAATTTGCGCTATATGTCTGTTCAGGCGTAATTCACCTCTTTCATATTATGTGCACCCACAATTATCTTATATCATTTTATTCAGGGGAAACAGGGCTCTCATGTCACATCAAATATTACATTATATAATTATCACATTATATAATTAATATGAATAAAATATAAAGAAATTTGAGAAATTAGGAAATGTTGCTATTTTTTGGATGGCTCCAAAAAGTCTTTTTCTACTTCCCTAATACTTCACTTACATTTTGTGTCACTATACCTCACTCCCTCTAGCATGTAAGCTCACTGAGCAGGCCCTCAATCCCTCTGTTACTGTCACTATACCCCACTCCCTCTAACATGTAAACTCACTGAGCAGTGCCCTCAATCCCTCTGTTACTGCCACTATACCCCACTCCCTCTAACATGTAAACTCACTGAGCAGGGCTCTCAATCCCTCTGTTACTGTGTCGCTATACCCCACTCCCTCTAACATGTAAACTCAATGAGCAGGACCCTCAATCCCTCTGTTACTGTGTCAATATACCCCACTCCCTCTAACATGTAAACTCACTGAGCAGGCACTCAATCCCTCTGTTACTGTGTCACTATACCCCACTCCCTCTAACATGTAAACTCACTGAGCAGGGCCCCCAATCCCTCTGTTACTGTCACTATACCCCACTCCATCTAGCATGTAAACTCACTGAGCAGGCCCTCAATCCCTCTGTTACTGTGTCACTATACACCACTCCCTCTAACATGTAAACTCACTGAGCAGGCCCTCAATCCCTCTTTTTCTGTGCGTCAAACTTGTCTGGTTACAAATACGTGTCTGTTAGTCCACCCATTGTACAGCGCTGCGGAATTTGTTGGCACTATATAAATATAATAATAATATAAGACTGTAACTACCCTTGCAATCACTTCTCCTTTTGGATAGAACTCCAATACCTTTACTTCTCACTCAGGTTAGGCTGCAAGCTCTGCTGAAAAGGGTTATCAGCACCTACTGCTCCATAATATCACAATTGTTTTGTTGTAATTAGTTTTATGTTTTGTCCGCCAGTTGTTCAGCACTTATAGAATATGATTTATTGAGAATAATAATTTTGACCTTAATTTGACAACTCCATGTGCCAACGGTCCTATTTTTTGCCCCAACTGTCGGGTTCACAGATTAGTGGACAGAGCCTGTGACGAGACCAATCTTGCCACATTGCATTGGAGAAGCCTGGTTGCTCGCCTGTTGCCTTTGGATTATGGCCCCATGTTAAATACTGTCACTATACCCCACTCCCTCTAACATGTAAACTCACTGAGCAGGGCCCCCAATCCTTCTGTTACTGTCACTATACCCCACTCCCTCTAGCATGTAAACTCACTGAGCAGGCCCTCAATCCCTCTGTTACTGTGTCACTATACACCACTCCCTCTAACATATAAACTCACTGAGCAGGGCCCTCAATCCCTCTGTTACTGTCACTATACCCCACTCCCTCTAACATGTAACCTCACTGAGCAGGCCCTCAATCCCTCTGTTACTGTGTCACTATACCCCGCTCCCTCTAACATATAAACTCACTGAGCAGGCACTCAATCCCTCTGTTACTGTGTCACTATACCCCACTCCCTCTAACATGTAAACTCACTGAGCAGGGCCCTCAATCCCTCTGTTACTGTGTCACTATACCCCACTCCCTCTAACATGTAAACTCACTGAGCAGGCCCTCAATCCCTCTGTTACTGTGTCACTATACCCCACTCCCTCTAACATGTAAACTCACTGAGCAGGCCCTCAATCCCTCTGTTACTGTGTCACTATACCCCACTCCCTCTAACATGTAAACTCACTGAGCAGGGCCCTCAATCCCTCTGTTACTGTGTCACTATACCCCACTCCCTCTAACATGTAAACTCACTGAGCAGGACCCTCAATCCCTCTGTTACTGTGTCACTATACCCCACTCCCTCTAACATGTAAACTCACTGAGCAGGGCCCTCAATCCCTCTGTTACTGTGTCACTATACCCCACTCCCTCTAACATGTAAACTCACTGAGCAGGGCCCTCAATCCCTCTGTTACTGTGTCACTATACCCCACTCCCTCTAACATGTAAACTCACTGAGCAGGCCCTCAATCCCTCTGTTACTGTGTCACTATACCCCACTCCCTCTAACATGTAAGCTCACTGAGCAGGCCCTCAATCCCTCTGTTACTGTGTCACTATACCCCACTCCCTCTAACATGTAAGCTCACTGAGCAGGGCCCTCAATCCCTCTGTTACTGTGTCACTATACCCCTCTCCCTCTAACATGTAAACTCACTGAGCAGGGCCCTGAATACCTCTGTTACTGTGTCACTATACCCCACTCCCTCTAACATGTAAACTCACTGAGCAGGGCCCTCAATCCCTCTGTTACTGTGTCACTATACCCCACTCCCTCTAACATGTAAACTCACTGAGCAGGGCCTCAATCCCTCTGTCACTGTGTCACTATACCCCACTCCCTCTAACATGTAAACTCACTGAGCAGGGCCCTCAATCCCTCTGTTACTGTGTCACTATACCCCACTCCCTCTAACATGTAAACTCACTGAGCAGGCCCTCAATCCCTCTTTTTCTGTGCGTCAAACTTGTCTGGTTACAAATACGTGTCTGTTAGTCCACCCATTGTACAGCGCTGCGGAATTTGTTGGCACTATATAAATATAATAATAATATAAGACTGTAACTACCCTTGCAATCACTTCTCCTTTTGGATAGAACTCCAATACCTTTACTTCTCACTCAGGTTAGGCTGCAAGCTCTGCTGAACAGGGTTATCAGCACCTACTGCTCCATAATATCACAATTGTTTTGTTGTAATTAGTTTTATGTTTTGTCCGCCAGTTGTTCAGCACTTGTAGAATATGATTTATAGAGAATAATAATTTTGACCTTAATTTGACAACTCCATGTGCCAACGGTCCTATTTTTTGCCCCAACTGTCGGGTTCACAGATTAGTGGACAGAGCCTGTGACGAGACCAATCTCGCCACATTGCATTGGAGAAGCCTGGTTGCTCGCCTGTTGCCTTTGGATTATGGCCCCATGTTAAAAGGCTTGATTTTTCCCTGCAAAGACATGAAAGCCGGGTCATTCGGTGCTTGCCCTGTTTGAGCAGTGATACCCCAGATAGCTATGCCATGGAGCCCATTCGTATACTGAAAGACTATGGGAAAGACTTTGGCTCCATGGCAATTGAACTGTATGTGTGTGCTCTGAGCGCCATTCAGTAATAATGTGCGCTCAGATCTGAGCTATCTGGGGATATGTTGAAAGTACCCGTTTTATGCTATGGCTGCACAGTTATATGTTTTTATGTGTTTTATTGTCTTTTGCTGCCATGTGTTCAATGGAGTTTTGTTTCTGTCCTTGGAGATATCTCCAGGATAGAAGACTCTGTGGAACTGGTTTTGGGCAGAAAAGCCATGCTTCCTTTGGTCACAAAGGACTACAATCTATCTTTTGAACCACTCGTATGTTTGTATTTGGAGTATGCTGATTCTGAAAATGTAAATGTAAATTTATGTGAATGTGATGCATACTTTTCAAGTTATGAATAATGTGGAAAATTGTATTTCTCTGCTTGTTATAATTACATTACCCATTGTACATTACCCATAATTGAATCACAGGCAGAGGGGAGGATTTTGTGTGGGAGTGTCTGAGTGTATTGTATGTGTTTATTGGTTGTGTTCCAAAACCCTGTGGGTGGTACTAATGTGTATATAATAACAATAAACCCACAGCTCTGGCTGTTCACTGCTTGACCCTCAACACGGAGCTTTGTCTCGTTCTTGGGGGGATTTATTGTATGATCTTCCAGTTTGACTGCTAGGAGTGTAAACCTATTCGGATGGTTTTTCCTATTCGGCTGTTTACGGCATTCATATGGTTTCCTGTTCGGCGGATTGGTGTTCTGCAGTAGCTGTGCCTGTGCATCTGGAAGGGGAAGAAAGTATACAGCTTTTACCCCCTTTTATGCTGAGGGTGCCGTTACAGAGCCCAAGATGCAGAGGGGCGCTGAAGGCAATGGACCAAGGTCGCAGTACAAAAGGATCAGACGAAGAGAGTAGTTGGGGAAGCCACAGGTTCAGAAGCGATGATACAGGCAAGGGTCAAAATCAGGATACAGCAGGATAGTTACTGAAGGTCTTTACACATCAGGAGCACAGTACAACTGAGCGAACAGTGAAGGGTGTGTGTGGCTTAAATAGGGAAAGTGAGTGGTCTCGTCTATGGAGGTTCCTCCCTGGTCTCCACCTCCTGTACCTTTAAAAGGCTCTGTTTCGGCATGCGATGCCCTACCTCCTGTATGGTCGCACATGGAAGGAGCAGCGTTCTCACTAACAGAGTTCTGTCTCGCTGTGTTCGGCAACTGGCGTCCATATGAACAGAGTTCTGTCTTGTGTATTGCTGTGTTCGGTAAGTGGTGTTCGCACAAACAGACTTCTGTTCTTGCTGTCTTGGTAACTGGCGTCTGTACGAATGGATTCCTGTCTCCTGTGTTGGTGAGTGCCTTTCGCACGAATAGAGGTGGCATTCGTATGAAAGCGAGCAGTTGGCGTGGGTGGTTGAGCCGACCGCACTGTCTGGGAGGTCCCGCTCTGACACAACGTCAGTTGTGCGAGAGAGATGCAGCATGGGAGCGTGAGGTAGGTGAGTGTGGAAGCAAAATCCTGATACCAACTCAAAGAGTGTATTTTCACTAATTGCTCTTACTGTTGGACACAAGGTTACCCCAGAGTCCATTCCCACCGAGATCTTTCATGTCTTTGAGCATGAACAGCAAAGGCCCGGTGTTCGGGAGTTTTACCTGATTGTTATACCCCAGATAGGAATGGAGCCCATTCACAAACAGCAGTATAAAGCAAACTGCGCATGGAACTACACTCATGGTGAGATAACAGCAACAGCTAAATACACATAACATATGGAAAGACTTAATAATATTGCAGCGCCTCGTAAACAGCGTTCTGTAACTGTCTGCGCTTCCTGCAATGGCTTTAACACAATTCATGCTCTACAGACGTAATGTTTTAAATATTCAAACCATAAAAACCAGCATTGAAATGAACAGCAAAATATTTAACAAGGAATCAGTCCTGCAAGGTTTATCGTGTTGTGTGATGTATAGTGTTCTGTGACGAGAGCAATCTCGCCACATTACATTGGAGAAGCCTGGTTGCTCGCCTGCTGCCTTTGGACTATGGCCCCATATTAAAAGACATCCTTTTCCCTGCAGAAAAGACTTATTCATGCTTTTCTGCCTGGTGTTCGGTAGATTCAATCTACCGAACAACCGCACGAATGACTAGACCACCTGGGAGCCGGAGTGTGCCGGCAATTAGCCTCCCAGAAGCTGCGGTTAACCGCAGCTTAATTGATGAATACTGGGTGGCCGCCATTCGTATCACGAACACGAGGTCACGGCCATTTTAAACCCGCGAACGCACAGCGGTGTTCATGGAACTAAAATCGGACACAGTTTGGCGCGAACACTGCTGAAGCCGTCGACCTCCCTTCTTGTTCGGCGGGAGTGCTTGAAAGGCCCGGTGTTCGGGAGTTTTACCTGATTATGTTATACCCCAGATAGGAATGGAGCCCATTCGCATGAGAAATTACTTTGTAAAGACTTTGGCTCCATGGCGATTAAACTGTATTCGTGTGGTCTGAGCGCCATTCGCTTAATAATGTTAAATGCATGATTTTAATGTTATGTGTCTTACATTGCATTTTAATAGTAATTCCTGTTTTAGTATCCCCACGTGCATAATGGCGATTTGCCTTTGTCCTGGGAGATAATTGAATTACTTCTCAATTATCTCCAGGGCAGAGGGGAGGAAGCCAGGATGCACTGTGGGAATACAATGTGACTGTGTGTCCTGATTGACTGATTGTCTGTCTTTTGTCACAGTCTCCCATTTGGTCCCCTAGGGGAGTGTCCACCAGGTGGGAGACCTGCATAAATACTGGGCAGGTAGCCCTCATTAAACAGACCACTGCTTGACCCTCAACACGGAGCCTTGTCTCGTCTTTTGGGGGATTTACTGAATGCTGATAGAGACTGATTGCTAGGAGTGTAAGCCGCTTGGATGCTTTTCCTCTTCGTCTGCTAGCAGTGATTCGTATGGTTCCAGTTCATGAGTTTGGAGTGTTAAATTGTATACCGTTTGGGAGTTTGGGAGCATTCCTTTACATGCGGTTCGTGGGTTTGGTGTTCTACAGTAGCTGTGCCTGCATCTCTGAAAGGGGACGATCGCCTAAACGGTTTTAACCCCTTGTGTGCAAAACGGTCCGTTAAATGTTCTCTCTCAATCACACAAGCACAGGGTAATCTTCGGTGCAATAATACACAGATTTACGATTTCCTTTAAATTACACCTGGGTTTCTTTTCACTCCATGTTATATGGAGATTGCTGGCAGTGAATGACGAGTGTATGTTCATGGTGCAAACTTTTCAGAATCTACTACCTACATTATTACAGTATCACTTCAGGGAGGACACAGGCTACATCTAGTATCCAGGAGAACCTCACTTCAGGGAGAACACAGGCTACATCTGGTATCCAGGAGAACGTCACTTCAGGGAGGACACAGGCTACTTCTGGTATCCAGGAGAACTTCACTTCAGGGAGGACACAGGCTACATCTGGTATCCAGGAGAACTTCACTTCAGGGAGGACACAGGCAACCTCTGGTATCCAGGAGAACTTCACTTCAGGGAGGTCACAGGCTACCTCTGGTATCCAGGAGAACTTCACTTCAGGGAGGTCACAGGCTACATCTGGTATCCAGGAGAACTTCACTTCAGGGAGAACACAGGCTACATCTGGTATCCAGCAGAACTTCACTTCAGGGAATACACAGGCTACATCTGTTATCCAGCAGAACTTCACTTCAGGGAGGACACAGGCTACATCTGTTATCCAGCAGAACTTCACTTCAGGGAGGTCACAGGCTACATCTGGTATCCAGGAGAACTTCACTTCAGGGAGGACACAGGCTACATCTGGTATCCAGCAGAACTTCACTTCAGGGAATACACAAGCTACATCTGATAACCAGGAGAACTTCACTTCAGGGAGGACACAGGCTACATCTGTTATCCAGCAGAACTTCACTTCAGGGAGGACACAGGCTACATCTGGTATCCAGGAGAACTTCACTTCAGGGAATACACAAGCTACATCTGATAACCAGGAGAACTTCACTTCAGGGAATACACAAGCTACATCTGATAACCAGGAGAACTTCACTTCAGGTAGGACACAGGTTACAGAAAAAAGAAAGGAAGGCAGCGCCACTACAAACCACATAAATTAAAAGAGCATAGAATAGGCAGACTAGAATGCAATATATATAATAGATAATAAGCAAATAGAAGTCCAGAATAAATAGTCTGACTGGTAGATGAATCAAACAACGAGGTATATCTTTGTAGAGGTGAATACAGTCTTTTGTAGTGGGGGATTCTTCAGAGTGGTGTAGATGCGTCTTTGTACATCATATGAAATGAGAAAATAACAACTGATGGTATAGTATGTCCCGAAGGGGGTGGAAGCAATTAAAGAGTATATGGTCCTACTCACGTTTTCAAGAGCTATGGACTTAGCTCTAGTGTTGATAACGTACAGTGGTATAATCCCCACTTATGGGATACTTGAGGTCTTAGTATTCTTTCTTGATTAGGGAACCATATGTGGAAATAAAAGCGGGAACAGCAATAGTGCTCAAAGTATAAAATACCAGAGGTGAGAAGATAAAAAACCAAGTGGTTACTCACATTTAGTTGAACAGACTAACTGTTCAATGAATACAGCTTGAGTGGTATAATCCCCACCTAGGATTCTTGGGAGTAATATCCTCACTGGAAAGTAAAAACACTTCTGGTGCCGGATAAAAGGATGGTAGTAGTAAAAAAGTAAAATGATAATAGTAATAAAAAGTAAGATGGCTAACTCACAGTAAGAAAGTGGACAAAATACCTTTATTTAAAACAACATAGTTTAAAAAACCACAACGCGTTTCGCCCTTAGGCTTTATCAAGTGGAGATCAGAAAGTACATCCTGTTACATACAGGTTTATATAGGCAGTGAACATATTAGAAAATGGCGCCAAAATGATGTCATCATTCCTTTTTTTTTTCAAAATTGATACATTTTATATGTGTAAGTGAGTACATACCTATATGTGAAACATGTGATAGTTTAAAATTAAAAACGAAGTTTTATACTCACAATACCTTACATATTATATTTAGATAGAACAGTCACATGATCAGCGGCCCTTTTTTTTTTTTAAGTGCTAAACTTTATATGTATCAGTGAATACATACCTATATTGGAAATGTGATAGTTTAAAATTAAAATTAAAAACGAGGTTTTATACTCACAATACCTTGCATCTTATATTTAGATAGAACAGTCACGTATATAAGTCACAATATATAAATATATACTTCATGCACAAAATAATTATAGAAGATAATAAAATATAAGAAATATATTATAAAAAATTAATTATAAAAAATTATAAAAAATTAAACAAGTCGAACTCTACATTAAGACCTTCGGGGGTAAGGGTTTTAAAAGGAACACCCAGTGCATTTCTTTTTGTCCCAGTAATTTTTTGAGGTCACCTCCCCTCCAGGGTAATTTACATCTTTGGATCCCAGTACATTTTAAAAATTTAGGGTCTTTGTTGTGTTGAATAAAATGCTTTGAAACAGAGTGATTAAGGTAGCCTTTGATAATATTTCTACAATGTTCTGCTAACCCTATTTTTAAGCATCGTGTGGTCATACCCACATACTGGAGGCCACATGGGCACTCCAATAGGTATACAACATTCTTAGTAGTGCAACATATTAAATCTTTGATAGGGTATGTAATACCTGAGTCTAACCTGGAATGCTGGCATTGCCTCTTTAGATTTGGCACCTAAATTATGTCAGAATTAAATTTTAACATTTCAAAAATGATGAATAAATAGTGTAGAATGATAGTAAATAATTATGGGAGCTAGTATAGTGAATTGCAGGGCAAAACAAAGCTTTTTACTGTATTAAAAATAGGAGTTTTTGGGGTGTTTCGGGCCACGCCACGTGACCGCATGCTAAGCATGGTGGAAAATGTAGTTTAGAATTGCAGGCCAAAGTCCAGTTGCGGCTAATAGAAAGGTATAAAGGGAAAGGAGCTCCTCCTATTTAGGACATTTTAGACCGAGGGGCGGAAGGAGGTAGTGTATCTACACATGGCAGCAGCCATGTTTTGGTAGTCTAGATAAGGGAATAGATGCATGATGTGGAGATAGCAGCAGCCATATTTTAGGAGTCTAGGGAGAAAACATAAAGTAAGGTGTAGGTAATATTACAAGGTAAGGGGATGTGTGGCCATCTTACGGGGAAAAGAATAGACTATAAGTATAGCTGTGGCCATACTTGGGGGGTGTAGGAGAAGAAAAGAAGAAAAACAAAGATATACAGTATTATAGAATATGAAAAGAAATATAAAAGAGATAATAAAAAGAAAGAAATTGGTATGTGACTACATATATACAGTTGAAAGAAAAAGTATGTGAACCCCTTGGAATGATATGGATTTCTGCACAAACTGGTCATAAAATGTGATCTGATCATCATCTAAGTCACAACAATAGACAATCACAGTCTGCTTAAACTAATAACACACAAAGAATGAAATGTTGCCATGTTTTTATTGAACACACCATGTAAACATTCACAGTGCAGGTGGAAAAAGTATGTGAACCCCTAGACCAATGACATGTCCAAGATCTAATTGGAGTGAGTTGTCAGCCAACTGGAGTCCAATCAATGAGATGAGATTGGAGGTGTTGGTTACAGCTGCCCTGCCCTATAAAAAACACACACCAGTTCTGGGTTTGAATCCTAGAGTGTCAGCTAAAGACGTACAAAAGTGACGGGCAAATGCTAAAATCCCTGTTAGCGAATCTACAATACGTAAAACACTAAACAAGAATGGATTTCATGGGAGGATACCACAGAGGAAGCCACTGCAGTCCAAACAAAACATTGCTGCACGTTTACAGTTTGCACAAGAGCACCTGGATGTTCCACAGCAGTACTGGCAAAATATTCTGTGGACAGATGAAACCAAAGTTGAGTTGTTTGGAAGAAACACACAACACTATCTGTGGCGAAAAAAAGGCACAGCACACCAACATCAAAACCTCATCCCAACTGTGAAGTATGGTGGTGGGGGAATCATGGTTTGGGGCTGCTTTGCTGCGTTAGGGCCTGGACGGATTACTATCATCGAAGGAAAAATGAATTCCCAAGTTTATCAAGACATTTTGTAGGAGAACTTAAGGCCATCTGTCTACCAGCTGAAGCTCAACAGAAGATGGGTGTTGCGACAGGGCAATGACCCAAAGCATAGAAGTAAATCAACAACAGAATGGCTTAAACAGAAGAAAATACGCCTTCTGAAGTGGCCCAGTCAGAGTCCTGACTTCAACCCGATTGAGATGCTGTTGCATGACCTCAAGAAAGCGATTCACACCAGACATCCCAAGAATATTGCTGAACTGAAACAGTTCTGTAAAGAGGAATGGTCAAGAATTACTCCTGACCGTTGTGCACGCCTGATCTGCAACTACAGGAAACGTTTGGTTGAAGTTATTGCTGCCAAAGGAGGTTCAACCAGTTATTAAATCCAAGGGTTCACATACTTTTTCCACCTGCACTGCGAATGTTTACATGGTGTGTTCAATAAAAACATGGCAACATTTCATTCTGTGTGTGTTATTACAGTCTATAGGAGGTGGGGTATAAAACACATTAGGACAGGGAAAAGAAGTCAAATTAGGTGGGAGTGGAGCAGAGCTGGAGGTGAGAGTAGAGTGCTGCCCTTTTGGAGAGAGCAAGAGGCAGCTATGTGTGGTAGAGGTTAGTCTGGGAGGCCATAGGCTTTCCTAAAGAAAGGAGTTTTAAGGCACTTCTTAAATGATTAAAGACTAGGGGAGAGTCTGATGGTGGTAGGCAGGCTATTCCATAGGACGGAAGCCCCCGCGAAAAGTCCTGCAAGCGCGAGTTGACCGTATGGGTTCGAGCGGCGGACAGAAGGTGGTTACAGGCAGAGCGGAGATGTATACTATACATCTATTGCATCTAGAGAAACCTTTTGATTTGGATAAAAAGGAAGAATTATTATTGACACGGTCTTTAGTATAGTTCTTGGTAAGAATTGTTCTAAAATTTGGGGCACCCCTAAAAACAATGTTAGGTCTGTCTGGAATAAAATCTTTTAAAATTTCGTCTTGTTTCCGTATATATTCCAGTGTTTTTTGATAAAATTTTTAACGGTGTTGCTTTTATTATTAAAATTAAATGTATCTGGCATGAAACAGGAATCACTTGTATCTCTATTGTTTAATGTTTTGTTCACATTTTCTAATGGGTAATATTTGTTGACGAGTTTGTCTTTTAATGTCAGAGCTTGTTCTTGAAAACTGTGGTATGGGAAATGTACAAAAATATGTAATATTTTTATATTTAGGTATGATTTTTACATAATTATGTAATTTTATTAAAGCGGCACTGTCATGGCCAAATCCAGTTGTTGTTTTTTACCTCCCTCCCAACTTAACTACATTTAAGTGTCACCCCCAAATGCACCTAAGCCCCCCATATTACCTATTTTTCTATCTTTATTTTCTGCCTGGACCTAGGTCCTGGGCGCCGCCATCTTTGTTTGAGTAGATGAAGTCCCTGTGGGACACGTCATCTGCCCACACTAGATAGCGCTGTGAAATTCCTGCGCATGCCCAGTTAAACACTTTGGCATTCGCTATGGGAATTTTGTCTATTCATTCGTCAGAAAGACGAATGAATGAATAGAAATTTCAGGTGGACAAACACAGAATATCGGTGTTCATTCAGTTTATTACAAGGAGGGAGCTACCGGCACGCAGCTCCCTCCTTGTAATATGGAAAAATTTCAGCATAGAATTTCAATAATATTCTGATTGGTGGGATTACAAGCCAACCAATCAGAATGCTCTGGGTCATTTTACACAGCGTGGGGAAGTTCTTTGGAAATGTCCCACGCTGTGTAAAATTACTTAGAGCACTCTAATCGTTGTATTCCAATCCAACCAATCAGAGAGTACAGTGACAGGTAAATGTAAGACTTACCAGTCAGTCTCTTCATTTACCTCTCAGAGCACTGTGATTGGTTGGCTTAAACCAACCAATCAAAGCGCTCTGAGCCAAATTGCAGGGCATGGGAAGACTTTATAAGCCTTTCTCTGCTCTGCGGAGCTCAGTCTGCGCCGTGGCCTCACTGGGTGAAGATGGAATTTAAGAGATGCCCCACCATGGGGCCACAGGCTGCTCACTGTTTACTAGACATGCCCCTACTCGCAATATAGCGAGTATGGGCAGATTAATTACTAATACTAAATACTAATTAATTACTAATACTCAGTATTAGTAAAGTTGGCTGAAAAACCAATCTTGGTCTTTCAGCCTTTTGGTAGATAGCTCCCTAATACCGGAATTTCAATTAATTCTAATGAAATTTCAAACCAGCCTAAAAGTACCGATTGTCGTAAGACGAATGGACGAACTGCTCTTATTCTGTTAGGGTGAAATTCGGTAGTTTTGCTGGCGTTCGGGAATACGGAAATGAGGCATCGCAAGATCACGGAGGAAAGGTAAGAATTGTGGGAACATTTTTCTGACCACAGGAAATGGACCACTTTGCTCCTCCGCTGGTCATAGATGGTCAGGTGGAGAAAACCTGCATAAGACAAATAGTCCCTACTTTTGTCTTATGTTTTAAAAAAAACTAGAGCAGACAGGAAGAAATGAAGATCAGATCCTGGGAGGGGAAGAGAATAGGAAGCATTTAAGGAAAGGTAAGTTTGGCATAGCAGTGCCGCTTTAAGGTAGGCAGAAAGTCCAGAGAATTTAATTTGCAAGCTGTATAGCTGACCCTGCAACTTTCTAAAACACTATAAAACCTATACCTGGGAGGTACACTGCTATTTTCATGAGACATCGCAGAAGGCAATTATTTTGTGAAGAGTGCAAAAAAATAAAAACAAATATGAACTCCAACTTTGCCCAGGATTTGTGACTAAGTGACTACTAAGAAGACTGGACATATTGTCTAATTTTGCAAATAGTATGTCACAATGGGGGTAATTCTCATTCTTAGATTGCCATACTGTCTCATAGGCAGCATAGGCCCAGCAAACCAATCTGGCAAATTGCAATGTGTAAATACTGAAAAGCCCCATATTTGACCCTTTTAACTCTCCAAAACACCATAAAACCTGTACATGGAGATTACAGTTGTACTATCGGGAGATACAGATATATGGATTTTATTGCAGTAAAAGCTAACAGTACTTTGACATTCACAGTTAAAATGCCATGCAGAACTAATAAAATAACAACATGTTTTAACCCCTTAAGACCGGAGGGCTTACTATTACGCCCTATTTTAGGCGGCTCTAAACGCCTAAACGTAATAGTACGCCCTCCGGTCTTTTCTTACTTACCCGGTCGCCAGCGATCCCACGCCGGCGATCGCGGTTGGGGGGACTCCCAGGGAGCCCCCCCGCAGCAGATCTTCCTCCTGAAGCCCCCCCCGGCCATGTGAGAGTGAGGTCCTTGCGAGGACCTCACAATCACATGGCCAGGATAGCTGGCTGCAGCATTGCCAGCAGGGGGGCTGCCTGTAATGACAGGTGGTCCTCCTGCTGGCTGAAAATAAAATAAAAAAAGTTAATCAGTGTAAAAAAAATATATATATATACTTAGATCATATATATATTCTATATATATATGATCTACCGTATATACTCGAGTATAAGCCGACCCGAATATAAGCCGAGGCCCCTAATTTTACCACAAAAAAACGGGGAAAACTTATTGACTCGAGTATAGGCTTAGGGTGGGAAACCAGCTACTGGTAAATTTCTAAATTAAATTA
>OW240913.1:370068956-370126022 GCA_933207985.1 Pelobates cultripes | reverse complement strand
CCCCCAGCTCTGCTACATCACTATTTAACCCCTTACCCCCCAGCTCTGCTACATCACTATTTAACTTCTTGCCCCCAGCTCTGCTACATCACTATTTAAACCCTTACCCCCCAGCTCTGCTACATCACTATTTAACCATCTTTTTCCCCCCCAGCTCTGCTACATCACTGGTTAACCCCTTACCCCCAGCTCTGCTATGAAATCACTAGTTAACCCCTTACCTCCCAGCTCTGCTATGCAATCACTAGTTAACCCCTTACCTCCCAGCTCTGCTATGAAATCACTAGTTAACCCCTTAACCCCCAGCTCTGCTTTGATATCACTAGTTAACTCCTTACCTCCCAGCTCTGCTATGATATCACTAGTTAACCCCTTATCCCCCAGCTCTGCTGTAATATCACTAGTTAACCCCTTACCTCCTAGCTCTTCTATGAAATCACTAGTTAACCTCTCACCCCCCAGCTCTGCTAGGATATTGCAGTAGGTAATCCCTTACCGCCAGCTCTGATAGGATACCCCTATTTAACCCCCAAACTCCAGCTCTCTTATGATATCACTAGTTATCCCCTATGGTTGGTAACCCCTAGCCCCAGTTCTCCAATGATCACACAAGTTTACTCCAGGTGCGGATCCAGAACATAATCTCGGGAGGTGCCCTCCCAGACTTAGTAGTCATACCATTTTTGAACAGTTTCACAACTTACCTGGGGTCTGCCGGGATAGGGCTGTAGTAGGGTATAGGGGCAGTAGTGTGTGTGTGTGGGGGGGGAGGGGGGGGCAATGTGTGTGTGTGTGTGAGATGTGAGAGGTGTGTGTGTAGGGTGCCTTGAGGGGTGCAGTGTGTGTGTGTGTGGGTGGTGCAGTGTGTGTAGGGTGCATTAAGGGGTGCAGAGTGTGTGAGGGATACAGTGTATGTGAGGGTTGCGTGTGTGTGTGTGTGTGTGAAGGGGTACAGTTTATGTATGAGTAAGGTTGCAGTGTGTGTGAGGGGTACAGTGTGTGTATGAGGGGTACAGTGTTTGGGGCAGTTTGTGTGAAAGTTATTGTGTGTGAGGATAGGGGGCAGATTGTATTATTCTATACTATAGAACAGAATGTTCCCGTATTATTCTATACTATAGAACAGAATGTTCCCGCATTATTCTATACTATAGAACAGAATGTTCCCGCATTATTCTATACTATAGAACAGAATGTTCCCGTATTATTCTATACTATAGATCAGAATGTTCCCGTATTATTCTATACTATAGAACAGAATGTCCCCGTATTATTCTATACTATAGAACAGAATGTCCCCGTATTATTCTATACTATAGAACAGAATGTCCCCGTATTATTCTATACTATTGAACAGAATGTCCCCGTATTATTCTATACTATAGATCAGAATGTCCCCGTATTATTCTATACTATAGAACAGAATGTCCCCGTATTATTCTATACTATAGATCAGAATGTCCCCGTATTATTCTATACTATAGAACAGAGTGTCCCCGTATTATTCTATACTATAGATCAGAATGTCCCCGTATTATTCTATACTATAGAACAGAGTGTTCCCGTATTATTCTATACTATAGAACAGAATGTTCCCGTATTATTCTATACTATAGAACAGAATGTTCCCGTATTATTCTATACTATAGATCAGAATGTTCCCGTATTATTCTATACTATAGATCATAATGTCCCCGTATTATTCTATACTATAGAACAGAGTGTCCCCGTATTATTCTATACTATAGATCAGAGTGTCCCCGTATTATTCTATGCTATAGATCATAATGTCCCCGTATTATTCTATACTATAGAACAGAATGTCCCCGTATTATTCTATACTATAGAACAGAATGTTCCCGTATTATTCTATACTATAGAACAGAATGTCCCCGTATTATTCTATACTATAGATCAGAATGTCCCCGTATTATTCTATACTATAGAACAGAATGTTCCCGTATTATTCTATACTATAGAACAGAATGTTCCCGTATTATTCTATACTATAGAACAGAATGTTCCCGTATTATTCCATACTATAGATCAGAATGTCCCCGTATTATTCTATACTATAGATCAGAATGTCCCGTATTATTCTATACTATAGAACAGAATGTTCCCGTATTATTCTATACTATAGAACAGAATGTTCCCGTATTATTCTATACTACAGAACAGAATGTTCCCGTATTATTCCATACTATAGATCAGAATGTTCCCGTATTATTCTATACTATAGAACAGAATGTCCCTGTATTATTCTATACTATAGATCAGAATGTCCCCGTATTATTCTATACTATAGAACAGAATGTTCCCGTATTATTCTATACTATAGAACAGAATGTTCCCGTATTATTCTATACTATAGAACAGAATGTCCCCGTATTATTCCATACTATAGATCAGAATGTCCCCGTATTATTCTATACTATAGAACAGAATGTCCCCGTATTATTCTATACTATAGAACATAATGTTCCCGTATTATTCTATACTATAGAACATAATGTTCCCCGCATTATTCTATACTATAGAACAGAATGTTCCCGTATTATTCTATACTATAGATCAGAATGTCCCCGTATTATTCTATACTATAGAACAGAATGTCCCCGTATTATTCTATCCTATAGAACAGAGTGTCCCCGTATTATTCTATACTATAGATCAGAATGTCCCCGTATTATTCTATACTATAGAACAGAATGTCCCCGTATTATTCTACCCTATAGAACAGAATGTCCCCGTATTATTCTATACTATAGAACAGAATGTCCCCGTATTATTCTATACTATAGAACAGAATGTCCCCGTATTATTCTATACTATAGAACAGAATGTTCCCGTATTATTCTATCCTATAGAACAGAATGTCCCCGTATTATTCTATACTATGGATCAGAATGTCCCCGTATTATTCTATACTATAGAACAGGATGTTCCCGTATTATTCTATACTATAGAACAGAATGTCCCCGTATTATTCTATACTATAGAACAGAATGTCCCCGTATTATTCTATACTATAGAACAGAATGTCCCCGTATTATTCTATCCTATAGATCAGAATGTTCCCGTATTATTCTATACTATAGATCAGAATGTTCCCGTATTATTCTATACTATAGATCAGAATGTTCCCGTATTATTCTATACTATAGAACAGAATGTCCCTGTATTATTCTATACTATAGATCAGAATGTCCCTGTATTATTCTATACTATAGAACAGAGTGTTCCCGTATTATTCTATACTATAGAACAGAGTGTTCCCGTATTATTCTATATTATAGAATAGCATTGTGTGTGATGATATATAATGTTCACCTTAATGCTTTATATTTTGGAAAATAATGTTTTCATATTATTCTGTAATTGTTTTTGAACATTTTGCTCGTAGCCTTTCGTCTAGAGTTTCCTATAAACTGTATACAAAATTTACAAAAAACAAATCTCCCGGTTAGGTGTTAAAGATTTTGGAGACTATCACCTATGGACAGAGATCTAGATATTGGACAGATACTTGATGATAATTTTGTACAACCCAAGCCTCAGCGGAATCTTAATTTTCTCTCTCTCCAGGTGGTGTTTGAAGGAGTAAGGGGTCAGGGCGTTGAAGGAGACATTGCAATTGATGATGTCAGTGTGAAGAAAGGAGATTGCCCGAGGAAGGAAATTGCTCCAACGAAAGGAAAAGGTATCTACCATTAGATATCACTGCTATTATGTTTGGGATTTCTAAGAGGCATTTATTTCTGTTATTACACTCTTAAAGGCACTCTGTAAACGCCAAAACTTTAACTTAATGAAGTCCTTTTTATGTACAGATCATGCCCTTCAATCTCACTGATCAATTTTCTGATCACTTGGTGTTGAAGCCCCAGACACACCTCTCCTGGCTGTGACTCCCACACTTCCTGTAAAAGTGTCTAAATGTTTTAGCTTCCTGTATTGCACAATGTGTTTAATTTAGACTATTTTATCCCCATCAATATTAATAGCCTGCTAGAATCTGCAGCAGCCTTTTGTGTGTAATTACATTTCAAGTAACAGAACATGCGACAACTTCTAAAGTAAACACACTGTGCTGTAAGACCTAATTGAAAATGAAACTATTTTTATATTGTTTTATGCAGGATGTGTCAGTCAGAACCAGGGTTTGTGTAACTTGGACTCTATAAACACAGACAAAAGTGACTTAGATTGCCCCGTAACTGTTATGGCACTGACTGGCAATCCTGGGTGGGTACTGGGTAACAATGCCTTGTGTAAATGCCTATATCAGACACTTTAATGATACAGGGTTTAATGAAAGCTATGCATCACTGAAAATCTGTAAACTATTTAATTAAACCTGCCTTGTGATAAGCCATAGCCTAACACTGATCTCTGGACTCTTAAGTGAAGAGATTTAATGTTGATTCACAATGTTGGATAATTAAAATTAAATTATATGACTATAACTCCTGCCGCGTTTCTGCCTAACGAGTTGGAAGCAGAGTTTTGGCACAGAATGTACTGCTCACTAAACAGGACATTTTTAGGGGAAATGCGTCACAGTTTCAAAAGATGCATACGCAAAACAAAAAGGGATTTTTTCAAATTGACTGTAGATTTTTTTTTTCTACTTCAAAAGGCTACAGTCCGTTTTTATCTTGTATTGCACGTCTTTCTTCCACGGTGCAATAAAGAAAGTCATCCCTTAAAAAGGACAGATAATTTATTAAAATAATGCCATCAAGCTATTTCTGTACAACGAATATAACACTGTCCAAATTTCAGGTTTAGGCTTGGATTTTTAAAGCCATCTTACAATACTATGTCAAAGTTCTAATATTTACATTGGCAGAGTTCTTCAATAAAGTGAGAAATGCAAACTAGATTTCAAAATTAAGGTCCAAATAATTGAATTGGAATTTTTTCAAGTCGACTATGTGTTCAGTTCAGATACTCTTGCCTTACCATTGAAATTCACTTTGAATTCTCATTTTAGTAAATAACTCTGTGTGTCAAGCTTTCTTTTTCCGTCTGGGGTCTGTCTCCTCTGAATAAGAAATACAATATGTGCAGCAGCACAGAGTGCATGTTACAATAGGAAGAAATAATCTGGGTTTAATATTACTGCGTTGAGAATCAGGGCTGGGATTTACCTCAGGAAACTTAATTACCAATGAATTGCAATCTCTTGGAACTGCAACATTGATTCGGCTCAGCGGGGACCTGGAGATGACATAGCAACATTTCTCTTTTTTTCTTTTAATAAATACAACACTTTGGGATGGCTTAAATCTTTGTTAGTTCAAACTAGCGCAGCTTTAATCTATATTCGTTATTCTCCCGGGTAATGTTAGATATTAAACTGTACGTCATACAAATATTTTTGAGCCTGAGGTACAAAATAAATAAATAAACAATAGATATTATCAGTGTGTAACTCTGCAGTTCCTACCGCAGATTCTGTTTTGTGTGATGGCATTAGCTTCGGGATTCCTTTTTCATATCCAGGAACAATTGTTCAAAATCATATAAATTAAACACCTTAATCAGTGTTTGGATTTCCATAATGCGTTCTGTGAATAGACATGAATAATTAAATACTAAAAACATACCTACTATTAGAAATGCATGCAGTAATCTCTGAGATGTATCCCTTCCCACTGAAAGTAAAGTCTTTCTTATTTCGGGTCACATGCCCGTGTTTGGTGCCCGTCATATCTGGCCAATGGTCCCTCTCTTGCGTTTTGATGGTTATGGCTTATTGTGTTTTATCATCAAAAAGACAGCTAATTATCTTCAGAAATGTTTTGTAATTTTGTTTATAAATGACCAAAAGATTTCCTTTCCATTAATCCTAAAGAATATGATTGCCGTAAACGTCAACGTTTTATTTATGACATTATTTTTGTTTTATTGCAGAAGGAAAGGCTCCTAGAAATGCGGCTTCTGGATTATTAGCTGGATCTTGTTACTGGCCAACGTCTTTCCTCCTCTTTATGCTGCTTAGATGATAAGAAGCTACTGCTGCTGCTGGTTAATAAATAAGGCTCCCCTACCTTGCGCTCTTTCTTCCTCGTCCCTCACCTCCTCCCACGCCGGCACACCAAAGTGTCCAGAAGTAACCAAAGACCGACAACAATGACCAACTGAAGGGCCTACAAAAATGGACTTGGAGGTTCCCTTCTGAGAAGGTCATCGTGTCTACAATACATCAGAGGAGAGAGATAGACAAGGAAAGGAATCGGATATCAGGAGGAGAAATGGCAGAACAAAAGAGAGAGGAAACATGAGGAAAAAGTAAAGAAAATTCAAAGACTATTACCTGGAAAATAAACAAACAAACAAACAAATGACAGACTCAATGCCCACTTATGAAGTGTGGCAAAAAAATATATTAAACAAATAAACAGCAAAGAACAAACTCTGGTGAAACATAAGCACAAATTTCTATCTGAACTGTACTGTGGCGGTTATGGCTGGGAGAATGTCCACCTGCTCTGGAGATACTCAGGGTGGAGCATCATGTAGTGGAAGTTCCACCTTCTGTTTCCTGATTTCCTAAGTAGATCCTTTGTGTGCTGCTCAGTCTCATGTACACTCATATATACTCATGACAGCTGCATGTGCTTCCGTTCCCCATGCCCACATGACTTCATATATGCCATTGTTCATGGACTTCCTACTATTTCTGCCAAAAGGAGAATCAGCTTGACTTCAGTACTTGGCAACAGAGAGTTATACAATGGGTGGGCAACCTTCACCCTTAAACTGCTATTGGGTTACAACGTTCGATACCCTCAGCCAGCCAAAGGATGCAGATTGCCCAAATCATGCTTATAGAGTTAAGAAAAGAGAAGGTTAGAAAAATAATATTGCTTTATTCTAAGCAGATTTTATTATTCATCACCCTCATAGGTCTTCCCATTTCCTGCGTTTAAGTTAATGCCCACTGTGTTGGTAAAAACATGGTGAAACTGTTTAATATCCTAAAGACCGATATTGCGATGGTTGCATGATAATATGATTTAGTTCTCTATTCCACTCGATATATTATTATACATTTCTCTAGAGGGTATGGAGCCCTACAGTTCATCACAATTTCAGGGATTTGTCCACAATGTTTTAGTCCTGCAATGTCTACATTTAACAGCTCTGAGATATCAACAAGGGAAGTCACATTACCAGATCAATGTCATAATTATTAAAACACAATATTAAATAATACAGAAGCCTTTTTGTATGAGTGTTTCCACCATCTCAGGTAATCAAGGAAAGGTTGACAATGCATACATTCATGGTCCTCCTATTTCAGATCTTCTGATTTTTAAGGCACTTTTAAGGGTTATCATTTATCAATGGGCAGTTCATGGTAATATCTAATCGTACAGGTTTACAAAACTTTCGTTTTCATTGGTGGTTCAAAATGTATCTTTGTCTGTCAACATTCAGGGTACTTACAAAGGGTAGCAGGAAGAAGGTACTGATTTAGTTTGGTTGACTACTCGGGTTGAATTGTTCTAAGGTCAGAGTTAGTGAACACCAAAGATTTACCATCAAGCATGGCAGGATAACTGGTGGCAGAACGTGAACTGAGGTGCAGTACTTCTGAGACCTATTTAGATCCACTGAAGAATTAGGTTGAGCTGTACTAAGGTTCACACAAGAGAAATTCAAACATGTATCATCAAACTTGTAAAGCACTTAGCAAGGTACAGGTTCCATGGAGCCATTTTAGACGCTCTGGTGAGTTGGTTTAACCTTGGCGCAGATAAAGAAGAATTTATTCCCTTCAGAATGTTGGTTTTTTTTTTTTATGTTTTAATCATCCAAGTGCTCATTTTATACAAAACATGTCAATACTGTGTCACTTGGTTTGTAAAACTCATTCCCATAGACACCATAGTCATTTAGTAATATGTCCCAAAATGGAATTGAGAGAAGATGGGACACTTGTTCACGGACTGTTGGCAGACACTAATTATTATTATTTTTAATTATTAGGTCCGTTGGTGTGCCTTCTTTTTTGGTATATTAGTTGGGTTTTAACAGAAAAGGATCTTTTTTGCTGCATTGCCCAGTTTACGGAAAGATATATTAAATGTGTATTAAATGTGTATGAACTGCCGCAGTGCTGGTCCCGTTACAGACCTGGGGGAACGGATCGGAGCTGAAGCCTTAATTCCATGTCATTTGTTCCTCATAAAGATATGCTCAATACATTATATATATTCTGCATCAAAGTCTATAGCACGTGTATATAAAATGTAAATTATATAATGATTTTATGTGAACAATAAAAAGTGTCAATAATATGTTGTTTTTTTTTGCTGAGACCTTCATCAGAATATCTAGTGAAAACAGAAATTACTCCATGTTCAGATATATCAAGAGCTGGCTGAGGGTAATGGGACGTGAAAGTCATTGCTAGAGCTTGTGAGGCTCTCTATCGTAAAAAATATATAAAGTAGATAGACAGATATATAGATAGATAGACAGATAGATAGATAGATAGACACAGATAGCTAGACAGACAGACAATAGAGAGACAGATAGATAGATAGATTTTTATCCTCCACGCTCCATGACTCCTCTCCTGCAATTGTCAAAAATTACCTACTAAGCCCTCAGCTTATATTTTTCTAACAACTTACTTCATACCCCTACTTTTACCCTTTGTGTCACTATACCCCACTCCCTCTAGAATGTAAGCTCATTGAGCAGGGCCCTCCACCTCTCTGTTACTGTGTTACTATACCCCACTCCCTCTAACATGTAAACTCACTGAGCAGGCCCTCAATCCCTCTGTTACTGTGTGTCGAGTTGTCTGGTTACAATTAAATGTCTGTTAGTCCACCTTTTGTACATCGCTATGGAATCTGATGGCGCTATATAAATAATAAAATAATAATAATAACAATAGATAGATATCGATAGATAGTTAGATAGACAGACAGACACAGATAGACAGACATTTGTTATCTCTAGTACCTCTGTGGTACGTTATTACCATAGCGTTTTATTCACTTAAAGTCCACATGTTTTGATTTGGCAAGATGTTCCCCATTTTAAGTTGTTCTCCCGTAACCTTTGCCACTTTCCGTGGTGTCAGACGCAAACTTCATAGAGAGGTTTTGCTTCTTTAGTACACTCCAAAAGCTATTTCTCTGTAGGATATATAAAAAAAACACCATGTACAATAACATTCAAAACAGAACCACAAATAGTGTAATAAACACCATAAAGGGAATTGTGAATATTTTGCACTCACAAACTATAAATGTATAGTAGGCGAGTAACAGGTCAAAATAACTGCAGCGCCTTCTTTTCTTTACTCCACTTTTATTTATATATATATAGGGAAAATAGGAGAGACACCTACATAGTGCAAAACTGTATAAAAGTATAAACAATATTTATTACAAACTGCACTCACAAGATAAAAAGAAATAACAAGCTCATCAATAAAATACTTCACCCAGCCCAAAGGGAAGGATCCGACATGGGGGGGTGTAGAGAGAGACCATGAAAGGGGGGGGGGAGGAAGGGGAAGAGAGGCCATGTAGGGAGGGGGAGAGACCATGTAGGGAGGCAAGGGGAAGCGAGACCATGTAGGGAGGGAGGGAGAGATACAATGGAGGGAGGGGAGAGAGACCATGAATGGAGGGGTGAAGAGACCACGGTGGTGGTGGTGGTGGAGAGACCACTATGGGTGGGGGGAGAGAAGAGACCACTAAGGGTTGGGGGAGAGGAGAGACCATTAATAGAAAGGGGGGTAGAAGAGGAGAGAATACTAAGGGGAAGGGGAAGAGCTCTAAGGGATTTAAGGGAGAGCTCTAAAGAACAGGGGGCAGGATAGAGCATTAAAGGACGGGGGGTAGGAGAGAGCACTAAGGGAAGGGGGAGCACCAAGGGATGGGGGGAGGGTATGAGAGAGCTCTAAGGGACAAGAGGGGAGAGCACTACAGGTAAGGGGGCAGGGAGATTACTTTGCGGGGAGGGGCATGAGATAGGAGAGACCAGTAAGCAACGGGGTGGGGGATAAGAGACCAATAACGGACAGGGGAGAGCTTTAAGGGATGGGAGGGGAGAGCTGTAAGGGGCAGGGAAGAGCAATAAGGGACAGTGGGGCAGGATACAGCAGTAAGGGGCAGGAGGGGAGAGCACTAAGGGAAAGGGGGCAGGGACAGAAGGGGAGAGCTCTAAGGGACAAGAGGGGAGAGAGGCTAAGGAAGGAGGAAAAGAGAAGCACAAATGGGCTGGTAGGACTCAGCCCCTATCTTACCCCACATCCCTTACTGACACACACACACTGCATGCCTTACACATTCAAACACAGATTCACACAATGCATCCCTTACACACAAACACACACTGATTTTTATCCTTTACACAAAAACACACTGCTTCAACTACACACACACTGCATCACCTACACAAACTGGTAAACTTTTTTTTTGTCTAGGGCGGCAAAAATCCTTGCACCGGCCCTGCACAGATACACACACTAACACACAGATACACACACAGACTGATACATGTTACACACATGACAGATAATAAAAAACAAATACCCACACTGACACACAGATATACAGACACTCATACACATACACAAACACAGGTACACACAGACACAAAAAGACACATAGATACGGACACACAAAGATACACACACTGACACACAGATACACACACAGACATACTGACACACAAATGTACATACTGACACAGATATACATACTGACACATACATACTGACACACATACATACTGGCACACAGACATACATATTGAAACAGACATACACACATACATGCTGACACACAGACATACATACTGACACACAAACATACATACTGGCACACAGACATACATACTGAAACAGACATACACACACACATACATACTGACACACATACATACATACTGACACACAGACATACATACTGAAACAGACATACACACACACATACATACTGACACACATACATACTGACACACAGACATACATACTGAAACAGACAAACACACACACATACATACTGACACACATACATACTGAAACACAGACATACACACTGACACACACATACATACTGAAACACAGACATATACACATACACACATATACATACTGACACTGAAACATGCATACATGTTGAAACACAGACATGCACATATACACACTGAAACACACACATTTTTTAGCCACAGCAAATTTTTTAGCCACCTCATGTTTTTACCTTTTTTGGTGCAGGAGTGTGGCTGGGAGTTGGTCTGGATCTTCCCTCCGCTCTGCCTCTTCCTCCTGCCTGGAGTAAGCTGGGAGGAAGTGAACGGACGTCACTTTCTCCCAGCACTGACTGTCTGTGACATTTTTAAAGGGGGCCGGTCGTGCTATTAAACAGCCGCAGCACTGACCAGGCCTCTGAAGTGCATGGCCAATTCATGGGCCCCATCAGCGTGTGGGCCCGGTGCAGGTGCTCTGGTGGCAGTTCCTCCGTTACAGGTAGGAATGTGGGGCTGGGGCCTCCAGGACAGCCGGGCCTGTCCCCCCCCCCCCCTTCAAACCCTTCCCCATTGGCAGCTTTGGTCAAGAACAAGAGCCGGGGTCTGAACCCAACAAAGCAAGTTTCAACAAATAAGGCATCACAGATCAAGTGAGACGTTACCAAAAGAGCAAAAAAGGAGGAGGGGCAAAAAATATCTAAATTTCGATATTATAGAGTTTAAACATATACTTTGTGGATATAGATGTATTTATTTTTTAATGTTCCTTTTTCCCTCTATCAATATTTAATAACTGTCCCCCAGGCATCAATCATCTCCTTTTATCACCGATCACATAAAACAGATTAAACTGTTTGTCCGTTTCCTTTGTTTCATGGTTCATTCATTTAGTATTTCGGAAATTCTGACAAACTGCCAATTGGCTGAAATTTTGACAAATTTCAACTTATTTGAACACAGATGCACTAGCCTACCAGATACTCTAACTGTTACAAGGGGAGTTGAATTGTGTCCAACTTTAGCCATTTCTAGAATTATTAATTAGGTTTTTGTACTATGAATGTCCATAAATGTCCATTTTTGCATTATACAACGTACAGAAGATGTAATTACTTATAGCAAACTATGCAAACGTAATTGACATCTTCCGATCAAGCACTTTCTAGTGAGTTTTAGTTTTAGTGTACTTTTGAAGTTGACTTAAATATATTTTTTAAAGGGATAATACCCATTTAATCCTTTCTCTGCAGCTATTTAACAGGCTAGCACTGAAATGGTTACATGTCTCAACCAATAAGCTTATCTGTAGCGACTTGTTATTCTTGGAAGCTAAGATGGAAGGCTGATATCAGAGCGAATCTAATTTCACGCTGGATGGAAGATTAGGAGAGGGAGAACAGATATTAATGAAAGTCTGTGGTGTGATAAAGGATACCGTCTGCAGAGGGTGGTAGGAGGGCTATTATCGTTCCCATGTAAGACCTCTCTCCCTATTCTAGCAGCAATCTGGATCTTACTGCCGAGAGGGAAGGTGTGTTCCCCTGAGAATCATTCTCAGCCATAGACTACCCGGAAATGATAGCCTCTGAGAGAAGAGGCTCTCCGGTGGATTGGTAATTACTACAAAATATCTAGCACTCCAAGTAAAACTCAGCTGGCTTTCAGTCCTTCTAAACCATTTGTTTCCAGTTTAAGAGACCTTGACAAGTGGGTCAAATCAATTGAAAAATGAACAAGGAAACAAAGATAGAATTAAATAAATGAGAGTGAAAGAAAAAAGTAACTTTTTAAATTAAAAAAAACCACAAGGAAACTCAGAGTTTGAAGAAAATTTCTGAAAGGTTGAGGGGTTCAGCATTGCCCCCACGTTGCGCTTATAATGTGCAGATTAAATCCAGTCAGACACAGCTTTATAAAAGCGGGGGGCTCTTTCTGTCCCCGACATTGCGTTGTAAAACTCCTGTCAATGTCCTGAAAACTTCATTGTGTGAGGAACATGGAAAAGGGGGCCCACGTTGGCAGATAGTAGTACCCGTCCTCATTATTTCTCATAATTGGGTAAGACAGAGCTCTGTAATATGTATTTGGTAAAAATAACAAATCTAAATAGTGCCGGCTGTGGCAAACCTAGCCACTTTTAGAGTAAATGGCTGTATCTGCAAAGTTTGCCTGTATAAGCCGCTGGACTGTTATATTTTAATGTCTGCCTGTACTGCTATGTCCTAGAGCATTCGTATGCTAGCAGCCGAAAGCCGCTAGCATTCATGTATTCGTTTCACGAACAGGGACTCTATCTACTGTTCGTGAAACGAATGAGATACCAACCAGGAGCCCACACACAGAGGGTCGTGTGGCACCCATTAACCCGTTAAGGGCTTTCCTAGGTGGCCGTCGTTCAGCTACCGACCACGCGGCGGTCGGCCATCTTGGATCCTTTCTTTCCCCAGTGGTGTTTGGTCGTCGAGCGCATGGAACTGAAATCGTCTACTCAATGGCGTGAACACCGCTGGGCTTCCAGGCCGTTCGGGAGCTCTGGTCTTTCACTATTATGGTTCCCCATCGGTGTTCGGTACTTTTAGTCAAACCTAATGTTAAAGTGCATTTCGTGCGGCGTTCGGTTATTTATGCTGGGATCTGAGCGGTATTCTCACGAAATGTGCGCTCAGACCCCAGCTATCTACTGAATGTCCATTTGTTTAAATAACGTGAATATTATAAAAGTTATGTATTTTAATGTAAAATGTTGGTTCTGCTGCACGGAGGGATAATCCACTTAACGGTATATTCCAGTGGGAGTATCCCTCTCGTCCAGCAGTGCCTGATGGGAGAAATGTCCAGATTGTTAAGTCCCCCATGTAGTCCCCTACTGTATTACCCCTGGAATGTCAGTAGGGAAACCCCTTGCATGGGGACTTGCATAAATACTGTGACCTGTGAATAAAAGCCTCAGTTGACTCCCAGAACTGTGTTTCGTCCGGTTACTGGGGGGATTTGGGATATTGCCTTACTTTGGATTACCTTCTGTACCAGCGGAAATCGTGGAATTTAATATTGCAGCTCTGCCACACCGGCATTTAGAAGCCAATCTACCGATCTAATCCACCATTTATCATTTCTGAGAATTACAGATTATTTGTTATTAGCAACACACACATCCCAACATTCTTCAGTTCCTTTATGGTTACTTGTTACTGCTTCCACTGGAAGGCTATTTCAGGTACCCACTACCCTCTCTATATCACTGTTACCAGGGCTGGCCCAAGGCATTGTGCTGCCTGCATCAAAAGAATGAAATGCTGTTCCCCCCTCCTCCCTCCATCCCCAACAAATCCACACCACGCAAAAAACGCCCACAACCATTATGTTATGCAGTGTGTGTAGTGAATGCAGTGTCTATGTAGTGGATGCAGAGTGTGTATTTGTGTGTATAGTGGATGCAATGTGTGTGCGCATAGTGGATGCAGTGTGTGTGTAGATAGCGGATGCAGAGTGTGTGTGTGTGTGTATAGTGGATGCAGTGTGTGTGTATAGTGGTTGCAACGTGTATTTGTGTGTGTGTGTATAGTGGATGCAGTGTGTGTGTATAGTGGATGCAATGTGTGTGCGCATAGTGGATGCAGTGTATGTGTGTATAGTAGATGCAATATGTGTGTATGTGTGTGTATAGTGAATGCAGTATGTGTGTGTATATAGTGGATGCAATGTGTGTGTGTGTGTGTGTGTATAGTGGATGCAGTGTGTGTGTGTATAGTGGATGCAATGTGTGTGTGTGTGCATAGTGAATGCAGTGTGCAGTGTGTGTGTATAGTGGATGCAATGTGTGTGCGCATAGTGGAAGCAGTGTGTGTGTGTAGTGGATGCAGTGTGTGTGTGTGTGTAGTGAATGCAGTGTGTGTGTATAGTGGATGCAGTGTGTGCGTATATTGGATGCAGTGTGTGTGTATAGTGGATGCAATGTGTGTATAGTGGATGCAGTGTGTGTGCGCATAGTGGATGCAGTGTTTTTGTGTATAGTGGATGCAGTGTGTGTGTGTGTGTGTAGTGAATGCAGTCTGTGTGTGTGTATGTAGAGTGGATGCAGGATTGAGGGGGTGACACTGTGAGGGAGGGGGTAACAGGTGGCAGAGTGACTGAGGGAGGGAGAGGGTTACACAGTAAGGGAGGGGGTAACACAGTGAAGGAGGGGGTGACAGGTGGCAGAGTGATGAGGAGGTGACAGGTGGCAGAGTGAATGAGGGAGGGACTGGGTGACACAGGTGACAGAGTAGGTGACAGGTGGCAGAGTGACTGAGGGGATGACAGAGTAAGCGGAGTGACTGAGGGAGGGAGAGGGTGACACAGTAAGGCAGGGAGTGGCAGAATGACTGAGGGTGGGAGGGGTGACACAGTAAGGGAGGGGGTGGCAGAGAGAGTGAGGAAGTGGCATGTGGTAGAGTGACAGAGCAAAGGCTTGCCCGGTATGCCACCGGGCCCCCTCCTGAAGTTGGGTCCTCGGTGAGGGACTGAGGACCTGACACAGTCTGCCAGCCCTATGGTGAGTTAGGCGGCAGTGAGACCTTAGGCGGCCGCCTAACTCGCCTAATTAGGGAGCCACCGGCCCGCCACTGACAGGAGCAGCAAAATGTCGCCTGACTGTTACTGCTCCCACTGGAAGGCTATTCCAGGTATCTTCTACTCTTTCTATGTCACTGTTACCGCTCCCACTGGATGGCTATTCCAGGCATCTACTAGTACTACCCTTTCTGTATAACTGTTAGCCTTTACTGCTTCCCCTGGAAGGCTTTTTTTTAATCACTATTAACTTTTATTATATTTACTGGAAGGCATTTCCAGGTATCTACTACCAGAAGGATAGGATGAGATCGCTGAAGAAGAGCGGTCATCATGCACCATCAGCTGCTTTGATCAGTTCCATCGTTCTCCAACACGAGTGAATGGGTGAAGTAACCTCTTGTTCCAGGAGTAGACTGAGCATGTGTGAGGGGTATACTCAGATGGGGCGTTTTCCACAAATTACTTTGGGCTCTGACATGCACAGTAACATTCACACAGTGGTATCTCTTGGCAGCTAGTTACCTGTCAGTATTAATCAGGTGAGCAGTCAGTACTGCAGGGATGGAGGTGGAGACTGTACTTAAAAATACCTGACCCCTAGAGGCATATTGTCACTTAAACATTATGTATTTATTTTTGTTAAATGTCTTAGTCCGCCTCTGGACGAGTCACTACTTCTATTACCATTTCTGTAAAGTAATGTCTCCTTACAAGTCTGTTAACTCCAGCTTTCTCCTTATCCTCAGTTCTCCCTAATTCTTCATTGAATGACATTTTCCGCAGTAGGAGCAATGTGGCTGCTATCATTGATGAACATGGATATAATGTATACATTATACAGTATACACATTTCATTTGATGGTTGGACCGTAGTTGTGTTTATCAGCTCAGAGAGTCCACAATTAAATGCAGAGAGAACATTGTAAAAGAACTTGAACTCAGACGTCAGGTGTTCTCGAGATAGGACTCCTGTCGTCAATCCTTCACAGCCCAATAAATCCCGACACTAAACACGTCGAGATGTTGCAAGGTCCAATATATCGAATGTTCATTTATAGTGCTGCATCATAAAACATAGATGGCTCTTATATTTGTTGGTCTTCATGCTCTCTCAGACCCGGCTTTTTATTTATACCTGGGCCATCCATGTAGTAATAGCGCTATCTTATAATAATATAACCGATTAGCTGGTTACATGTAGGAAGATTTCAGAACAAAATAAAGACACCTTCAAATGTTAAAGAGGAAACCAATATTCCCAGTATTCATTGAACTGTGCTTTTAGTGGTAGATGCTGGAAGTTTGATCCAGTGAATGTTTAGGGGAGCAGGACTTAGATTTAGGCCTCAGCTAAATGTCCCATCAGGAATCCATACATTGTGCACCTTGACCTCTAGTAACGTCGATAACTAGATACATATGTCATGTGTCTCCCCTCTCGGCACAGCTCCAAAGCTCCTCGATTCTCGACAAACTGTGCTCTCTGTTACAGGGAATAACACGGACGCAGCCTGGGAGTTAGAGCAATTTTACTGTAAAGTCTTTCATAAACAACATCCTGAGCTGGCAGAACAGGTTTAGGTTCTATTGCTGAAATCCACGAGATTTCCCCAGACAAACATCAGTGTGTATTCCTGAGAACATTGCGCTGCTGGGCTGCAGCCAGGTCACCCTGCGGAGGAGGACCGCGTGAACGACACTTTAGGGATTATTTACCAATATAGAAAGTGATGTATGGATGATGGAGGCGTTATCCCTTCTTAAATATTGGACTTAGAGTTTGATTTTAATTCTCACATTATTTCTTGGTTCTGGAATAGACTGTAATGCACGGCTCATAGAACTCAGGCTCTGGGATTATAATACAAACAATTTAATTTCATCCTTAACCGATAGTGTTCTTGATTATAAGGACTATATAAGGGGATTTTGTTCATAATTTTATCTATTTCTGTATGAGGGCCCATTATATACGTGGATATAATATATATTTTAAGACTAAAATTACAAAAAGTCCTTCGGGAGCTGATAAATACAATTAACAGGAGGACATAGTGCCCCCACAGCCCCCACTCATTGGAGGCAGGTAGAGGCTCTAAAAAATAAAGGGGGTGAACATATTGGCAGTGACCGGTGCAATGTGCCCCTTTATTGGAATAATGACTGCCCAGTCGCTAGTGTTTTTTTATGACAGCCAGTAGTTCCCTCTTTGTAATACCTAAAACGAATGAAAGAACTAATTTGATGGACTAATTTAATCTAACAAGCAATTTGTTTTACGTTTTATTCTTCGTAATTAACTTTTGTAAATTCGTCTTTCGGATCAGATTTATTTAACCATAGTGCTGGCTAAGTGAGCAATTTCATAGTTGGTCTGTCTGTACTTATATATTCACTGTTTGCAGAATGTGTCTTTCATAACTAATCCATTTCACCTCCTCTCGCACAGGACATTACATTGTTAATTGTCATAGTTAGGCTTTCCCTGGACACACAGCATAGTTCCCGAATCTATTGTCTTTTGAACTCAAACCAATGTAAAATATAGACATAAGTAAAGAATCTAGAGAATTTCTAATCTTCTATGACTGGCTCCAGACAATTCTCCCAGTATTGTGGGGCTATAGAATTTCTATGAAATGATACTATTTAAAATACATTTATACTGAGCAATTCCTGGCCGTTATTACTAGCCAAGCTGTTACAACGTACTTCATACACATGGCACCAATGATATCTCATGGAGGGACTGCCTCAACCTATTTTCTCTTTTTCACTACCCCCCGCTATCTGGTTATGAAGTCCAGGAAAACACTGTCTATTTACCAAAGGCCGAATTGCTCTATGCCGAATGAGGCACAATTAGTATGGGCCCATTCTGACTTCAAAATCTGAACATTGTTTACCCTCCAGCAGGTCACCAGGGTTTAAAATTATTATTCATGTGCAGAAAACAAGATAACAATATTTTGTGCATTATGCTGGGTTCATTCAATTCCTGTTTAGTTTAAAATCTAAGCTTTGTCCACGTTCCAGTTTCTATACTTTGCCAATACAGTCAGAATGTGGTCAGTTTTGTCCACCTGGTCTTTATTAGATTATCCCCACTGAGTATGTTCGTATAAAGAAAACCAACTCTATATCCCAGAAATGAGACATGACGTGTGCTCTGGACCATGAAGGGTCCTGCCCTGTGACTGGACCATAAAGAGTCCAAAGCACTCACTGTTTCACCTTTTCTGCTATTACCAATGCTGCCCTCAAAGAGGGGAAAATACGTAAATTGTTAAATTAGCAATTGTGGAGTCTTCTCTATGGTGACATCAAAATTTCACATTGAATATATTGTTAGTAGAGATGGCATCGTGTTTTTCACCGGGTTCTACAAAATAACTAGTAAGTATCAGCTCATGAATGTATTGTTCAGCAGACTACGCTGTACTGCACAATCAGGGCCGGTGCAAGGATTATTATATTATTAAATTTTGCCGCCCCCAAAACGATCACATGACCATTTTGATGATCTGCCATGTTAACTAACGCCAAGCTAAATGCCCAAAACTTACATTATAAGGCATACAGGGATTCAGATAGACACCAGTCCAATACAGTAAGCTGAGTTTTATGGGGACTATAGTTTTCTTTAATGTGATAAAACATGATTTAGTGCCTACCCTAATATACTTATTGCCTACTTGAAACGGTATGAACTGCATTGTTTAAAAAAGTAAATCATCTGGCTCCACTCTGTCTGGTGATCGAACGGCTCTCTGGAGGAGTTTGTAAAAGCGATCAAAAAATCAATGTTCTTAAGATACAGAAGCAGCTCCATTTTTTGGGGGCCCTTTACACAGCTAAGGTAGTGTCCCACGTCCACCTTCATCTATGACCAATGAGTTTGTTATGTGAAGGGGAGTGTGTAGGGGATGTCCTTTATCATCTTACAGTATTTTACTGGGATTTGATTTAGTTGTTGCAGGGAATCAGGAGAATTGCCTTGTAGTGCTGGTGACTCGTTATCACATTTGTGACACTAAATATTATTCACGAGGATTGCTTATCAAGACAAATGTTAATAAATGTTATCATGTCTGCTTTCCTGCATTGAAAGGGGACATATTCTGAATGGTGAAATATATGTGGATTATGTGGAGCTCTGTTCTAATTACATGTTTATTTGCTAAATAGTAAAATGTGGGTGTGACAGAACCATCTGTCTGCTTATTTCAGGTGTATTCGTCTGTTTCTATCCTGTTCGTATGAATGGCTGTTTTCTATAGCCCAGCCATTCGAATGACTGTTTTTTTCCCGAACAAACCAGCCGAACGGACGGCCACCCGGGAGAGAAGTGTGCTGCTGGTTAACCAATTGATCCCAATTAGAACGTTGTGGTTAACCGCAGACACTTCTCAATTACACGAATTCAGGGTGGTCGTCGTTCATATGTCGACCACGAGGCAGCGGCCATTTTAAAACCACGCTAAAGCCCAGCGGTGTTCGGCTCTATTTTCATGGAACTAAAAACGGACACTTTTTCTGCCGAACACCGCTGAAACAACGGAACGCCTGGCTGCCTCCACGAAAACATATGAAAACCGGCCGTTCGGGAGTTTTGGAAGCATACGAAAGGACTTAACCCAGATAGCCTTCCCATGGAGTCATTCGTATACCGAAAGACTGTAAGAACTTTGACTCCATGGCGATTGAACTATGTGTGTGGGATCTGAGCGCTATTCGCTAATAATATGCACTCAGATCCAGGCTATCTGGGGATATGTGATACGAATGCAGATTGTTCGGTTATTGTAAAATTATGTATTTTTATGTCTTTTCTTGTTTTATGTTTAAAATGGCGACTGGCTTTGTCCTGAAGATAATTGAGTTACTTGGTAATTATCTCCAGGGCAGAGGGGAGGGAATCATAGTGCATTGTGGGTAAAAACTGTGTCTATGTGTCTGGAATGTCCCCATGTCTGTCTGTCATTTAAGTCTCCCATTTGGTCCCCTAGGGGAGTGTCCACCAAGTGGGAGACCTGCATAAATACGGGCAGGTAGCCAACAGTAAAGCCAGATCCTGTTTGACCCTCAATGTCTCGTTATTGGGGGGATTTCTTCTTCACGTTTAGAGACTGCTGGATGGAACCGAAAGCCGCTTGGTGGATGTTATTGTTCGGCGGCTAGCAGCAGTTCGTGTATTGCCGTTCGGGAGTTTGGAGCCGTTCACGGATCCTGGTCAGGAGATTGCCGCTTCCCCTGCATTTGGTTTGTGCACTACAGGTTATGCGAACGGAGCTTACTGATATTTTAGACGGGGAAGGTCGACTAAACGGCGGTTTTGCTTAAAGACACTGGGGGTGTCTTAACAATTGGTGGCGAGCGACGGGATGAATCCCACAGCACTGGAGGTCAGCTACACATCCCAATTGAGCAAAGAAAATGCAGTATGAGGAGTTAAGACGTGCTACGCTTAAGGATATATTGGAACGCCAAGGACGGTCAGCAAGCAACTTAAAGAAACGGGAGATTTTTGCTGTGCTGGTAGAAATGGATGCGACACCGGGAATGGAGAGAGCTAATGTGCCCAGTACTTTGGATTTAACACCCGAGGAATTACAATTTAACCGGGCAATGCAAATAAGGCTGGCACATTTTGGCCCCAACCCCTCAGCAGACATTGTGGAGCGTGTGCAGGCAGCAGTAACGGCACACCAGGCACTCCGGGAAAGAGGAGCTGCAGCAGCAGAGGTACCCAATAACAATTTTGCTAGGAAAAAGGTATCCTTTGCTGCATTTAAAAATTTTGTTGAAACAGAGGGCGAGATCGATGGGTTCCTGGCGGACTTTGAGAGGCAGTGTGCCCTACACCAGGTACCAGCAGATGAATGGGTCACCATCCTCTCTGGGAAGTTATCCGGCCGGGCTAGTGAAGCATTTCGGGCCATCCCAGAGGAGGAGATCACCAGCTACCGGGCTGTGAAGGATGCACTCCTAGCCAGGTATGCGGTGACCCCAGAAGCTTACAGAAGGCGATTTAGGGAAACCAACAAGCAGGTTGGTGACTCTTATGTAGAATGGGCCTGCAGGGTTCACCGTACCGCAGCCCACTGGATGGCAGGATGCCAAGCGGTAACTGGGGAGGAGGTGCTACAGGTGTTCCTGCTGGAGCACTGCTTTGTTAGACTACCTACTGGGGTCCGGGAGTGGGTCAGAGATAGAAAACCCTCTACCCTACCCGAGGCTGCCCGTCTGGCAGACGAATATACGGATGCTCATAAGTTGGATAGTACAGCTACCAAAGCCCCTGCCAGACTGGAGCATCGACCAGCAGTACCTCCAGCTCCTTCAGCCTACCAACCCCCAGTACACCGCACCCCAGCCGCACCGCCAGCTAACAACTACGTGCAACCATCCAGATTCAATGCCCGGGATTATTCACAGCCCATCCGGTGCTTTGGGTGCAAACAGTTGGGGCACAAGCGTCCAGATTGCCCACTGAACAATGCCAACGAAGCCCAGTCCTGGAGGAGACCAGCCAACGGGAACCAGCGGCCACCTCAGCCTACTGCTCACTGCATAGAGCAGGAGGAGGTCTGGGGCATCCTACACGAGGCCGACCCAGTGCAAGCAGCTCACCAGGATAATCGCCAGCAACATCAGCAGACGGTGAAACTAAATGGCAGGGTGGTGAATGGGCTAAGAAACACAGGAGCCACCATGACACTACTCCAAAAGAACCTGGTCTCGGAGCACCAGCACACAGGGGACACTGTGGCAGTGAGGGTAGCAGGGGGTGCCGTATTTCGTTTACCTGTTGCCCGGGTTCATTTGGATTGGGGAGTGGGCGCTAGACACGTGGATGTGATGAAAGACTTACCCACTGATGTTCTTCTGGGGAATGATTTGGCCCCTTTGGTTTCAGCCTATGCCCCGATGGGCCCTGCGGACGTTAACCCAGTGACTACCCGTGCTCAGACCCGTGCTTCTGGAACCGGCCCACCTGCTGATGAGACCCAGGTAAGATCTCCTTCCGCGACTGGTACCCTAGATCAGGTCCCCTTAAGCTGGGATTCCCCAGAGGAGTTTGGGAGGGAAACCCGGCCAGATCCGACCCTCCAAAAGTACAGAGACAGGGCA
Source organism: Pelobates cultripes (assembly GCA_933207985.1). Lineage (NCBI taxonomy): Eukaryota > Metazoa > Chordata > Amphibia > Anura > Pelobatidae > Pelobates > Pelobates cultripes. The sequence goes on along the minus strand of OW240913.1, from coordinate 370,103,321 downwards.
TATGCTGGAGAGGAAGGAGTAGATGGAGAGCGGTATGAGTGGGTGGGGGATAGGTTATATAGGATCCCTAAGCCCTCCCAGAAGAGTGTTGCCCCTCCACCTAATCGACAGTTAGTGGTACCTGCAAAGTACCGGCAGGAGATTCTGCGGATAGGGCATGATGTTCCATTAGCTGGACATCTAGGGTCCCGCCGCACAGCCTATAGGATCTCACAGAATTTCTTTTGGCCAAACTTTAACCAGGCTGTGCGGATGTATTGCAGTACGTGTGACGCATGTCAACGGGTTGGAAAGCGGGGGGACCACCCTAAGGCTAGGCTATTATCGATGCCTATTATAGGGGAGCCCGCATAGCTGTTGACATTGTGGGTCCACTGGCCAGGGCTAGTCCATCAGGTAAGAAATATGTTCTTACCGTGGTGGATTATGCCACTCGCTATCCAGAGGCAGTAGCGCTGTCTAATATAAAGGCAGAGACGGTTGCTGATGCCCTGGTTAGAATTTTTACTAGGGTCGGGTTCCCTCAGGAGATTCTCTCCGACCAGGGAACTCAATTCACCGCTGTGCTCACCCAGCAGCTGTGGAAGGTGTGTGGCATTAAGCCATTATTTAGCTCACCCTACCACCCACAGAATAACGGTCTCTGCGAGCGCTTTAACGGTACCCTTAAACAGATGCTGAGGACCTTTACAGATACTTGCAGAGACTGGGAGAGGTTCCTGCCTCATCTGTTGTTTTCTTACAGAGAGGTGCCCCAGGAATCTACTGGGTTTTCCCCCTTTGAGTTGCTGTATGGGAGAAGGGTCCGCGGACCCCTAGATCTCATTCGGGGCCACTGGGAGGGGGAGACAGAGCAAGAGGGGACCCCCATCGTGCCATATGTTCTGGAACTCCGGGACCGCATGGATAAACTGTCCCTGATGGTAAGGGAAAATCTCCAGGCGGCCCAGGGGAGACAGAAAAGATGGTACGATCAGGGTGCCCGACAGCGGGTCTTCCAGGTTGGGCAAAAGGTATTGGTGTTTAAACCTGTGAAGGCCAACAAGATGCAAGCATCTTGGCAGGGCCCGTACAAGGTAGTAGCGCAGATCTGCGATGCTACTTACTTGATAGCCAGCTGTGCAGATGAGAGGGTCCAGCGATCCTTTCATGTGAACATGCTGAAAGAGTACCAGGAGAGACCTGAGAAGATTGCAGCAGTATGTGCCCCAGCTGCAGATGATTCTGAGAATCTAACCCTTCCAGATTTGTTAGAAAGGGATTCCCAGACTGACCTTACTACCCTTGTACAGCTTGGGGACAGGTTGAACCCCACAGTAAGAGTACAGGCACAGCAGTTGTTGTGGGAGAAGCAGGCGACGTTCTCCCAGGAGCCAGGTTATACCACCCTAGCTGTACATAAGGTAGAGACCCCTGGACAGACCCCCTTACGACAGCCCCCCTATCGTATCCCTGAAGCAGTGCGGGAAGGAATGCGGAAGGAGATACAGGAGATGACCCAACTTGGGGTCATTGAGCACTCCGACAGCCCTTGGGCCTTGCCTGTAGTCTTGGTACCCAAGAAAGATGGGACCACCCGGTTCTGTGTGGACTACAGGCGGCTCAACGAGCGGACCACCACTGATGCCTACCCAATGCCCCGGGTAGACGAATTACTGGATCGTATTGCCAGGGGGTGCTATCTGACCACCATAGACCTGTGTAAGGGCTACTGGCAGATCCCCCTGGCCGAGGATGCTATCCCCAAGTCGGCATTTGTCACCCCATTTGGCCTGTACCAATTTAAGGTCATGCCTTTTGGGATGAAAAATGCACCGGCTACCTTCCAACGGATGGTGGATAGACTCCTGGATGGCTTCCAAGAATTTGCCTGTGCATACTTGGACGACATTGCGATCTACAGTGGGTCCTGGGAGGAACACCTGGTTCATGTAGGGGTGGTACTTGATAAAATTCGGGCCGCTGGCCTGACATTGAAGCCAGAGAAGTGCCATCTAGGTATGTCCCTGACTACAGCACTATTGCTAAGCCCCTGACAGACCTGACAAAGAAGAACTTGCCTAAGCAGGTCCTGTGGTCTCCGGCTTGTGAAGCCGCATTCCAGGCACTGAAACAGGCCCTTGTGAATGCCCCTGTCTTGGCTGCCTCAGTCCCTAACAAACGTTTTCTCGTCCATACAGATGCTTCCATGTATGGACTGGGGGCTGTGCTGAGCCAAGTCGGGGAAGATGGAGGAGAGCACCCTGTCGCATATCTCAGCAGAAAGTTGTTACCCAGAGAAGTGAGTTATGCGGCAGTGGAGAAGGAGTGCTTGGCCTTTGTCTGGGCATTGAAAAAGTTAAGTCCCTACTTGTATGGGCAAGAGTTTTCCCTGGTGACGGATCATAACCCACTCGTTTGGCTTAACCGGGTCTCAGGAGAAAATGGGAGACTACTGAGATGGAGCTTGGCATTGCAGCCCTACAATTTTACCATCAGCTACATACCCGGTAAGCTGAACAGGAATGCAGATGGGTTATCTCGGCAAACAGACATCTCCACCACCTCTTAGTCCGGTTATCCCCAAGTTGACCCGCCACAGGGTCAAGCCGGGTCTGCCGGAGTGTCCCACAAGGAGGGAGCCGTGTGACAGAACCATCTGTCTGCTTATTTCAGGTGTATTTGTCTGTTTCTATCCTGTTTGTATGAATGGCTGTTTTCTATAGCCCAGCCATTCGAATGACTGTTTTTCCCGAACAAACTAGCCGAACGGACGGCCACCCAGGAGAGAAGTGTGCTGCTGGTTAACCTATTGATCCCAATTAGAACGTTGTGGTTAACCGCAGACACTTCTCAATTACACGAATTCAGGGTGGTCATCGTTCGTATGTCGACCACGAGGCAGCGGCCATTTTAAAACCACGCGAAAGCCCAGAGGTGTTCGGCTCTATTTTCATGGAACTAAAAACGGACACTTTTTCTGCCGAACACCGCTGAAACAACGCAACGCCTGGCTGCCTCCACGAAAACATACGAATTCCGGCCGTTCGGTAGTTTTGGAAGTATACGAAAGGACTTAACCCAGATAGCCTTCCCATGGAGTCATTCGTATACCGAAAGACTGTAAGAACTTTGACTCCATGGTGATTGAACTATGTGTGTGAGATCTGAGCGCTATTCGCTAATAATATGCACTCAGATCCAGGCTATCTGGGGATATGTGATACGAATGCAGAGTGTTCGGTTATTGTAAAATGATGTATTTTTATGTCTTTTCTTGTTTTATGTTTAAAATGGCGACTGGCTTTGTCCTGGAGATAATTGAGTTACTTGGTAATTATCTCCAGGGCAGAGGGGAGGGAATCATAGTGCATTGTGGGTAAAAACGGTGTCTATGTGTCTGGAATGTCCCCATATCTGTCTGTCATTTAAGTCTCCCATTTGGTCCCCTAGGGGAGTGTCCACCAAGTGGGAGACCTGCATAAATACGGGCAGGTAGCCCACAGTAAAGCCAGATCCTGTTTGACCCTCAATGCGGAGCTTCTGTCTCATTATTGGGGGGATTTCTTCTTCACGTTTAGAGACTGCTGGATGGAACTGAAAGCCGCTTGGTGGATGTTATTGTTCGGCGGCTAGCAGCAGTTCGTGTATTGCCGTTCGGGATTTTGGAGCTGTTCACGGATCCTGGTCATGGGATTGCCGCTTCCCCTGCATTTGGTTCGTGCACTACAGGTTATGCGAACGGAGCTTACTGATATTGGAGACGGGGAAGGTCGACTAAACGTCGGTTTTGCTTAAAGACACTGGGGGTATCTTAACAGTGGGGAACTGAAAATAAAACGAATTTAGTAAATTTAGGACAAAGTTAAGTAGGATCTATTCTCCAAATCTGCTACACCCTGATCAGCCACAACATTGAAACCACTGCCAGGTGAAGTGAATAAGATTGATTATATCGTTATAATGGCGCCTGTCAACGGCCAAAAGCACCTTCAATGAGGACTTGAGCAGCAGAACTGGGCCATGGAGCAATGGAAGGAGGTTGTCTGGTCTGATAAATCCTATTTTCTTTGAGATCATGTGGATGACCTGGTGCAGGTGCGTTAGTTACTTTGTCAAGAGCTTGCAGCAGGATGCGCTATGTGAAGGTGCAGTGTTATGCTCTGGGTAATGTTCTGCTGGGAAACCCTGGGTCCCGGCATTCATGTGCTTTGACATGTGCCACTTACCTAGAGATTGCTGCAGACCATGTGCTCCCCTTCATGGCAATGCTGTTCCCTAATGGCAGTGGTCTCTTTCAGCAGGATAATGCACCCTGTCACACTGCAAAAATGGAGAAGGGACCAGTGTGTGCTTGGAGTGGCTACAGTGTGTGTGTGTTTAGAAGAAATGATTTATCCCCCCTCCTGCCTCTTGCCTTGTGACATGGAGAGGGGACACTCAGAACCCTGGTTGTCAGGATGTGCTATATTATAGTCTGCGTCTCCACCGGATGCACTGTCAGAGTGTTGGCCTGGTAAGTGCAGTAGCTTTTGTCTGGCGAGGGAGATGCCTTGGTCCTGCATGAGCCAGCAGGAAGAATCCATCACATCCCTCCGGGCATTTGCCAGCTTTGCCTTCATAGACAGATCTGGACCCTGGACAAAAGCCTATGTCACCTAACAGGTAATCGGGCTGTGATCAGCTGGTTCTGATCAGAGTCATCCATTGCCGTGCACGGAATTACATTTGTTAACCTGATATATTACTTGGAGTCTGTTTAATCATTGTATCAACTCCAGCTAAATCAGGACAATAATTATATCGATCACCCACAATGCCTGAGATTTTATACAAGCTGGCAGATTACTACAACTGTAATACTTGTGTCAATAATCTCTATGAATCAGAAATGTCTACAGTGTCTGCAGGATTTCGCAGTGCCAGGGAAACGGATATGTCCATTTAATAGTAATAATAATAATAAAGGCTGCCAACAAGAAACCTGCAACTTTTGCAAGCTGTGTTTAGTTATATTCCAATAAAAACGGCATAATTAAATGCAAGTATGCTTTCATTGCAGTATGTCTGCTAAACAGTGATTATTTTACATTACATTGTATCAGTCTGGTGTTTCTCATACTGGTAAACACAGTAACTGTCTAATCAGATTCCAAGTTATGTTTCACTGATAGAAAATGTTTTATTCCAATTGGAGAAACTGGTTGTATTTTCCCTGTTTCACATGAGTTCAGTGTTTAAAACCAAACAGGGCTATAAAACCCATGATATTCTGTGTATAGTTGAATGTAAGGCCAGACATTGCAATCCTGAGTGCCTCGTCTCCCAATACCGCTCGCCATCCTTCCTTATCGAGCGCAAGATTTGCAGGTGCCTGTTCCCTCCCTACAATCTGCAGCAAATGGAGCGTGCACAGCCCAGCAGCTGTTTAATGTTTATTTAAAGCGTTTTCTGGAGAATTGAAGCATTTTACATAGAAATGACTGAGAGTGAATCTGGCCTTCTTTACTGTCACTGATACGGTATTAGAGCAACAGGCTGATTACAGCGTCATGCCCCAGAGAAGGACGAAAGATGTGCCCGGTGGCAATGGATGGAAAAATACAGACTATTTGCTGCAAATTACAATTCCTTTAGAGAACAATAGCGGCGGTTAGTGTTGCGGTAATTGTTGGTGATAGTATGTAAGCAGGTTGATTGGTTAATTAAACATTAACGCATGGAATGACCCAGCGTTAAGGAGTCGTGTGATGTGCTGTGAGGACAGAGCAGGCAGTTTACTCTTCAAGGAATACAATAATGTTCCTGAATTAGTATTAGGTCTTTGCCCGGAGGGACGAGATTTCAGGGACAGGTGGAGAACATATAGCTTTATTTCTGTTTAGTAGAAACAGATAATACGAGAACCATCGAGCAAGAGGCACGAGAAGCTTCCTAGAAGCCATGATGGAAGAGTCTCCATCATCCGTGAAATCAATTAATGCAACAGTGAATACGGTCTGAATCTGCTTGTAACATCCATATGGTACCCCGAGTTCTGCTTGTAACATCCATATTGTACCCCGAGTGCTGCTAGTAACGTCTATATTGTACCCCGAGTTCTGCTTGTAACATCCATATGGTACCCCGAGTTCTGCTAGTGATATCCATATTACACACGAGTTCTGCTAGTAGCATCCATATTGTACCCCAAGTTCTGCTAGTAGCATCCATATTGTACCCCGAGTGCTGCTTGTAACATCCATATTGTACCCCGAGTTCTGCTAGTAATATCCATATTATACACCGAGTTCTGCTAGTAGCATCCATATTGTACCCCGAGTTCTGCTTGTAACATCCATATTGTACCCCGAGTTCTGCTAGTAATATCCATATTATACACGAGTTCTGCTAGTAGCATCCATATTGTACCCCGAGTGCTGCTTGTAACATCCATATTGTACCCCGAGTTCTGCTAGTAATATCCATATTATACACCGAGTTCTGCTAGTAGCATCCATATTGTACCCCGAGTTCTGCTTGTAACATCCATATTGTACCCCGAGTTCTGCTAGTAATATCCATATTATACACGAGTTCTGCTAGTAGCATCCATATTGTACCCCGAGTTCTGCTTGTAGCATCCATATTGTACCCCGAGTTCTGCTTGTAGCATCTATATTGTAACATAGAATCATAGAATGTGATGGCAGATAAGCACCATTCAGCCCATCTAGTCTGCCCAATTTTTTAAACACTTTCATTAGTCCCTGGCCTTATCTTATAGTTAGGATAGCCTTATGCCTATCCCGTGCATGCTTAAACTCCTTTACTGTGTTAACCTCTACCACTTCAGCTGGAAGGCTATTCCATGCATCCACTACCCTCTCAGTAACGCTCTAATTTAAGACTATGTCCTATTGTTGAGGTAGTTTTTCTTCTTTTAAATATAGTCTCCTCCTTTACTGTGTTGATTCCCTTTATGTATTTAAATGTTTTTATCATATCCCCCCTGTCTCGACTTTCCTCCAAACTATACATGTTAAGATCCTTTAACCTTAAGATATATCCTGCAATCCATGAACCAGTTTAGTAGCCCTTCTCTGAACTCTCTCTAAAGTATCAATATCCATCTGGAGATACGGTCTCCAGTACTGCGTACAATACTCCAAGTGAGGTCTCACCAGTGTTCCTTACAATGGCATGAGCACTTCCCTCTTTCTACTGCTAATACCTCTCCCTATACAACCGATCATTCTGCTAGCATTTCCTGCTGCCCTATTACATTGTCTGCCTACCTTTAAGTCATCTCAAATAATCACCTCTAAATCCCCTTTTTTTTTTGAGGTTAGGACTCTTTCAAATATTTTGTACTCTGCCCTTGGGTTTTTACGTCCAAGATGCATTATCTTTCACTTATCCACATTAAATGTCAGTTGCCACAACTCTGACCATTTCTCTAGTTTACCTAAATCATTTGCCATTTGGCTTATTCTTCCTGGAACATCAACCCTGTTACATATCTTAGTATCATCAGCAAAAAGACATACCTTACCATCAAGACCTTCTGCAATATCACTAATAAAAATATTAAAGAGAATGGGTCCAAGTACAGATCCCTGAGGTACCCCACTGGTGACAAGTCCAAGCTTCGAATATATTCCATTAACTACAACCCTCTGTTGCCTGTCACTCAGCCACTGCCTTACCCATTCAACAATATTGGAATCCAAACTTAAAGATTGCAGTTTATTGATAAGCCTTCTATGTGCAACAGTGTCAAAAGCCTTACTGAAATCTAGGTAAGCAATGTCTACTGCACCACCCTGATCTATAATTTTAGTTACCCAATCAAAAAAATCAATAAGATTAGTTTGGCATGATCTCCCTGAAGTAAACCCATGTTGTCTCTGATCTTGAAATCCATGTGTTTTTAGATGTTCATCAATCCTATCCTTTAACATGGTTTCCATCACTTTCCCCACTACTGAAGTAAGGCTTACTGGCCTATAGTTGCCCGACTCCTCCCTATTACCTTTCTTGTGAATGGGCACAACATTCGCTAACTTCCAATCTTCTGGGACTACTCCTGTTAACAATGATTGGTTAAATAAATCTGTTAATGGTTTTGCTAGTACACCACTAAGTTCTTTTAATAACTTTGGGTGTATCGCATCAGGCCCCATCGACTTATTTGTCTTTACTTTTGACAGTTGAAATAGAACCTCTTCCTCTGTAAACTCACGTGTAATAAATGGCTCATTTGTCTTTTTTCTTAACTGAGGTCCCTTTCCTTCATTTTCACCTGTAAATACTGAACAAAAATATTCATTGAGGCAGTCAGCTAGACCTTTATCTTTTGTTTTTAATCTAACTGTGACGGACCCGCTGGCACTCTGACCGAGTAACTCCGCCAATCGATGCTCCTAGTGCTTGCCGAGGACTCCAAGCACTCCAACCGACACCATCAGCACTGCAAACTTATCCTATCCCCCAAGCATGAGCCAAGGCTACAAGAAAGGGTCAAGCAGGTCTGTTTAATGAGCACACAAAAGCAACAGTATTCATGCAGCAAAACAACTCCCCCTCAGAGGAAAACAAAATGACAGTTCAGTCAGTGTTTGTATGACAGTTATTGGAAGTTGCAGAACTGTGCCAGTACCATTTAAAGGGCCAGAACAGTCTTTTAAAACACCAATAAGTCCAAATGGTGTTTCTAACTGGCAAAATCTCCCAGGGACCATAGTCATACGGCAAGAGGCTGGTAATTAGTCCTCTCCAGGCACAAGTGGCGAAGGGCACTTCGTCACACTTAATAATCCTTGTTTTACTTTCCTTTTCTCATTTATGTATCTAAAAAATGTTTTATCCCCCTTTTTTTACTGATTGTGCTATTTTCTCTTCTGTGTGTGATTTGGAAGCTCTTATAACTTACTTAGCCTCTTTCTGTCTAATCTTATAGATCATTCTGTCTTCCTCACTCTGTTTTTTTTTTTATAATTACTAAATGCTAACTTTTAGTTTTTTACTATTTTGGCCACATCTGCGGAGTACCACAGTGGTTTCTTACATTTTTTGCTTTTACTGACAAAACCATTATTATTTTTTACTTGACAGAACCCCTCTCGTGGTTGTTGCTTTTTATTAAGTATTTTGTAACCTGCTTTTCCACTTTTTGTAGTCCTCCTTTTTATTTTATTTTTTATGGCCCATAATGCAGTTATTTACATATATATTTTAAGATAGTCGTTTATTCTGTGTTCTAATTGATAGTCTTCAATTATCTGAACTGATGTGATTTTCATCTGATAACCAATTCAGTAGCTTTGATTTATTAGTCATTTGAATAAATTTTACGGTTGTAATCTACCTTCATCTTTCAAGTTGTCTATCTATATGTTCATAGTTATTTATTTACTACAATTAGAATAAATTTTATTTGGACATGGTCCCTTTAACTCACGCTCTACATTAAGACTATATAATATTAGAACGTCAACGGAACTCCAGCTCAAGTGACTTAGAATCACGAAACGCATGAGGTGGAGATTCCTTGGTTACAGGACTGAAGCCGAGGTTGGCAACTTGGAACGCAGGAGGGCTGGCTGTGGAACGCATTCTGAGCCCCCAAAACAGAGCCTTAATTCCTGTTATTTCTTTAATATCTTCTCCATAAGCAGACGACACTGAGTGAGCTGGACTTGTTATAGGGGCTGCGTTCCCTGATATGCGACCTTTACAGTCACATTCTGTGTTTTTAATCCAATATTTACTGTGACAAAATGCCTTTTGTCACTGGATTTTTATATGACCAACTGCCCTTTGCCCCTGGCTGTTGGAGGAGCCTGATTACCAGCCTCCGCCCTCATGACTATGGCCTTGTGGTGTATTGTCATTTAAAAATACTATTTGGGGCTTATTGGCTTCTAAAAGATGGTTTCTACCCATTTGAATCCATGGGAAGATGTGGCTCTTCCCCCCCGGTTCTCCAGCAGGGCATTGTCCCAGGCACACTGCCAGTGTGCTGTTTTGCCCCTCCTCTGTCTCTCATCAGCTCTTGCTATGTTTTAACCCCATGGCGATTTGACTGTGTTTGTGGAATCTGAGCGCTGTTCGGATATAGTGAGAGCTCAGATCCAAGCTATCTGGGTATAGGTTTAATGTGGGGGTTCTGTTAAGTATAATAGGAATTATGTATTTGTATGTGTTTTTACTGTTGTTGTGAATAGAGCTATTTTCTGTATGCTGGAGGTAATTGACTTACCACACCCAAGCCATGCTTGAAGATGGTCACAAAGGGATGTTCAACTAACTTTTGACCCACTGGACCAATTTGTATGATTTTGACGTATGTTTGTATTTGGAGTATGCTGATAATGTTATGAAAATGTAATTTATGTGAATGTGATGTATACTTTTAAAGTTATGAATATTGTGTAAAACTGTGTATTTTCCTGCCTGTGATAATTAGGTTAGACCATTGTGTTCAGTAATTATATGACAGGCATAGGGGAGGATTTTGTGTGGGAGTGTCTGAGTGTATTGTATGTATTGATTGGTTGTTCTGCAAAACCCTGTGGGCGGTACCAGGGCCGGACTGGGAGAAAAATTCAGCCCGGGCATTTTTTTAGCACAGCGGCCCACTAAGAAGGGGGTGGGGCAGAGAGGGTGTGTTTCGTCATCACCAAAGACAAACACGCCCCCTCTCAAAGTGAGCGTTGGGTCAATGCTCTTCCAGGGCAGAGCTCTGCTAAAGAGCTCTAGCATGAGAAGAAAAAAAAACCTGTATTTGTTCTGCACAGTACAAGCAAATTTAATAACATGCTTGCACTGTGTTTCCTTGAAACTTGTCTCTGGTGTCTCTATAAATGGATACCTGGAGACAAAAGGGCAAGGAAAGAGTATTGTGCATGTGTTTGGAGCCTGCTTTGGGATTGTGTGTGTGCAGAGTGAGCTGGTCGTGGTTTGGTATTGTGTAATAAGGTTGGTTTTAGTCGTGTTCTGTTTGTGGTGTAATGTAATGCATATGTGGCTAGGAGCTGAAGAGAATGTGTGTATAGGGGATGTAGTAAATGTATGCACACAGGCTATAGTGTGTGTGTGTATATAGGTGATGTAGTGTTTGTAGGGGTTGTAGAGAGTGTGCGTTTAGGGGTGTAGCATGTGTTTGTTTACAAGGAATCTAGTGTGTGTGTATCAGGGATCCAAAGTGTGTATGTTAGGAATGTAGTGTGTGTGTGTATACAGGAGTCTAGTGTGTGTTTGAAGGACCCAGAATGTGTATGAGATCTAGTGAGTGTGTGTATATAACGGAATCAGAGTGTATATAGGGATTTAGTGTGTGTATATGATCCATAGTTGGGTAAGGGATATAGTGTGTGTCTGGAATGTAATATGTTTAGCGGTGCAATATGTGTGTGAGCGGTTCAGTGTGTGTGAACGGTGCTGTGGTGTGTGTGTGTATGTATTTATATATATATAAAATATATATATATATATATGTTTGGAAGTATTGTGTGTGTGTGTGTGTTTAGTGCAGTGTGTTGGGGTTCTGCGTGTATGTGTGAGTGGTGCAGTGGGTGTCTGTGAGGGGTGTAGTGTGTATGTGAAGGGTGCAGTATGTGTGTGTGATGGATGTTGTGTTTGAGGGGTGCTGTGTGTGAAGATGCTGTGTATGTTGTGTTTAAGGGTGCTGTATGTGGGTGCTGTGTTAAAGGGTGCAGTGTGTGTGATTTGTGTGTGTGTGTGATGTGTGTGAAAGTGCTGTGCTGTGTGTGAGTGTGCTGTGTGTGATGTGTGTGAGAGTGCTGTGTGTGAGAGTGCTGTGCTGTGTGTGAGAGTGTGTGTGAGAGTGCTGTGTGTGATGTGTAAGAGTGCTGTGTGTGAGAGGGCTGTGAGTGAGAGTGCTGTGTGTGAGAGTGCTGTGTGTGAGAGTGCTGTGTGTGAGAGTGCTGTGTGTGAGAGTGCTGTGCTGTGTGTGAGAGTGCAGTGTGTGTGAGTGCTGTGTGTGATGTGTGTGAGAGTGCTATGCTGTGTGTGAGAGTGCAGTGTGTGAGAGTGCTGTGTGTGAGAGTGCTGTGTGTGAGAGTGCTGTGTATGCTGTGTGTGAGAGTGCTGTGTGTGAGAGTGCTGTGTGTGAGAGTGCTGTGTGTGAGAGTGCTGTGTGTGCTGTGTGTGAATGTTAAAAGTGATTGTGTGTTGGGAGGGTAAAAAAAAACAACAACAAAAATGCATTATATCTGCCCCCCCCTTTACCTTTAGCCTGGGAGGGGTCCGGCACGGTGGTAGCTGGGAGGAGGGGGACCGGCACACTCACATCATCCCTGGTGGTCCAGTGGAGTTCACTCTCGCGAGATCCGGCGCGTTGCCATGGCAACGCTCCGGATCTCGCGAGAGAAACCCGGCGGAGCCGCAAGATAGAGCTCCGCCGGGTCCTCTCCCTCCCTCCCCAGCCACAGGTCTGTTTGAATGGGCCGGTGAGGGAGATCTTTGATCTCCCCACCGGCCCTCCATGGCAAACAGCGGGGCCGGCGCTCGGATAGTGCCGGCCCTGCATAGACCGGCAGGGGAGATCCTGGGACCTCCCCTGCCGGCCTCGGCCCACCGGCCACCGCGGCCCACCGGGCATTTGCCCGGTGTGCCCGATGGCCAGTCCGGGCCTGGGCGGTACTATCATAGGCTTGCGCACAGGGTGTGCCGGCTGTGCCTGGGCACACCCTAATCCCCGCGGCACGCCTATGTATTGAGTCCTGCAGGAACAGCGTTCCTGCACTTTTGTTTTGAGCAGGAACGCTTTTCCTGCAGGCACTCAGCACCCCCAAATACCCCCCTTCCTCCCCCCGTGTTTCCCCTGTCATGGGGGGGGCCAAGAGGTGGTGGACACCCCACCCGTCGGGCGCCTGTCTCCAGATTAGATGCGGCGAGGGAGCGGTGTCCACTCTGCTCCCTCGTGCCGCGCGCCATTTGCTGATGCCGTGAGCCGGAATATGACGTCATATTCCGGCTCCCAACTACTGTAGACAGCCCACGTGGCGAGAGGCAGCAGAGTGGACACAGCTCCCTGGCCGCGTCTGATCTGGAGACAGGCGCCCGACCCACTGGACCCCAGGGACAGGCCCACGCCAGCTCTCCAGGTAGGGAGGCTGGGTGGACATTTTTTAATTAAAAAAATAATAATTTGTATTTGTGTGTGTCTGTGAATGTATGTGTGTGTGTGTGTCTGTGAATGTGTGTGTGTGTAAGTGTGTGTGTGTCTGTAAGTGTGTGTGTGTGTATGTGTGTCTGTGTCTGTGAGTGTATGTGTGTGTGTGTCTGTAAGTGTGTGTGTGTGTGTGTGTGTGTGTCTGTAAGTGTGTGTGTGTCTGTGAGTGTAAGTGTGTGTGTGTCTGTAAGTGAGTGTATGTGTGTGTGTCTGTGAGTGTGTGTCTGTAAGTGTGTGTGTGTCTGTAAGTGTGTGTGTGTGTGTCTGTCTATGAGTGTGTGTGTGTGTCTGTGAGTGTATGGGTGTGTGTATGTAAGTTTGTGTGTTTGTGAATGTGTGTGTGTGTGTGTGTATGTGAATGTGTGTGTGTGTGTGAGTGTATGTGTGTATGTGTGTCTGTGAATGTATGTGTGTGTGTCTGTAAATGTATGTGTGTGTGTCTGAGTATGTGTGTGCACGCGTATATATATGTGTGTGTCTGTGTATGTGTGTCAGTGTGTGTGCGCACGCGTATATATATATCAAATACAGAATCCAGCGCACTCGCTTTTTCACTAAACAATGCTTTCAAAATCTTAGAGATTGTAATAGTTTTATTTAAAAACACCTCACCTAGGCAAAAAATAATGGGAGTTTAGTTACATTATATGATCATATATTGCATAAGCCTGCCACAACGTCAATGTACCCCATTCTTGGCAGGTCCTACTCTAGCGGCCTAATGCTTGCTCTTATGAGATTAATCCACTTACTCTGGAAATACTTCCTTACTGGGACTATCTGCAGGTCAAGGCTAAATAGGGTCCTGGAATGAGGCACCTGTGACAGAGAGGGGTGCAAAACCAAGGAGCTGGCCTAGACTCCCAAATATACAAACAAAACCAAGAGGGCTGCACTCACCTAAACATGCATACATTATAGGGTGCTACTGGGGCCAAAATATATAAAATGCAGAATCCAGCGCACTCGCTTATGCAATATATGATCATATATCCATTCCTCTCGCCCCACCACTTGCCCGCTCGATCCTGTCCCATCTCACCTCATCAGATCTCTCTCCCCTTGTCTTGTGCCTACCCTAACACACATCTTTAACTGCTCTCTCTCTTCTGGCTCTGTTCCTGCTGACCTTAAACATGCCACTGTAATACCTATCCTGAAAAAAACATCTCTTGACCCATCCTCCCCTTCTAACTATCGTCCCATATCCCTGCTCCCTTTCTCATCAAAGCTTTTGGAAAGACTTGTCTTTACCCGTGTGTCTTGCTTCCTTAATTCCAACTCTCTCCTTGACCCTCTTCAGTCTGGCTTCCGCCCTCTCCACTCTACTGAGAATGCTCTTATCAAAGTGACTAATGACCTAATCTCTGCTAAATCCAAAGGTCATTACTCCATATTAATTCTCCTTGACCTCTCTGCTGCCTTTGACACCGTTGATCATGCTCTCCTCCTTCAAACTCTTCAATTGCTCGGTCTCTGTGACTCTGTCCTCTCTTGGTTTTCCTCCTATCTCTCCCAACGCTCATTCAGTGTCTCCTTTTCCAAGGATACCTCCTCCCCTCGTCCTGTCTCGGTTGGAGTTCCCCAAGGGTCTGTCCTTGGTCCCCTTCTATTTTCTCTTTATACTGCCTCTCTTGGTAAACTTATTGCCTCTTTTGGATTCCACTACCACCTGTACGCTGATGACACTCAGATATACCTCTCCTCCCTGGACCTCTCCCCTGCCGTCCTGCAACGTGTCACTGCTTGCCTTTCTTCCATCTCTGACTGGATGTCCTCACGCTTTCTGAAACTTAACCTCTCTAAAACTGAACTCCTTGTCTTTCCTCCTCCTAATACTGATCCTCCTCTCTCGCTCTCCCTTCAACTCAGTGATATCCACATAAGTCCATCCCTGCAAGCGCGCTGTCTTGGTGTCATACTTGACTCTGGTCTCACCTTTGAGCCTCACATCCAGTTTGTTGCCAAGTCCTGTAGGTTCCAACTCAAAAACATAGCCCGCATTCGCCCCTTTCTTACGCAAGATGCTACCAAGGAGCTTGTCCATGCTCTAGTAATTTCCCGCATGGATTACTGTAACCCTCTCCTGATTGGTCTCCCCAAAAGCCGTATTGCCCCGCTACAGTCTGTCATGAATGCTGCAGCTAGACTGATCTTCCTCTCTAGTCGGTCCTCTCACACCTCACCCCTCTGCCAGTCCTTACATTGGCTCCCTGTATGCTATAGGAGTCAATTCAAAGTGCTAACCCACACATTTAAAGCACTGAACAATTCTAGCCCCACTTATATCTCTTCACTAATCCATAGATATGCCCCTCCTCGTACCCTCCGCTCTGCCCGTGACCACCTCCTGACCGCTGCTCGCACCCGTACGGCCAACTCGCGCTTGCAGGACCTCTCGCGGGTGGCTCCTCTCCTATGGAATAGCTTGCCTACTGCCATCAGACTCTCCCCTAGTCTTCAATCATTTAAGAAGGGCCTTAAAACCCATCTCTTCAGGAAAGCTTATGGCCTCCCAGAGTAATCTCTACCTTACATACCTGTCTCCTGCTCTCTCCTATGGGACAGTGCTTTGCTCTCTCCTCCAGCTCTGCTTCACTCCTACTTGATATTTCTTGTCCTAATGTTTCTAATACCCCACCTCCTATAGTCTGTAAGCAGGGTCCTCTTCAACCTATTGTTCCTGTAAGTTTTTCTTGTAATTGTCCTATTTATTGTTACATCCCCCCTCTCAAAATATTGTAAAGCGCTACGGAATCTGTTGGCGCTATATAAATGATGATAATAATAATAATAATATAATGTAACTAAACCCCCATTATTTTTTGCCTAGGTGAGGTGTTTTTAAATAAAACTATTACAATCTCTAAGATTTTGAAAGCATTGTTTAGTGAATAAGCGAGTGTGCTGGATTCTGTATTTTGTATATTTTGGCCCCAGCAGCACCCTATAATGTATGCATGTTAAGGTGAGTGCAGCCCTCTTGGTTTTATATATATATATATATATATACACAAATACACGTGTATATGTTTTTTTGGGGGGGGGGTGGGAATCTTGGAAGAGTTCCCACACTTTATTCCCCAGGACTTCTCCGGAGATCTCCGGATCTCCCTTGTCGGCTCACGTAGAGTCTGCGCTATCTGAGTGCTGGCTCTGCGCTAAGCCTCCATGGTCTGGTGGGGAGATCAAAGATCTACCTCACCAGCCCACAGCAGAATGGAAGGAGGCAGGAGAGGACCCGAGGAGCTCTAGACAGCAGCTCCGCCAGGTACCTCTCACGAGATCTGAGCGTTGCCATGGCAACGCTCAGATCTCGAGAGAGTTAACTCTAGCCCTGCAGGCTAGAGTTCACTCTCCACTGGACCACCAGGGATGGCACATGGTAGCAAGGATTCCCCCTCCCTACATAAGGTAAGAAGGGAGGGGGGATATTTACTAATCTGCCCCCACCTCCACAATCCCTCCAAACATACAGCACACACACACACACATACAGCACCCTCACACAAACAGCACCCACACACATACAGTACACATACAGCACCCTCACACACACAGCATGCTCCCACATGCAGTACACTAACCGCACCCTCACAAACACACACAGCACCTTTACAAACACACAACACCCTCACACACAGCACACTAACAGCACCCTCACAAACACACACACAAACAGCACCCTCACAAATACACGACACCCACACACATCACACAAACTGCACCATCACACACACGCACACATCACACAAACAGCACCCTCACACACACAGCACCCTCACACAGCACAGTAACAGGACCCTAACAAACACACACACACACAAACACCCTCACACACAGGTGTTAGAAATGAACAATATTGTTTTTCATAACTGTTTCTTTAAGCAATAACCTCAGTGCATAATATGTTTGCGCCATTTTGTCCCAGACGAATTACAATAACAATAATGCATAAACAAGCTTCAAGGCTATACTACGACTCTTGCAGTACACAATATACTGTGGTAACCCCAAGTTAATGGAACTTCACCCACGAATCTCCCACGACTGTACACTTACGACTTAGTATAAACAACAGATAACCTATTCAGACTTTAAGATGCCATCTTGAACTAAGTCAGGAAAATTTCCATGACGTTTGCACCCTTTAGTTATGGCCTTGTATGTTTGCCAAATTAAGGGAGGTCCTAAAATGAATAAAGTAAATGAACTATGGTAACCCTAAAATGGAGACACCTAAGGTATAAATAGGTGTACTTTTAAATGTTAAGACACAGAGGAGAGACTTGGAGACAGACGCTGCTCCATCTTAAAATGACAGAGAGGCTGACATGATGACATGTTCAGAAGGGTATGTTAACCTATTAATGATATTTGCAAGCATGTAATTTAATCTTATAAACTCTGCTATAATGGATTTTATAGTTATATTTTTATATAATAAATATCCAAAAAGACAAAACTATTGCTTCCAAGACAATCCTTATTTTATATTGTATTCTCAATTATTTATATATGTTAAATAGAGGATCTCTTACACTATATAAAACTATGGCTAAGATATCTGTATGGTTAGCCCTACTAAGTTCTATGCTTTAAGACATTATAGTGGTAAATAAGGGAACCACCAGCGGTTACACTACCAGCACCCTCACACACAAACAGCACCCACACAAACACCCTCACCCACATAGCACACTACCAGCACCCTCACACACACATCACACACTAACAGCACACTCACACAGCACACACACACACAGAGCAGTGTATATATATATGTATGTATGTATGTGTGTGTGTGTGTGTGTGTGTGTGTGTATGTATGTATGTATGTATGTGTGTGTGTGTGTATATATATATATATATATAATACATATATACACATGCGGCATGTGTTTGTGCTTTAGGGTGCACACCCTAATGCAATAGGCTGCACACGCCTATGGGTACTATGTGTGTAAAATGAGTGTTTGATTAAAACCTTCAGTTCTACTTCACCCTCACTCTGAGTCCTGTCTCTTATTGGGGGAATCTGCTACGAAGGATTGCTATGCTCTGCATACTCTCTTGCTATATTCACTCCTAAGCTCTTGTAAGAGCTTGTTCCTGTTCTGCTCTCTGAAGGAGTTCACGGTGGTTATGGTGTCTGCTGCAGTGCTTGGAGTCCTCAGGAAGTGCTAGGAGCATCCTTCAACGGAGGTACCCAGTCAGGGTGCCAGGTGATCCGTTACATTTACTAAATTCAACATTTCCAGAGAGCACTATGTTTTATTGCATTTCAGCTCTCCTTAGATTCACAATTAAGGCTGGAATTTGATTTTGGTTCAAAGTGGCTCACTTTAAAGGCTTAAAGGGACACTCTAGACCCCTAAAGCACTTCAGCTTGATGAAAATCTTTATGTGTGAAGAGTGTCCTATTTTTTTCCATTTTACAAAAAGTGCAGGTTTCAACAGAAATTGACACTTTTATAAATTATCCTGGTTACACCCCCTGATCTTTCAATCAGACAACAGCTCCTATTACTTCCTGCTTTGGTTAGCTTATTTGCACTGACCTCAAGAGGCAGCAATTGCCCAGAGCAATGACTTTCATTGAGCTGCATTGGGAAGTCTGTGATTCTGCATGCTCTGCAGTTTTTGCAAGCTGTTTTTAGATATAACTCCAATGAAAAAATGCATAATTAAATGCATGCAAGTTTTTATTTACAATATATCTACTAAACATTGATTTTTATTGATTTGATTTGGTTAGTGGAGTGTCCCTTTACAGGGACACTATTGTCACCAGAACCATTACAGCTTAATGTCCCTACAGGCAATGTAAACACTGCCTTTTCTAAGAGAGATGCTTATTGGCGCAGTGATTTGTCAAGCATGTTTAATACCCTCTCAATGCTTTTCTCTGAATGATCTCAGCCATGGAGTCTGGGAAAGCCGTGGTGAGCCTATCGCAGCGTGGGAACAAAGATACTTTTCTTACCTTTGCAGAGTGATTTGAGGGTGACTGGTGATAGTTTAACATGTTTGTATTCCTGACACTATGGTGTTCCTATAATGTCTGTACCTATAATACATTTTTTCTGTTAGCGGTTCTATAGAATCTGGCAGACTTGGATCCATTTTGCTACGGTATCATTTTACTTTATAACATAAAACAGTAACACTGTTTTCCTTTCAGGGGTTTACACAACTGTTTATTTATTGGGACATTCATGTGTCTCACTGTGGACTCTACCTTTACCTGGTCTTACATTCAGATTCTGTTCTGGTTCTGTTCTACATGAAATGCAAGAAGTGACTGTTCACTTGCTGCCTAATCTATCCCACCCCGTGACCGGAGCCAATGTAATGATATAATCCATGTTATTCACTTCACATCACCTGTCAGTGGGTTTATTGTTGTGGCGAATCACTATATTTTTACATTCATTCTCCCTGCTATTTATAAGCTATTTTTAATTTCCGCTGTGCGAATTTCTTTGAGTGAATTTTCTGTGCGTAAGTATACAGCACTTCATGATATTTATTCACACTAAAAGTGGCGCTTTATAGTAAAATAAGCACTTTATATTTTTTGTCAGAACTACAGGAGGTATCACAGTGTAACACTTAACGGTGGTTTATGTAGATTTCTTTTTGCACGGGATGGGGAATGTGAGCAGATGAGACCTTCTTTGCAATATAAGGGCCTTTGTGCACTACATTGGTATTTTATATTTTATTTCCTTTCAAATTACTCCGTGAAGAACAGCGCTAAAGCGGCTCTTTCAACCCCTCCCCCAAGAAGAATCTGAGCATTTCATATAGATAAGATTTGATTGATTGATATTCCAATTCAGTGAAAAGACATGTTTTCCAGTAAAATCCTCCCTTGACAAAACTTGACAGAAGACGGAGTTACCACCGTCAAGTTTTGTCACATCCTGCATACGTCACTAGCGATGGCTGTGAGAAGAAGGCATTGTCTCACTCACTGTAGAAATAACCCTTAACCCAAACCATAGAAATAACAATTAAAATAATTGTCTAACTCTCTGCAAAACAATATCCAAGGAGGCTCCCATGGTCCAAAGGCAATATTCAGGATCAGGATGGTGGCGCTTGTGAGGGACAGCATCGAGTAAGTATAACGCATCTCCAAGGCACCACTGGGCTACCCCAAACCTAGCTGCGATGTCACCATTGGGGACCTTTGCAAAATATACAAGGAACCCAATAGGTAACAAAGACGCTTTAAGAGGATAAAAGGTTAAGAAAAGGATCTCATTCACTGGAGGAGAGTCATCAAGGAAATCCCCTACGGAAATTCTGTATTTATTTAGTCACTTGAATTACTGCGGTTTCTTTTGCAGTCTCCTGAACTTGCTAACCCTTGTCTGCTACATGTCAGAGCATCACCCCTTACACCACTGAGCTCTGGGGTGTTCATCACCTTCATGTGCTGTGTTTCAGTAGTGCCAAGATTTGTCCAAATCAGTCGATGTGGCATGTGTTGATTAATTGGTAACCTTGTGTGTCATTTGTGCCAGGTGCCCAGAATGTCTGGCACCTGAGTGACTCATCCGCATCGTTTTCTTTATTAATGTTTTATTTTGACATCTCTTTCAAAGTGAATGTATCCTTCCTGCATCATCGAAACGTGCAATATTGGGCGGCATTAGCAATGGGCAGCGTCAGCAGCTCCGCACAGACAGAATACAAATCAAGAACTCCCGTACAACAGGGTGAGAATGTGTCTGCATCCAGGGAGATGCAGTTATTTGTGTTTCTCAGACCAGAAATAATTTGGGCATGGCATAAAATATAAATCAAACACACATGCTGTCAGTAGGTGAGACCTTGATGATTAATTGCCTTATTAGAAATAGATTATACAGGTCCCCCTTGTTTGTGGCTGACAGCTGTTTGACAGCAGGGCTCTGCCTTGAGGGAAATTTTAAAGATGCTACATATAGTGAAGAAGAGATGGTCTCAGATCTGGCAGAACCACAAATTCGCGTCGCTACCTCTCACTGCTTAACATCTGTTCCACTGACTTGACTTGAAACTGCAAATAAGATCTTCACTTCATACAGGAACGACTTGCAAATAAGGCATCACCTGGGAACGTGGCTCGCAAGGAGCTGCGAGCCATTAGCTCCAGACGTCCAGCCAGCTCTCTATGTCCCCCAAAAATATTCTGCACTTCAAACAACCATGTGTGCTCTGGGTGGTTTTAATAAATGAACCCCTTCACTTCTTTGTCCTGTTTTTTTTTTTACAAAAATAGTATGTCGTTCATGTGGCACATAGGATGAATTGCGATTATTTATTTATTTATAAAAGATTTTACCAGGAAAGATACATTGAGATTTCTCTCGTTTTCAAGTATGTCCTGGGTCCACAAAACATTGTATTTAATTTAGGTTACAACTGAAATTGTATCGAACATAATGTCATGGAATATCTAAATAAATTAATTGTGTACATTTACAGTTTTAATTTGTATTGATTTGATAAGTATTTTTTTAAAAATATTGGGGGGGGATAAAACATTTTAGATATTATGCAAAATTAAATTTCCTTAAATATTTCACGAAAAAGGGTCCTTCACTAAAGTGAGAATTTAAAGTCAATGACATGTTCAGGCCGTGATTTAATATTTTTGGATTACATTTTTCAAATGATTTAGTATTTTTGGATAAACTTTCAAAATGATTTTTCAAAACCGTTGGGTCAAAATATTAAAATCAAAGAAAAAAAGTTACCTGCGCCCTCTCCTTAATCCCTATGTATATTTAAACAAATGGAGGTCATTTAGTTACTCCAATGGCCACTGGAAGGAATGCCCGCCTGTCAATGTCAAGGCAGACCCCCCCTTTGGTATTAAAATACCAAAAATATGTCAATAGATCAATAAATAAATATCAAAATCTTTAAAAAAAAATTTCCAAATATTAAATCAATGTGAAACTTTATCCCAAAAGATGAAATCATCGCTTCTTCCTAATTCTGCTCGGCTTTCAGTTTGGCTGGTCTGGCATTAAATTTGAAATCTACTTCAAATTCACTTTAAACTCTCATTTTACTAAATAACGCTGACAGTGTCTGATACTAAAGGGGATATAAAGTGGAGCACAAAAAATATAGAGTACACTCTAAAATAGATAAGAAATTAGAAAAGTATATATTTATGGTGTTATTCTTACTCCAAGTTGAGGAAATTTGTACGCATATAAAAATAAAAAAAACAGCCAATAGTGTAATCCTGTAATACAGAAATATAGCAACAAAAATATATGACTTAATTAGTATAAGGATTCTCACTCCTATCACTCTCATAAAATTTCACACTAGGCGATTATATCAAGATCAGAGAGGTGTGTGTTACGTAAAGTTGATTTATTAACATTTAGGTTAAAAAACACACAAAATATACATTGACTGGGGGATAAGAATGACTGCCCCTTACTGGATAGAAGTAAGTGAGTGTATGCAGCACAGCTTTGTCAGCATATCAGGAGATGTTAATGCAGCTCGATCAGATCTCCCGACGTGCAGCTCCATCTATTAGCAGTCAGATCTAAAGCGGGCTTTCTTGTCTCCGCCCACCATCTGGGGTCACTTCGCACATCTATGCGTTTCGCCTACAGCTTCGTCAGGACGTGATTGGTAATACACACAATCTTTGAACATGGTACCTAAGGGCAAAGCAGTACCTGAGGTCTGATTGGTCCTATCACAAGTCCCACATTTACATATTGACGCCTCATATCCAAGATTCAATTAGTCAATGTTACACAGGAGTATTTAACCCCTTGTATGTCCATGTAGAGATAGAATATACATTGTATAACCAATTGAAGCAGACATTTGACAGTTTAATAAACAAATCTATATACATATTATAGATAAATCACATTCCAATATTCTTACCAAGACAAGGAGGAAAAGATATATACGTGCAATTCAGAGAAATTAATAATATCGGGAAATCAAGATATATGAAAATGTAAAAAAGATAATATATACAAATAGTTAACACTAATGACAATTAGATATAACATCACTATATAGGGATAAGCCAGCCTGCTGAGAGGAGGTGGGAATGTCATACACTTCATCTTGCCAAATATATAAAATATATATATATATAAAAATACAAAATATAAGAAAGTATAAAAAATATATGATAAAAACCGGCAGATTTCAAAATCATTATAAAGCCAGTGAACCACACATGGACAACTGTTTCGTTGTTAAAGGGACACTCCGTGCACCCAGACCACTTCTACCCATTGGAGTGGTCTGGGTGCCAACTCCCACTACCCATAACCCTGCAAATGTAATTATTGTAGTTTTTATAAACTGCAATAATTACCTTGCAGGGTTAGGTCCCCCTCTAGTGGCTGTCTATCAGACAGCCACTAGAGGGACTTCCGTATTCTTAGAACACGAAAAAAAATTTAAACGACGCTGGACGTCCTCATGCTGTGCATGAAAACCTCCAGCATCGCCAGAATCCCCATAGGAAAGCATTGAATAACGCTTTCCTATAGGGATGTGTAATACGAGCGGCCATTGCCGAGCATGCATATTGGGTCTCCCCCGCCGGCTGATGTTGGCGGGGGAGGAAAGTAGGCGGGGCTGGACATCGGAGCTGGACTCAGGTAAGTCACTGAAGGGGTTTAATGCAACTCATCAGCGTGACGTTGGTTACTGGCCTGCATCCTGCAGAAGATTCCTCCAGTGTGAATTAGAGAAGAATTTGTGCACTGTGATTGGTTGCTTTAATACCCAATACATTGTATCTCAGAGCGGTATATGTGTTTGATTTTCACTCAGGACGGAGCTTTGGTTGGTGTTGTATGGTGGTATCTCTGAGATCGCACATTGCTGTCATTTAGTAATTCTGCAATTGAAGTGTCTCCCCTCCGATCATCCCTCACACGTGGAAATTAGGAGCAGAGTCCTATGACATGGCTGGGGTAAGAAATTACATATTGTTATATTTCAAGATAATATGAGTACAAACACCTCTATAATATCTGTTTTTACATTGATTCTTTCTATTTAACCACATTGTATACCATCCGTCTTTAACTAGCTCACAGCTAGGGAGAACAAAGCCAATCAAAGCCAGCCAATCAAATTTATCCAATCAAAGCAAGCCAATCAAAGCCAGCCAATCAGCGCTGTCTGGATCTCATTGATCTGCATCAAATTCCATCCACATCATATGATTGGCTGAATATGATTGGCGTTTTTAAACATTATAAAGCTGCCTTAAAAAGATTAGCGTCACCAGGGAAATCCTCTTTAAAATTATTTTATATATTCATTTACCAGAAATGCTATTCTATTATATATTTTTGCAGGACTGCTGTTCGGCCTAGCAGCCTTTTATGTTGATGAAGCTTCTTAACAGAGCAGAACGTAATAATAACGGTATATTTTCATGCTTGTGAAACAACATCGCCATTTAGTACATAGCAAATGGCTTTCTGGTTTCCAATGGAGCTGGTTTGGTGAGTGTGCAGTGTTATTCTAACTGGTATCAATGGGATATTTAGTGAACCCTTTAATGAGCAAGAAATACTCATCGAATGTTCTACATGTCATTTTAATAATCACTGAACAGGAATTGTTAAAGGCTCAGCACAGAGTCAGAAATAATGGGAAACACGTCCTGTGGGTGTAGGAACAATAATGTCATAACACCATCTGTACTTACCTCGGAACAGGACATTCCCCAAAGATCTGCAACCGATTATGGGTACATTTATATAGAGCAACCATGTGTTCTATAGGCCTCTCTTTACTCATATTAACATCATAGTTTCATGTTTTGAATTAATTGCATTAATTTATTAGTCAGCCTTTCTACTTGTGCCATCTGTATGATCTATAGTAACTGGATATGCCAAGATTTATCAACAATTTCTAAAATAAATTACATTTACACTCATTTTTTTTTAAAGGCACACACGTTATGCACTGTGTAGGTTAGGTTACAGTTAGTTATACTGGGTGGGTTTATATTATTAAAGGGACACTCCAGGCTCCCACACACGTTAGGTGCACTGTGTAGGTTAGGTTACAGTTAGTTATACTGGGTGGGTTTATATTATTAAAGGGACACTCCAGGCTCCCACACACGTTAGATGCACTGTGTAGGTTAGGTTACAGTTAGTTACACTGGGTGGGTTTATATTATTAAAGGGACACTCCAGGCTCCCACACACGTTAGATGCACTGTGTAGGTTAGGTTACAGTTAGTTATACTGGGTGGGTTTATATTATTAAAGGGACACTCCAGGCTCCCACACACGTTAGATGCACTGTGTAGGTTAGGTTACAGTTAGTTATACTGGTGGGTTTATATTATTAAAGGGACACTCCAGGCTCCCACACACGTTAGATGCACTGTGTAGGTTAGGTTACAGTTAGTTATACTGGGTGGGTTTATATTATTAAAGGGACACTCCAGGCTCCCACACACGTTAGATGCACTGTGTAGGTTAGGTTACAGTTAGTTATACTGGGTGGGTTTATATTATTAAAGGGACACTCCAGGCTCCCACACACGTTAGATGCACTGTGTAGGTTAGGTTACAGTTAGTTATACTGGGTGGGTTTATATTATTAAAGGGACACTCCAGGCTCCCACACACGTTAGGTGCACTGTGTAGGTTAGGTTACAGTTAGTTATACTGGGTGGGTTTATATTATTAAAGGGACACTCCAGGCTCCCACACACGTTAGATGCACTGTGTAGGTTAGGTTACAGTTAGTTATACTGGGTGGGTTTATATTATTAAAGGGACACTCCAGGTTCCCACACACGTTAGATGCACTGTGTAGGTTAGGTTACAGTTATACTGGGTGGGTTTATATTATTAAAGGGACACTCCAGGCTCCCACACACGTTAGGTGCACTGTGTAGGTTAGGTTACAGTTAGTTATACTGGGTGGGTTTATATTATTAAAGGGACACTCCAGGCTCCACACACACGTTAGATGCACTGTGTAGGTTAGGTTACAGTTAGTTATACTGGGTGGGTTTATATTATTAAAGGGACACTCCAGGCTCCCACACACGTTAGTGCACTGTGTAGGTTAGGTTACAGTTAGTTATACTGGGTGGGTTTATATTATTAAAGGGACACTCCAGGCTCCCACACACGTTAGATGCACTGTGTAGGTTAGGTTACAGTTAGTTATACTGGGTGGGTTTATATTATTAAAGGGACACTCCAGGCTCCCACACACGTTAGGTGCACTGTGTAGGTTAGGTTACAGTTATACTGGGTGGGTTTATATTATTAAAGGGACACTCCAGGCTCCCACACACGTTAGGTGCACTGTGTAGGTTAGGTTACAGTTATACTGGGTGGGTTTATATTATTAAAGGGACACTCCAGGCTCCCACACACGTTAGATGCACTGTGTAGGTTAGGTTACAGTTAGTTATACTGGGTGGGTTTATATTGTTAAAGGGACACTCCAGGCTCCCACACACGTTAGGTGCGCTGTGTAGGTTAGGTTACAGTTATACTGGGTGGGTTTATATTATTAAAGGGACACTCCAGGCTCCCACACACGTTAGAGGCACTGTGTAGGTTGGGTTACAGTTAGTTATACTGGGTGGGTTTAAATTATTAAAGGGACACTCCAGGCTCCCACACACATCAGGTGCACTGTGTAGGTTAGGTTACAGTTATACTGGGTGGGTTTATATTATTAAAGGGACACTCCAGGCTCCCACACACGTTAGATGCACTGTGTAGGTTAGGTTACAGTTGGTTATACCGGGTGGGTTGATATTATTAAAGGGACACTCCAGGCTCTCACACACGTTAGATGCACTGTGTAGGTTAGGTTACAGTTAGTTATACCGGGTGGGTTTATATTATTAAAGGGACACTCCAGGCTTCCACACACGTTAGATGCACTGTGTAGGTTAGGTTACAGTTAGTTATACTGGGTGGGTTTATATTATTAAAGGGACACTCCAGGCTCCCACACATGTTAGGTGCACTGTGTAGGTTAGGTTACAGTTAGTTATACTGAGTGGGTTTATAATATTAAAGTAAGTGGTTGAACTAACTTATGGAAAAAATCCCCTCCTCCCTCTCCCCCTTCACCACATCACAAGGATGATCGAAAGGCAGATCATATTTATCATACAACTCCCACAATGCTAAGCCAGCCAGAGATCTCCCATTTACCCCTCCTTGCAAGGTTGTATTTAGCCCTGAGCAATATTTGTGTGTAACTGTAAGCATGTTTTTGCATCGAGTATGTGTGTGAATGTAGGGGTGTGTTTGTTTATAGTGTTAGTTATCAATGCTGGCAATACACTTATGTGTAACTTTGTTTTTTTAATGCACTGTGTTTTAAATACAGACTTGTGTTTGTATGTAGTGCAGGGGTGTGTTTGTATGTAGTGCAGGGGTGTGTTTGTATGTAGTGCAGGGAGTGTTTGTATGTTGTGCAGGGGGTGTTTGTATGTACTGCAGGGGGTGTTTGTATGTACTGCAGGGGTGTGTTTGTATGTACTGCAGGGTGTGTTTGTATGTAGTGCAGGGTGTGTTTGTATGTACTGCAGGGGGTGTTGTGTATGTACTGTATGTACTGCAGGGGTGTGTTTGTATGTACTGCAGGGTGAGTTTGTATGTAGTGCAGGGTGTGTTTGTATATTGTGCAGGGGGTGTTTGTATGTACTGCAGGGGGTGTTTGTATGTACTGCAGGGTGTGTTTGTATGTAGTGCAGGGTGTGTTTGTATGTAGTGCAGGGTGTGTTTGTGTGTAGTGCAGGGGGTGTTTGTATGTAGAGCAGGGGTGTGTTTGTATGTACTGCAGGGGTGTGTTTGTATACAGTGCAGGGGTGTGTTTGTATGTACTGCAGGGGGTGTTTGTATGTAGTGCAGTGGGTGTTTGTATGTAGGGCAGGGGTGTGTTTGTATGTAGTGCAGGGGGTGTTTTTATGTACTGCAGGGTGTGTTTGTATGTAGTGCAGGGGGGTGTTTGTATGTAGTGCAGGGGGTGTTTGTATGCAGTGCAGGGGGTGTTTGTATGTAGTGCAGGGGTGTGTTTGTATGTAGTGCAGGGGTGTTTGTATGTAGTGCAGGGGTGTGTTTGTATGTAGTGCAGGGGTGTGTTTGTATGTAGTGCAGGGGGTGTTTGTATGTAGTGCAGAGTGTGTTTGTATGTAATGCAGGGGTGTGTTTGTATGTAGTGCAGGAGGTGTTTGTATGTAGTGCAGGTGGTGTTTGTATGTAGTGCAGAGTGTGTTTGTATGTACTGCAGGGTGTGTTTGTATGTAGTGCAGGGGGTGTTTGTATGTAGTGCAGGGGGTGTTTGTGTGTAGTGCAGGGGTGTGTTTGTATGTAGTGCAGGGGGTGTTTGTATGTAGTGCAGGGGGTGTTTGCATGTAGTGCAGGGGGTGTTTGTGTGTAGTGAATAGACACACAGTTACACACACTGATACACATACAGACATAAATATACACATGCTGACACACAAACAGATAAAGAGACATATACACAATGACACACATAGAGACAAAAATGCTGGTCATAATTTCCCCTTTTCCCCTTTGGGTAGGAAGATGGCTTCCCTGGTGTCCAGTCTGCTGGCTAAGGCTGTTGGTTCTCTTGGTTCACTTACTGTCAGCAGGCATCTTCCCATTAAGGCTGTGATCCAGTGACATCCACAGCCGGTAATTTTATAAAGTAATCTCTGCCCCAGGATGTAACCTAGCTTTATACTGCAGTCTCTCTGTGTGGTAGGTTCAGCCTAACCCGGAGTAGACATAGCAGTGGGCAATCATGGCTCCTGTCCAAAGTGATGGAATTAAACTACTTTTAGTGCATGAAGACGCTGCCAGTAATTTCACACTTCACAAAATGACATCTCTTGTAACCCAGTCACTGACGGATATACTTGGATGAAACTCATTCCCTTTCCAAGGAGAATAATAGGTAACATTTAGCAGCCTCCCAGGAGGGCAGAAGGCACAGCTGGTACACTCAGTATTGCGTGTAGGCGTTAAATGCCAACGCTGGGCTCAAACAGTTGGTACATTGCAGCCAGGGGCCGGTGGGGCGCTGGGTTCCTAGAAATCAGATGCAAGGAAAGTGACAGGTAGAACGTGTTCAATGTACCTTTCAGGATGCAATCTCCATGTTAGGACAAACGTTCTGATATGAGTGGGACACAGGTGAAATCTGCATTAATACACAGAGTGCCAGAAAAATAATAGCGATAACAACATTGCTTTGTATTGCTGCTTGCTGGAAGATATTTCTCCAATGCTTCAGTTATGTCCAGTATTTTGTGAGTTGCAGTTTTCATCTGAGCACAATTTAGTGTTTAGTAAATCCCAGAGAATTTAAAGAGACATGCCGTACACAGTGTCCCTCGAATAGGTTATCGTGTTAGGAGATCCCCATCTCTGTGTCCTCCTAAACTGTAAAAAAATAATACATACAGACACTTAGGAAAGAACTGGGTAAGTACCGGCATGGCTTATTCACATCAAACAAGTTCTCATCACTCCTGCCAGACTCAATATTGTAGCGGATGGCACTGGGCTGTCCTGAAAATGTCTGTGAAATAAATGCATTCGTGG
Source organism: Pelobates cultripes (assembly GCA_933207985.1). NCBI lineage: Eukaryota > Metazoa > Chordata > Amphibia > Anura > Pelobatidae > Pelobates > Pelobates cultripes. The sequence continues at coordinate 370,073,540 of OW240913.1, read as the reverse complement.
GACCTGTTAGTTTCCTATGTGTTTTAAAGCCTTGTATTCTTGTGATTGTTCGGTAGTTTCGTTCCCTTAGTTTATTCGAATGAAACTACCGAACAACCAGACCTCCCCTGTGTGAAGTGTGTCCTCAATTACCCGTTGCAACATTGTTGCGAACGGGTAATTGAACAGTAAGTAGCCGTCCTTTGTTCTCATTTTAAAACTCCCGAACAGCGGTGTTTAGCCGTCGAGTGTCTGGAACTAAAATCGGACACTCGAGTAGGCGAACACCGCTGAGACCTCCACAGCCCTGGTCCGTTCGGTTCCAAACTACCAAACGGCCCCTCGTTCGGTAGATAGAGAATACCGAACGAGGGGATTCAGGCGAACCCTCCCTAGCCTCTATAGCTAGAGGTTTTCGTGTATTTTATTCCCTTATGCCAGGACCGACCGCAGGGCCCATTCACATGGAACCGGATTCGGCTATCTCCGTTCGTGCGGTCGGTCATTTTATTCCCTCCATACTTTTCCCGAACCCCTGGTCCGATCTGGGTGATTTTTGGATATGTTGTTCACCCAGATCAGGGCTATCCGGGGATGTATGATTTAAAGGGGTACCCCTACGTTTAGGGGTACATCCAGAAATGGGGGGAATTGGTGTGCTGGCTAAGGGGATTATGATGCTAGCTGAGGGGAGGGGAGGTGTGGGAGGTTACCAGGACAGGATTGGCTACTGTAATAATTACTGTAATCCCTCCCTTGCATGGGAGCATGCTTTATAAGGAGACTGTGATTAAAGGTTTGTCAGTTCTGCTCCTGAAACTGTGTGTCGTCCAGTTATTGGGATTGCTGTGGGGAGGTTGCTGTTATTTTACCTGCTGGAAACTTTGCCTATGGATTTATTATTTACTTGTTCCTGAGCCTCACTGGGATTATAAGCGGAGACAACCTGGGGAATATTGCATCTCCGCTACATTGGTTGGCAGCGCTGGGATCCAGACTCACAAGGGAACAAGGACTAATGGAATACGGATGGAGAGTGATTATGCCAAGCTTAAAAGATCCACGCTAAAAGATCTCCTGGAAGCGAAAGGCATTGCAGCCAGCAACAAAAAGAAAGCAATCCTCATTGCAGAAGTGATGGCTGAATACCAGCAGGAGGACAGGGTAATCCCTGAGCAGCAGAGTGCAGCAGATGGAGCTGAAAAAGAAGAGTTCCGGAGAGAGGTGCAGTTCAGGCTGTCCTTTTATGGAGAGAATCCAACAACGGATATTATATCCAGGACAATGTCAGAGGTACAGGAGTTTATACTGCGCCAAAGGCCACTACAGCAGCTGGAGAGGAATGCTACCACAACTACCATCACACAGGGTAAGACAAAAATTCCTTAACAAGCCTTTAAAACGTATATAGAAGCAGAGGAAGATATAGATGCTTTTCTCCAAGACTTTGAAAGGCTGTGTGCCTTGCATAATATTAGCCCAGATGAGTGGGTGCCTATTTTAGCAGGGAAGCTCACAGGGAAGGCGGCGGAAGCCTATAGAACTGTACCTGATGAGGAAATTCGGAATTACCGCCGAGTAAAAGAAGTGATCCTGGCCCGATATGCAATCACGCCAGAGGCATATCGGCGACGGTTTAGAGACCTAAAGAGAAATGACAAGGACTCTCATGTGGAATGGGCTTGCAAGTTCAATCGGGCCGCTCTGGGGTGGGTACAGTCTAATAAGGCTCGGTCCATGGAGGACTTATTGCAAATGGTGTTGTTGGAGCAATTCTATGAGGGGGTAACAGGCGAGGTCCAGGAATGGGTGAGGGACAGAAACCCTACCTCCCTTACCGAAGCTGCTAGGAAGGCCGATGAGTACTTGGATGCACGCAGGCAGCAGAAACCAGCAGCCCCAAAAGCTACTTTTAAAACCTTTGGGGGAAACAGCTACAACCCAGCTCCACCGAGGCAACTACCACCACCACCACCACCACCCGCTGTACAGCCCCGGTTTCGCCAGCCCGCTTCTGGCCCCTGTCATCACTGCCAGAAGTGGGGACATTATAAAAGGGAATGTCCCCAGCTGAGGGATCGTTCTACCTGGATTCGCCCCGGCCCACCACCACCACCACGAGAGCAGCCGCCGCCCATCACTACCAAAATATAGTGGCCACACCATATGGGTCAGCTGTTCCCATAACAACCGTGGAACAGTGGGAAGTACTACACGAGGCGGATCCAGTCCAGGCCAATGCTGATAACAGACAGCATCACAGGCAGACCGTATACTTGGAGGGTAAAGCAGTACAGGGCCTACGTGATTCGGGGGCTACCATCACCTTGGTCAAAAGTCATCTGGTCTCGGATGAAGCAAGACTAAGTAAAACTGTGGCCGTCAGGGTAGCCGGGGGAGCAGTGTACCGGCTACCTACAGCAAGGGTACATTTACATTAGGGAGCGGGGGCAGGACATGTGGAGGTGGGGTTGATGCCGCAGTTACCGGCGGAGGTTTTATTGGGGAACGATCTGGGGAGGCTCACATCTGCTTTTGAGCCCCAGACGTCCACCACAGGAGAAGCTCATCCTGTGGTCACCCGTCAACAGGCCCGCACCCAGGACTACAACACACTTCCGGAGGTTCAGGTAAGAGACCCTTCCCCTTCCCTTGACTGTGTCCCCTGGGCCTCTAGCAGTGCCTTAGAGGGCAGTCACTGACCCCACCTTGCAGGTATACAGAGACAAGGTGACACTTGAATCCCTCCGAGGGGGAGAGATTTGTCTGGGACAAGCAGCTTTTGTACAGGGAGACAGACAAGCAGATTGAGAATTCAGACCCAATAGTAGCCGAGGCAGCTAGTGGTGCACTTGGCGGTACCGAGCAGAGCTACTCAGGATAGCCTTGCGATATCCGCTATGGGACATCCCCTAGGGTCAGCCGTACTAGGTATCGACTGACCCAAAATTTCTTCTGGCCAGGGATCAGCCAGGAAGTGCGCCGGTATTGCACCACCTGCGACACCTGCCAGAGGGTAGGGAAAAGGGGAGACCGGAGGAAGGCGAAGCTACACCCATTGCCAATAATTGAGGAACCGTTTAGCAGAATAGCGGTAGACTTGGTAGGTCCCCTCAAGAAAGCCAGCCCGTCAGGCAAAAGGTACATTTTAACGGTAGTAGACTATGCTACCAGATATCCAGAGGCGGTGGCTCTGACCAACATTCAGGCTGAAGCGGTCGCGGATGCCCTCATGCAGATATTCTCCCGGTTGGGATTACCCAGGGAGATTATCTCGGATCAGGGTACCCAATTTACCGCAGAATTCACCCAACACCTCTGGAGGATCTGTGGCATTAAGCCTATTATCAGTGCCCCTTACCACCCCCAGACTAATGGGCTCTGCGAACGGTTCAATGGCACATTGAAACAAATACTCCGAACCTTCGCAGAGACCCATAAGGACTGGGAGCGGTTCCTGCCACATCTCCTATTCGCTTACCGGGAGGTGCCGCAGGAATCCACGGGGTTCTCCCCGTTTGAACTGCTGTTTGGGAGGAGGGTCAGAGGCCCCTTAGATCTTATAAGAGAGCATTGGGAGGGAGACCGGAGCGCAGATGGCACCCCCATCATACCTTATGTGTTGGCTCTCCGAGACCGCCTGGAAGCCTTAACCAGAACGGTAAGGGAAAACCTTCAGGCGGCACAGACTCGCCAGCGCACATGGTATGATCGGGGAGCCAGGGACCGTAGCTTTCAGGTCGGGCAGAAAGTGCTGATTTTAAAGCCTGTCCGACATGACAAGCTACAGGCCGCCTGGCAGGGACCTTATAGGGTGGTGGAACAGAGATGTGACACCACCTATATAATTGGCTCCTGTACAGGGGCGGGAGGGCGACGCATGCTCCATGTGAACATGATGAAGCCCTACCAAGCACGCTCCGAGGAGGTAACCGCCATATGCGCGCCCAATTCAGATGAGTCTGACAGCTTACCACTCCCAGATCTGCTGGAAGATGGGCAGATGTCTGGGGATTTAGGGGAAGTCACACTGGGAGACCGGCTGAGCCCACAGGAGCGCATCGAGGTACGGCAGCTGTTGGAAGAGAAACGAGACACGTTCTCTAACGTACCTGGGTACACCCCTCTGGCCACTCACCGGGTAGAGACCCCAGGGCAATTACCGATGCGTCAGACCCCTACCGCATCCCCGAAGCGGTAAGGGAAAACATGCGCAAGGAGATCGATGAGATGCTCCAACTGGGGGTAATTGAGCCCTCAGATAGTCCCTGGGCTTCTCCGGTAGTACTCGTACCGAAGCGGGACGGTACGACCCGCTTCTGCGTAGACTACCGGAGATTAAACGAGAAAATGGTGTCCGATGCATACCCTATGCCACGGATAGATGAGCTACTGGACAGAATGGCCAGGGGTCAATACCTCACTACCATTGACTTATGTAAGGGGTATTGGCAAATCCCCCTGGCCCCAGAGGCCATCCCGAAATCGGCCTTTGTCACCCCATTTGGCTTATACCAGTTTAAGGTCATGCCATTTGGGATGAAAAACGCCCCAGCTACTTTCCAGCGGATGGTAGACCGACTCCTGGATGGGTTCCAAGACTAC
>OW240913.1:370050495-370068856 GCA_933207985.1 Pelobates cultripes | reverse complement strand
GTGACCTGGACCACGGAGTGTGAGCAGGCATTCCAACATCTGAAAAATGCACTGATAAATGCTCCTGTCTTGGCAGCTCCCAATCCAACTAAACGTTTTCTTGTTCACACAGACGCTTCTATGTTTGGATTGGGAGCAGTACTGAGCCAAGTCGGGGCCGATGGCGGAGAACACCCCGTGGCTTACATCAGTCGCAAGCTGTTACCCAGAGAAGTAAGCTACGCCGCCATCGAGAAGGAATGCCTGGCTGTGGTGTGGGCCTTAAAGAAACTACAGCCGTATCTATATGGACAGCCTTTTTCGTTACTCACGGATCACAACCCGTTGGTCTGGCTAAACCGGGTGTCTGGGGACAATGCCAGGCTGCTGCGCTGGAGTTTGGCGCTGCAGCCTTTTGACTTTAATATTCAGTACCGCCCGGGTAAACAGAATGGCAATGCCGACGGGTTGTCAAGACAAACTGACCTGGAGAAATGATCCGTGAGTCCCCGGACATCCCCAAGCCGATCCGTGTTGGATCAGACTGTGTATGCCGGCTTGTGGGCAAGGGGGAGCAGTGTAGCGGATGGCACTGGGCTGTCCTGAAAATGTCTGTGAAATAAATGCATTCGTGGGACCTGTTAGTTTCCTATGTGTTTTAAAGCCTTGTATTCTTGTGATTGTTCGGTAGTTTCGTTCCCTTAGTTTATTCGAATGAAACTACCGAACAACCAGACCTCCCCTGTGTGAAGTGTGTCCTCAATTACCCGTTGCAACATTGTTGCGAACGGGTAATTGAACAGTAAGTAGCCGTCCTTTGTTCTCGGGGGTGGCCGCCATTCGACAAACGAACACGTGGCGGCGGCCATTTTAAAACTCCAGAACAGCGGTGTTTTGCCGTCGAGTGTCTGGAACTAAAATCGGACACTCGAGTAGGCGAACACCGCTGAGACCTCCACAGCCCTGGTCCGTTCGGTTCCAAACTACCGAACGGCCCCCCGTTCGGTAGATAGAGAATACCGAACGAGGGGATTCAGGCGAACCCTCCCTAGCCTCTATAGCTAGAGGTTTTCGTGTATTTTATTCCCTTATGCCAGGACCGACCGCAGGGCCCATTCACATGGAACCGAATACGGCTATCTCAGTTCGTGCGGTCGGTCATTTTATTTCCTCCATACTTTTCCCGAACCCCTGGTCTGATCTGGGTGGTTTTTGGATATGTTGTTCACCCAGATCAGGGCTACCAGGGGATGTAGGATTTAAAGAGGTACCCCTACGTTTAGGGGTACATCCAGAAACAGGGGGAATTGGTGTACTGGATAAGGGGATTATGATGCTGGCTGAGGGGAGGAGATGTGTGGGAGGTTACCAGGACAGGATTGGCTACTGTAATAATTACTGTAATCCCTCCCTTGCATGGGAGCATGCTTTATAAGGAGACTGTGATTAAAGGCTTGTCAGTTCTGCTCCTGAAACTGTGTGTCGTCCAGTTATTGGGATTGCTGTGGGGAGATTGCTGTTATTTTACCTGCTGGAAACTTTGCCTATGGATTTATTATTTACTTGTTCCTGAGCCTCACTGGGATTATAAGCGGAGACAACCTGGGGAATATTGCATCTCCGCTACAAATATCATACTTCATTCCTGAACATACATGAACGGAGCTATTCAACAAACACACTTACCCTACTGTGCCGCCGTCTCTGTAGTATGCCTTTTATGAATGGCAGGTGATTTCCTACATATCCCGTAAACCACAGCAAACACTGAAACTTCCCTTTTTTATTTAGTAACATTCAGTCTATTCCATTCTTAAAATGTGATTTGTTTCCCGTCTGGAGAGTCCCTCTAATGTGTTATCTGTCCTTCTAGAGTGGCTTATTCAGTACCAACCCAAAGAGGAGACTTCCCCCATCTTCCCATTTCCTCTGGTCATCCACAGCATGTAGCAAATTAATCCGAGCATTCCGTCCACAATCCATAAAACAATGGTTTCATTTTAAAGGACAGCAGAATCCCGTCATTTATCTGGAGAGCTCCCCCCCCCCACACACACACATTGCCATAAACTACAAAGTATTGGCTGTGTATTAGATAAGAAGCATTTATCCAGTTAGATCCTTTATTTAGACACGGACACAGGTTTTGTAATTTCGGCTAAATACCAAAATAAATTCAAGTTAGTTAAATAAGGAATATGGGCTTAAAGTGAAGTCCCTCGGCTTTAATTTTAGGGTATTCATGTCTAGATTGGAGAGGGTTTAGGAATTACAGCTCTATGCAGACCCCTCTTTTTCAAGGGACCAAAAGTAATTGGACAAATGTCTCAAAAACTGTTTCATGGACAGGTTTGGGCTATTCCTTGTTATTTCTCCATAAATTAAGCAGATTAAATGTCTGGAGTTGATTCCAGGTATGGCATTCTAATTTGGAGGCTATGCTGTGAACCCATGACATGTGGTCAAAGGAGCTCTCAATGCAAGTGAAACAGGCCATGCTTAGGGAGCAAAAAATAATAATAAACACATCAGAGAGATAGCAAGAACATTAGGAGTGGTAGTGGAGACATGGAGCAGTGCGTGGCAGCCACCAGGTAAGAAAGTAAAGCAGAATCCCGTCTTACCTGGTGGCTACCACGCTCCGCTCCATGTCTCCAATACCATGCACCACTCCATGCATCCACTACCATGCCTTGCTCCATGTCTCCACTACCACGCCTTGCTCCATGCCTCCAATACCATGCACCGCTCAATGCCTCCAATACCACAAACCGCTCCATGCCTCCACTACCATGCACCGCTCCATGTCTCCAATACCACGCACTGCTCCATGCCTGCAATACCATGCACCGTTCAATGCCTCCAATACCACGAACCGCTCCATGCCTGCAATACCATGCACCGCTCAATGCCTCCAATATCACAAACCGCTCCATGCCTGCAATACCATGCACCGCTCAATGCCTCCAATACCATGCACCACTCCATATCTCCACTACCACGCCTTGCTCCATGCCTCCAAAACCACGCACCGCTCAATGCCTCCAATACCACGAACCGCTCCATGCCTCCACTACAACGCACCACTCCATGACTCCACTACCACACACCGCTCCGTGCCTGCAATACCATGCACCGCTCAATGCCTCCAATACCACGCCCCACTCCATGCCTCCAATACCATGCACCGCTCCATGTCTCCAATACCATGCACCGCTCCATGCCTCCAATACCACGAACCGCTCCATGCCTGCAATACCACAAACCGCTCCATGCTCCAATACCATCAACCGCTCCATGCCTCCACTACCATGCACCGCTCCATGTCTCCAATACCACGCACCGCTCCATGCCTGCAATACCGCCGCTCCAGCACGCCACTACCATGCAAGCTCCATGTCTCCAATACCACGAACGGCTCCATGCCTCCACTACCATGCAATACCACTCGCATGCCATCTGCCTCAATACACCATATTCCATGCATACCATACCACACGCACCGCTCCATGCCTCCAATACCACGCACCGCTCCATGCCTGCACCACGCACCGCTCCATGCCTCCAATACCACGCACCGCTCCATGCCTGCAATACCACGCACCGCTCCATGCCTCCAATACCACGCACCGCTCCATGCTCCAATCGCCCATCCAATACCACTAAATCAAATTGTTCAAAACCACTTTACTACTTACAATAGGGACATCAGTGCACACATGGCACCATAACAACTACGGCAAACAGTAGTGGTTTTGGTGTTTGAAGTTCCCCTTCAATGGTATAGAGTGACAGTGTAATAGATACAGTCTGCTCAGTGTGTTTAGTTTGTGTAAAAGGTCTTTCGAGGGGTTCTGTGTTACAGTTATATTATTTATTATGCATTGTTAGATAATCAGCAACTTCCAAAGCACCTGGTAAAAAAAACATAAACTAAAGTAACCACGTTAAAATATTTATAATTTATCTTTGCTTGAAATATCGCTGTGAAATCCTTTATCTGGGGCATTGCAAGGAGAGGCAACTGGTGCAGAACTGGAGAAATGAACGGCCTCGTCAGACAAAGGGCTGCGTTCAAACATAAAAAGTCACTCTGCATGGACTGCAGACACAGAGCCTGTGACAAACTGTCAAACTCGCTAATGTTCCTGGAACGACTGAAGAAATATCAAACAATGTGCTAATGCATGTAAAGTCTTCTTACATCCACAGAAATGGGCAAGAAATGACGGGCTGTCACAGTGCTCATAGTGATGACTATATTTACAATATTTACAGGAAAGCTTAGAACAACCTTTGCCAGTATAAAATACCCTTAGGTGAACCCAGACCTTGCGGAGGACCTGTTTTTAGGCTAAAGTAGTTTCATTCAATTAGTGTCACCACTCAGTTAGGACTTATTGCCCTGGCTATGTACACATTTACATGTACATACTTTTATTATTATTATTATTATTTAGAAAGTGCAAACAAATTCCACAGCGTTGTATAACAGGTGGACTAACAGACAAGTATTTCAAAAATACTAGTTGGACGCACAGGAACAGAGGGTGCTGAGGGCCCTGCTCAAACCAGCTCACATTCCAGAGGGAGTGGGGTAAAGTTACACACGGGGTTAGGTTAAAAGGAATTTTATGTGCAGGTAAAGTAGGTTACTAGAATTGTTTATACATTTTTTTTAATGGTATAAGAGTGGAAGCAGGGTGAGTTACCAAGGTGCAGTGGTGTATTCTGGTTTTGTGCTGCCCAAGGCATGTCAATTAGTGAAATAAGTATTTGATCATCTATCAATCAGCAAGATGTCTGGCTCCCAGGTGTCTTTTATACAGGTAACAAGCTGAGATTAGGAGCACTCACTTAATCTCAGCTCGTTACCTGTATAAAAGACACCTGTCCACAGAAGCAATCAAATTCCAAACTCTCCACCATGGCCAAGACCAGAGAGCTGTCCAAGGATGTCAGGGACAAGATTGTAGATCTACACAAGGCTGGAATGGGCTACAAGACCATCGCCAAGCTTCTTGGTGAGAAAGTGACAACAGTTGGTGCAATTATTCGCTAATGGAAGAAAAACAAAATAACTGTCTCCCTCTGTCTTGTGCTCCATGCAAGATCTCAAACCATGGATATTCAATGATCATGAGAACGGTGAGGAATCAGCACAGAACTACATGTAGAATCTTGTTAGTGATCTCAAGGCAGCTGTGACCATAGTCACCAAGAAAACAAGTGGTAACACACTATGCCGTGAAGGACTGAAATCCTGCAGTGCCCCCGCAAGGTCCCCCCGCTCAAGAAAGCACATGTACAGGCCCATCTGAAGTTTGCCAATGAACATCTGAATGATTCAGATGAGAACTGGGTGAAAGTGTTGTGGTCAGATGAGACCAAAATCGAGCTCTTTGGCATCAACTCAACTTGACGTGTTTGGAGGAGGAGGAATGCTGCCTCTGACCCCAAGAACACCATCCCCACCGTCAAACATGGAGGTGGAAACATTATGCTTTGGGGGTGTTTTTCTGCTAAGGGTACAGGACAACTGCACCACATCAAAGGGACGATGGATGGGGCATTATACCATCACATTTTTGGTGAAAACCTATGTGGCGGACCACCGCCACTAAGTACCATGCCCACAGAATATTTATATGTTTTGCCCTTGTATTTTGTGTTCCCAAAGCTTATTCCCATGATTTTCCCTTGTATTCTGTGTTTCCCCATGTAATTGTGATGCATTCGTAACGAGGTGTGAAAACCACAAACTGCAAGGGAAACAAGCGGGGCGTGCTTCCCCTGGTTGGCCGCCGGTAAATATAACCGAATGCCAACCAGGGAAAGCATTTGTTTCCCAAACAGGCCTGCTGCACGGTTTCAGGTCCCCGAGTCAGGGATCGCTCTACCTGCTCCTAACAGAGCTATAGTCACTATTTCCCCTACCCGGCAGCTACGAGGCCAGAGAGAAGTAACCACAAGAGAGAGGCACGAGCCCAAGCGGAATCCCTGGAGCTGTGAGTCGGCTGCACAGCCACATGGGTCCCGCTGGCTGTCTGGAAGTCCATGCTGACCAATGGGAGACGGAGCGCCCATTCAAACTGGATTTGTGCCATTCTCCTAGTTGGTCGGCATGAGTGAGCGCTGATTGGTCGCTGCAGGGCTCAGATGACCAATCAAAGAGTGTGCGCCCTTTGAAAATGGGTTTTTGCGCCCTTTCTGCTGATTGGTGCCACCGGGTTTTGTGCGCTTTCTTCTGAATGGATGGCGATACTCCTCTCCTCCCTGTGAGCTGATAGATGCAATTTGGTTTTGCGCCTTTCAGCTGATTGGTTGTTGCTTGGTTTGGGCACGAAGTTTGAATTCACCGGTCTAAACCAAGCAACTTCATGGAACTAATTTTGGGGATGTACAGAGCCTTAGACGACGATTTCTCAGGCTCTGCTTTTTGCAGGGATCCCAGATGTAGGTTTTTTTCTATGTGACCCCTTCCCTTCACGGGGTGCAAAGCCCCAAAGGTTACCCCCCCTGTGGAATTTGTTTTAATGTGTGTCCCTGTGTACTGTTGTTATCTGTCAGAGAGGGAGATTGTTATCTGTAACCCAATCTAAGGATTGTGTTGAAATGAATGGAGACTTATTTCACTCATTGACAAGCATAGTGACATAGTTACATAGTTACAAAGCTGAAAAGAGACTGGCGTCCATCAAGTTCAGCCTTCCTCACACTTGTTTTTTGCTGTTGATCCAAAAGAAGGCAAAAGAAAAAATAAGTTTGATGCACTTCCAATTTTGCAACAAACTAGGAAAAAAATTCCCTCTTGACCCCAGAATGGCAGCCAGATTTATCCTTGGATCAAGCAGTTATTACCCTACATTGAAAAATTATATCCTTGAATATTCTGTTTTTGCAAGTATGCATCTAGTAGCTGTTTGAACATTTGTATGAACTCTGATAAAACTTCTTCAGGCAGAGAATTCCACATCCTTATTGTTCTTACAGTAAAAAAACTTTTCTTTGTCTTTGACAAAATCTTTTTTCTTCTAGTCTAAACGCATGACCTCGTGTCCTATGTAAAGTCCGGTTTCTGAATATATTTCCACACAATGGTTTGTATTGGCCCTGAATATATTTGTATAATGTTATCATATCCACTCTCGATGTTTTTCTAAACTAAAGAGATTTAAATTTGTTAACTTTTCTTCATAACTGATATATTCCATTCCTTTTATTAATTTTGTAGCCCGGCTCTGCACTTTTTCTAGTGCCATAATATCCTTCTTTAGAACAGGTGCCCAAAATTGCACAGCATATTCAATATGTGGTCTTACCAGTGATTTATAAAGAGGCAAAATTATATTCTCGTCCCGAGAATGAATGCCCTTTTTCATGCATGACAATACCTTACTGGCCTTGGCCACTGCTGATTGACATTGCACATTGTTGCATAGTTTGTTGTCTATAACAATTCCCAAGTCCTTTTCTTGTGTTGTTATCCCTAATTCGCTTCCATTAAGGGTATACGTTGCTTGTGTATTCTTTACGCCGAAGTGCATAACTTTGCATTTTTCAACATTAAATTTCATCTGCCATGTCCCTAGTCTATTTAAATCCCACTACAGCAAAGTAATACCCTGCTCACATTTTATTACTTTACAGAGTTTTGTGCCATCTGCAAACACTGATACATGACTTTCAATGCTGTCTTCAAATCATTTATAAACATGTTAAATAGAAGGGACACCCCTTACCACTTTTGTCCAGATTGAAAATTTACCATTAATGACAACTCTTTGTACTCTGTTTTTAAGCCAATGTTCTACCCAAGAACAAGCATTTTCATCTACACCAATTTCCTTGAGTTTGAACACAAATCTATTGTGTGGAACTGTATCAAATGCTTTGGCATATCTATATGTATCTATATTTCTATTTATAACTTTTTTGACATGTTTTTCTGGATTTTTTTTTTTTTGTGTGTCTCTCACTGTCAGAATACACCTACCATTAAAATTATAGACTGATCTTTTCTTTGTCAGAGGGCAAATGTTCAAAATCAGCAGGGGATCAAATACTCCCCCTCATTGTATGTTGTGCAGTACACAGATAGAAACACCTCCCCCTATTTGATTCAAAGATCAAGTGAGAAAAAGTATCCAATAGAGAGATGAACAGTAACAAATAATGTATTTATTTAATATCTGAATATAGATAGTTTTACTGCTCCTCCCTTGTTCCACTCATCTTTTTTTTTTAGTTATCTCTTTCTTTGACGCCATAGGCAGAATCCAAACAAACATGTTCAGTCATTGTGCAGCCTTTTTGGTTCGTCATTTGGGTTCATTTCGGCTCAGAGTCTGGGAATTCGCTCCAGCATTCATTCGGCCCAAATGCATGCAGGCGCTTATTCACATATACAGATACATTTCCACCCACAGAAACACATAGAAACTGCCACACAAATATACACACATATACACTGCCACATACAAATGCACAAATACATATACACATATACACTTTATGATATACACACACATGCACATTGACACACATGAACAGATACACTGACATTCATGCACAGATACACACACAGATACAAATTCAAACACTGGCTTATATGCACACAACACACACACACACACGTATACACTCACTTTTTCTCCAAGCTCAGCTCTTCTCCCTGTGTTGTGCACTTCACATGTTTTCTCCCTGGGCCTCAGTAAGCTTCTCTGCAGCCCTAAGAATAATAGGCATTGGTAGGCCTCCTGACCCTCCAGGGCCTAATGCATTCCCTACCGATAGCGCTGCTCCAGACACACACTGCATGTTACTGTGAGTATTATTGATGTGGAGCTCTGAGATACACTCATACACACTGCATGTTACTGTGAGTATTATTGATGTGGAGCTCTGAGATAGAGTCATTAACAATCAACTTCTAAGCTCCTGGAAAACAAAGATAGATAAATAGGAAAGAGAGAGGATTTGTATCACAAAAAAGCACTATTTATGAAAAGAGGTCCATTTGTAAGGCATGGTGCCCGCCTTGGGTCACATCCGAACCAGTTAAGGAAGCGTTGATATGAGCCTGTTACAAAGTAACTGTCACTGCAATACCTGCAGAATGTTGGGGAACGATCAGACATGTTCTGTGGGAGCTTGCCAATTCAATGGAAAACACGATGGCGCTGGTTGGTCTCTCAGGCACAATACATTCGTTTATGAAGTGCATAAAAGCATCACTGGCCGGACCTTAACGGACCCAGAGAATCTGTTCAGTCCATATGTGAACACTTAATTACTGGGCATGATGTGCTATAATTCCTCCGGCTCATGGATTGATTGCATTCATATCAATTTCCTTCTGTCTATTGATTTCCCAAACACAGGATGAAATAAATGACCCTGTTGGTTAAGGGCCATCTGTCTGGTTAGAGAAACATAAGCTCTTTCAGCATTGTTTTCCTGCACAATCCTAGTTCCGTGGTTTGTAAAATAATAATCCTGCCAGCGGATTAAAGGGTTAATGATGGATTTATTGTGGTCATGTCAGAGACAAATTAATATCCCACGGGGCCCCCGGTAGCTTACCAGTTTGGGGCACCCTCTACCACCTTTACATAGCGATGGTTAATGAGGCCAAACAAGTTCATGGTGTCCAGGGCCCCTATCTATCCCCTAGGCATTAGACTGCCACATAGGGTCACCTAATGGTTAATCCTGCTCTGATGGCCTGATATTTAGTTTGGAGTGCATTTACACAGCGCTGACATCAAGGAAAGTACATAAAGATTTTTCCTGCAGCCCCTGGAGGAGAGACATCCTACCAGACCTGTCAGATCTCAAGAGGTTTCTTCTTCAGTGTCCTGTGGTTAGATGCCCACTTTTACCCCATGACAGATCACTTCAAAGCGGTTATTGTTCCTTCTGCTTCGATATCCCTGGACACCTCCAGACCTGCTCCAACCACTGTGCCTGTTTTTCAGATACCACGTTTACCATGTTCCTGGTAATTTTCTGGCCAAGCAGTTCCAGAGAGACGTTCCAGATTCCCTTACTAATAGGACATAAATGATAGACAATTACATTACAGAACATTAAAAATCAAATTGCTTAGTTTTGTGTAAGTGTTGCAGTACAGATTTCAATTCACCTAATATTGATGTTTAGGGAATAAGATAAAAAAATTACTGGACACCGGGCTAAGTGGTTTATAACAGATTTCTTTCCGTAAACAAATTGAATACTATGAATGAATGGTGAACACAGCGCATAAACTTCATGGTGTTTCACACAGAGATTATACACGTGGTTCCAAAAATAGCTTCCATGAGCTGTAACGTGGGATGACACAGAGGTTACACGGACCCAATGTAGCAGAGTAGCACATCAATCTACAGTACAGCTTGAACGGTGAAATATTGACCGGTTTAGAATAGTAACAGTCAGGGCCTAAACAAGGATTCTTTCCGCCCTTGGAAACAATCCATTTTACCGCCTCTTAATGAATGCAAATACATTCCCTCAAAGGTTTATTCACTAAACTCTGAATTGCAGTGAAGAGACATTTAGGGAAAGAGACACACTGAGTAGACATTAAAGGGAAACTACAACAAACTTGTTTTCCTGGCACTATAGCTTCCCCCTCCATCAAGCGGTGGAGAGCAGTCCCTGAATGGCTGCACTGGAGGGAACCTTCCTGGTGGGTCCCCTCTGCAGGTTGGCGCCCCAGGCTAATGACTTATTCGCCTTATGGTAGCGCCAGCCCTGATAGCAGTCATAAGGGGTGGATTTCCTATTGTCCCTATGTGCATCTGCAAAGATAAAAACATAACATAACCCAACCTCCACCCCCCTTATAATTTTACCAAACCTCCCTTATTATAGCAATGAGAAACAGACAACAGATGGAAGGTAAAAACCATAATTGGTTGCTTTCATTAACTATAATGAAAAGGCATCCAACATTTAACCAACAAATTAAAAAACAAATACTAACACAGAATAACTGACTAGGGTGGAAGCACTGAGGCCCTAACTAAATGCCTCAGACCACAAGAGGATGTGGCTCCCACCTAATCCTGCAGCAGAGCCCCAGTGCTTCTTCCTAAGGAGAGGCATAATGGAACGCAGGGGAGATCTTCTGGCCAAGCACCTCACTGAGATATTCTGAAAGGGCTCTAAACAGGCTACACCGGGAAGGGAGAACGCCTGTCCTCCATCTCTGCATCACCCTGGAGCTGGACCTTCTCGGAGGAGAGGGAAACAGGACATTACCCTTGCTTAACAGAGCAGTGGTGCTGCCAGGCAGAAGTAACTGACAGCTACCGTAGTAGAGTTGAAAAACTAAACTGGGCACAGACTAAGCAGGCATTGCACCCCAACTAAGGAGAGGTAAAACTCAGTGCCACCACCACAAGCAAACCCACTGCCGAAAACCCAGGGCAGGAAGGGCGAGAAAACCTGAAGGAGAAGCAGAGAGAGATGGGGAGGCTAAAGAGACCCCCGATAATGTATGAAGAGGCCCCTCCCTCCTGCCACACAGTAACCATGTAATTGCACTGCCCTCCAAGGAGACAATTACTTAATTCGTTACATGCCCACTAGGGGGCCTTCCATTCATGCAGTATTGAAACAAGAGACTAGTTTGTGATACGTGCTAGAACATTCCCGAGCAAGCAGGGATTATTGACACACAAGCCGTTATATGTTGTTATAATGGTGCCTGTGCTCACGTTACTTCGCCATCCTACACATAACATGCCACCAGGAACGTCTGACACCAACCATTCCAGTCAGACAGAAAGGCATCCAGCGTTAGCAACACCAGGCATCCAGCGTTACTGGAAGACACTGTATATCAGGGTGACTCTGTGTGAAAACTACACTGTCACAAGCTGCCGCCAATCCGAGACTCCCGAGTCTTACCATAAACACCAAGTATAACAGCATGGAGTAACTCTACTTAACTTCTAATTCCTTTTACACCATGCAAGACGCCATACGTGATTCACAGCGTATTCTGTATGCTGGTTCCTGATTCAATATTCTGACCCCATTGAAATGCAATACCTGGTTAATATGTTCATTCTGAGATTTTCCTGTAGAGTAAGACCCCTCTAAAATTAACACCTTGTACTGTCTCTGTGGAGACAAGTTGGACTGCCGTCGTCTCTGACTGCAAACTTGGTGGAAATGGTGAGCGGATAATAGTGAATTAACCTGATAATATATTGGGCAGAGCCCTCTCCCCGCACCCCAGCGTTTAACTAGATCATCAAGCTCAGATCCAGCACAGATCAGTGTCGTCAATTTAATGACCTTTCTCTGCAATCAGATTTACTTTGCGAATTCCATCTCTTTCTCTTATAATAATGTCCACATACAGGGAAATCTCCTAGCTCACAGCAATCAGACTGAACATCTCTGGTGATTTCCATCCACTTTCCATTATATAAATCAATATTTAATAATATTACTTGCACAGGTCTCTGCGTATTATTTAATTGGAGAGAAAAGTAGAGACATAGTCAAAACACGGAGCGTGGAAGTGTTACACAGAACACGGCTCTGAGAGATACTTTCCAGGTATTCGAGAAATATTGTCACTGTAAAAGAAATGAAACTGATTTCACTTGTTTTATCTAAAGGGGGATTTCAGTTTTTGTGCTAAGGTAAGAATAAAGTTTTCCTTTATTTTTTTACTGTTGGCATCTAATTCTATCTTTGTATCAAAATTTACAACCCCCATACACTCTGCAAACCTAGTGGGTTACAGGAGCACAAACCCATGGCTAATGTGGCTGTGGGATAACTTCAGATGGTACTTCAAAGGCAAGTAAGTAACGTTAAAATACAAATTTTAACTTAACTTGAGTTATTATCAGACAAAGCTCTTCCATGTGCCAACGGAAACAAAAATGGGCCATTTCATGGGAATGTGATCGATTCCTGTGAAGAAACTAATTAACAAAGATTCTCAGAGACCTGTTATTAGTATACAACATGGACAGGTAGAGGTGGGAAGTGGGGCCTGGGCTGGCATGGTGCGTGCCAGTGACAAACACTTGTGATTGGGATATGACAGTGACACTTGAGATAGGTGTGTGCCTGTGACACATAATTGTGATAGGGGTGTGACAGTGACACTTGTGATACAGTCATGCTAGTGATACACACATGTGATAGGGGCGTGCCAGTATCAAACACTTGTGATAGGTGCGTGCCAGTGACACACACTTGTGATAGGGGTGTGCCAGTGACACAATTGTTATAGAGGTGTACCAGTGACACACACTTGTGATAGGGGTATTACAGCGACACTTGTGATAGATTATGTTATTTGCATTCAACATAGACAGGTAGGGATGGGAAGTTGGGGCTGGGCTGGCATGGGGTGTAACCGTGACAAACACTTGTGATAGGGACATGCCAGTGACACACTTTTGATAGAGGTGTGACAGTGCCACAAACTGGTGATAGGGACGTGCTAGTCTATACGTGTACTGGGCTCCTGAGTGATGGCCCAATCCAACATTCCTTTTAGAGAGCATTGAGAACCCGATGAGCATGTGTGGTGAGCACTGCGTACGCAGATAGTTTTCCCATCTGAGAATATTGTATTTACTGCTGTCTTATGAACTTTTTTGTCATGTGACTATGTTTTCCTCGGTCAGTGCCTCACTGGACTCACCTTCAGTGGCTTTCAGTATGATGTGGACTTAAGCCAGCAAAATAAACATTGCAGTTTGTAAAAAAAGGCAGTGTTTTACATTTCATGGGTTAAAAGGTCAGTAACACTGCACCCAGAACACTTCGTTCACATTGCTAATTCATTATACAGGTATCAGCCACATGAGACCTGTGAGATTGTGGGATGGCTCTGTCTCTTTTGGAGACGGCTACAGCCTTCTATTTCATGTGATGATGCCATGAGTGTTGAGCAGGGCCGGACTGGGGATACAAAGCAGCCCTGGAAAAAAAATTTGTGCCAGCCCCATAAGTCACTGCGCCATATATTGTCGCGTGTAATATGTAAGGCTATGTCTTGCCAGGACAGATGATTGAGTAATATATATATATATATATATATATATATATATTGCTTTTTCTAATATAAAATATTGGTCCTTTCAGGGTAAAACGTTTAATTATACGGTAAGCATACGCACATGCAGACACAGGCAATTTCACTGACATTTCAGTGACACACACAAGCTCATTGATACACAGCCTCATAGACAAACAATCTTACTGATTTTTCAAACAAAGAAAACTTTGGAAGAAACATTAGAGCCAACTGAGGAAGCCTGTTAATCAGGCGAAACGCGTTTTGGACACTCATTTTCAACTTTGATAGACTTTTTATTGGACTATATCTATACCTAATATATATTGGTTTAGTATATTGCCATTTTGTTATTTTATCTACAAATAAACAAGAATTATTTTCCAAGATTCCTGGCATACTGAGCATCTTTTGAAGACCATCAGGAGAAATAACAAGCAATCAACAAAAGAAGGGTTTGGACAACCCCCTAATGGTCCAAGAGAACATACTTTAAGAGTCATATGACGGTATGACTCTATCCTTGTGAGTGCTTTTATTCTCATTTTTTATATGCTATATATTGTATAGATATACTACGCTATTTGCATATATTCTATTTTTCAGATTGTTCAAGATACTCCACAGCTCCACCTATAACTCTGTATGTATTATAATCTTACTGATATACATCAGCTCATTGACATAAAAACACAAGCTCACTCACTAGCAGGCACACGCATGCAAGCAAGCTCACTCACTAGCAGACGCACACACAGCTTAATGTGGTGGTACTGGTGTCTATAGCATGTCCCTACAGGTTTTTCAATGTAAACACTGACTTTTCAGAGAAAAGGCAGTGTTTACATTGCTTCAAAGTGACACTGCTAGTGACAGTCACTCAGACGGTCACTAGAGGTGCTTCCTGTGTTAGTGCCCTCCAGCCCTCGCGCGCTGCTGAATGAGACTGGCGCCGGAATATGACGTCATATTCCGGCGCCGGTCTCATTCAGCTGCGTGCTGGGGAGCAGAGCCAGCGCAGCTCGCGCAACTCCCTCAGCGGCCGCCAGGACAAGTCCGCCAGCGGCCGCCAGCGGCCGCCAGCGGCCGCCAAAAGACCTCCCCAGCGGCCAGGGGAGGGCTGGCAGCCTTAGGCCTGGGGGGCAAAACCAGTCAAGTAGACTGGTGCACCTGCCCAGGATCAGAGCCGGTGCAAGGATTTTTGCCGCCCTAGACAAAATAAAAATTTGCTGCCCCCACATGTCACATCACAATGCCCCACCCATATGATCTGCAATATGAACTAACGCCAGTGCTGCACACAGTGTGTGTTTACATTAAAAAGCCTGCAGGGACCAGCTATAGACACCAGAACCACTTCATTAAGCTATAGTGTCCCTTTAATGTGATGTAAATTATAGATTAGTGTCACTAATAATATACTAGATTGCCTACTTACAAGCAGATGAGGATGATGATGGGCTGCAGTTTGGCTCCACTGGTCTGGTGTAGAACAGGATCTCTGGAGGCTGTTTGCAACTGTGGTCACAAAATTCAGTGTTCTGGGAGAATTGGAAGCAGCTCAATTTTTTGGGGACCCTTACACAGCTCAAGGTCTGGGCCCCAGGGCCTGACGGTGAGTATGCCCATAAGGCCCACTCATAAGTTCCACCCACCCATGAGTTCGCTCACAGGGAGTGGAGTGTGTAGGGGATGTGTTATGTGCTATTGTAGAGGATCTAATATGTGTGCTTATGGTATGTAGTGTATAGGGTTACCAGTTTGTGCAGGTGATGTAGTGTTTTTGTGTGTAGTGGAAGCAGTGTGTATTTGTGTATAAGGGATGTATATGTGTTTCTGGTTGTGTGTAAGGGATGCATTGTGTGAATCTGTGTTTGTATGCATAAGGGATGCAAGGTGTGTGTCTGTATGTGTGTGCATGAGATGCATTGTGTTTCTGTGTGTATGTAAGAAAAGAAGTGTGTGTGTTTGCATTGTCTGTTTCTGTGTATGTGTGCAAAGGATGGATTGTCTTTATGTGTAAGGGTTGCATTGTGTGTGTGTGTGTAATGGATGCATTGTGTGTTTCTCTGTGTGTAAGGGAAGCATGTTGTGTTTCTGTGTATGTATAGGGATGCATTGTGTGTGTGTGCGCGCGTAGTGTGAAAGAGCTCCCTGTCTTGGCCCCTGTCCTATAGAGCTGCCCCTTCTTCTTATTCCCCCCCTCCCCTCTTCTTATTCCCCCCCTCTTTTTATTCCTCCCCTCTTCTTATTCCCCTCCCCTCTTCTTATTCCCCTCCCTCCCCTCTTCTTATTCCCCTCCCTCCCCTCATCTTATTCCCCCCTCCCCTCTTTTTATTCCCTCCCTCCTCTTCTTATTCCCCCCTCATCTTATTCCCCCTCCCTCTTTTTTCCTCCCTCACCTCTTATTCCCCCCCTCCCTCTTCTTATTCCCCCCTCCCTCTTCTTATTCCGCCCTCACTCTTCTTATTCCCTCTCCCCATCATCTCCCCTCCTTTTTATCCCCCCTCTTTTTACCCCCCTCCCTATTCTTACCCCCTCCCCTGTAGCGTGGCCGAGCTGCACTCCGGTCCGCGGTGGCCGGCCGGAGGCACACTGAGTGTGCACTTCCTGTCAGTCCGGCCGGTTACAGGAAACAGAAACTCCGCGCGGAACAGGAGTTTCTGTTTCCTGTAACCGGCCGGACTGACAGGAAGTGCACACTCAGTGTGCCCCTTCCTATCACTCCGGCCGGCCACCGCGGACCGGAGTGCAGCTCGGCCACGCTACAGGGGAGAAGCTGCAGCCGCCTGACCGCTCTTCACAGAGCGCTCAGGCGGCTGCAGTATTTAAAGGGCCGGCCCCAGGTGCCGACGGCCCACCGGGAAATTTCCCGGTATCCCGGTGGGCCAGTCCGGCCCTGGTGTTGAGCCATTTAATGTAGTGTAGGTTCACATATAGTGGTACCCTAGGGTGATTTACCCAGAATGCACTGTGTTGAGCTTTTGTGCTTTCTTGGTTACCATCGTTCACTCTGTTTTTGGTTTGACTGCCAAATCATTGTCCAACACGAAAGTCATAATGTGGAGTCTGAGGAACAGAACGACAGGCTAATGCTGGAGAGATAAACTATTACTTTAAAGCTTTTAGTGGTTCTAAAGTAAGCTGGATAAATGGCAGAAACCACTAGCGAAGGCTCCAGGGTTCACATCCATTACATTAATAAATGAGAACCGTCTAGATGGGAACTAATACATCTAACAACAGAGTAAGGTAAGATAGAAAAATAGGTAAGGATCCATCGTAACACTTTACGTGATCGATAATACTAGTGTAACAATATTTGGTAAACGGAGCGTCTTTGCAGAGTGCTTTGATATAACATAATACAATGTTTGTTTAATTGTGAATTTCTGTCGCTGTTACACAGTCTCTATATCTGTTACTAGAAATATGTTATTCTTTATATGTCATAAATGTAAGATGATTTCTTAAATATATTTGACTTTTGCTAATTCCAACAAAATTCAAAGGTTAAATATTTTCCTTAAAGTGGAGTTACCAGACTTGTCCTTTAGATTGATTCAAACTTGATTGCCCTCAAATAGGTCACGTTCAGCAATGGGAAACTCAGATAATACCTAGAATGGAGGTAATTCACTATAGAGACCATCTTTAAAGGGATCTGACCAACGTCTCAGAATGAATCTAGTCTGGCTCCAAACAAAGGCAAATATCTAAGGAATTACATTCAAAACATTTCCTGAATTTTCTTATCGGTAAGTAATTAAGTTGGTCCACCTATTGGTTATTAAAGGAACACTATAGGGTCAGAAAGATAAACATGTATTCCTTCGCCTATAGTGTTAAAACACCATCTAGTCCCCCTGGCCACTATTGCACCCCTAAATATAGTAACATCTTACTTGTATTCAAGTCTGCAGCTGCTGCTTATGCCCCTGATATGCCTGCTTCTGCTGACATCTTCAGAAGTGTTTATCACAGCCAATCACAATGCTTTGACATATGATTGGCAGAGCTTGTCAAGAAGGCAGATCAGGAGCAGAGCCAGAACTAGCCAAACACAGCCCTGGCCAATAAGCATCTCCTCATAGAGATGAATTGAATCAATGAATCTCTATGAGGAAAGTTCAGTGTCTGCATGCAGATGGTGGAGGCACTGAATGTCAGTCACACTGTGCAGCACTGCCCCAGAAAGCACCTCTAACAGCCACCTGATGAGTGGCCAGTGTAGGTATCACTAGGCCGTGATGTAAACACAACCGTTAACCTGAAAAGACAGTGTTTACTGCAAAAAGCCTGAAAGGAATGATTCTACTC
>OW240913.1:369996698-370038445 GCA_933207985.1 Pelobates cultripes | reverse complement strand
CATGCACACTGGCAAAACCGCACACACACATCCCTACACATACACAGAATGACACACATACCTTCACATACACAGATACAAGGTAATAGAATATACAGGCATAACTCCAGGTACTGAAGGTGTATTTATTGGAGGGTAGAACACGTTTCAGCCCTTGGGGGCCTTAATCATGTTTAAGTCCCTCTAGGGCTGAAAAGTTGCACTTTTATGTGGTGTTCTACCCTGGAATAAATACACCTTCGGTACCTGGTGTGTTGCCTGTATATTCTATTACCTTGTATTGTTGGACGGATTAGCAGTGTCTATCTATTCCAGAGCACCTTTGAGGCTGTGGACCAGAGTGAAAAGCGGAACCTGAGTGCAGTGGACGACGTTGTCTGTGGTACACACACAGATACATACTCACAGATTCACACACTGACACTCCGATACACACAGATGCCCACATACCTAAACATACACACTGACACACACAGATGTCCACATACCTAAACATACGCACTGGCACACAGATGCACACATACACACTGACACACACAGATGTCCACATAACTAAACATACGCACTGGCCCACAGATGCACACATACACACTTACCTAAACATACACACTGACACACACAGATGTACACAGATGTACACATATCTAAACATACACACACAGATGTCCACATACCTAAACATACACACTGGCACACACAGATGTCCACATATCTAAAACATACACACTGGCACACACAGATGTCCACATATCTAAAACATACACACTGGCACACACAGATGTCCACATACATAAACATACACACTGACACACACAGATGTCCACATACATAAACATACACACTGACACACACAGATGTCCACATACATAAACATACACACTGACACACACAGATGTACACATACCTAAACATACACACTGACACACACAGATGTCCACATACATAAACATACACACTGACACACACAGATGTACACATACCTAAACATACACAAATTGCAGCTTCCATAATGTTAAGCACCCTCCCCTCTGCTTAAATACCTTTTTCTTTGCAGGGAGGTGACTTCCTGAGGCTGGCTGAGCCTGATGGGAGTCTGAAGCTGCAGAGCTCTCTCTCCTCCCTCCTCCTTCTCTCCCAGCTGCCTGTGTCTTCTCTCCCAGCTGCATCCTGGGTGTTCTCAGCCCGCGCGGTCTGTATGCTGGGAGGAAGTAACAGTCACTTCCTCCCAGCACTCCCTGCAACTTTAAAGCGGCCCGGTCTGCCAAAGGGCTGCAGCACCCGACCAGCCCCTAATGAGGTCCCTCAACTGATGGCAGCTGCACTATTTTCTCGGGGGGGGCAATTGCCCCGTTGCCCCCCCCCTGGATCCGCCACTGCCCAGGCAGTTATACCCTCCTCTCATGGAACCAAGCTGAACCCAGGCAGTTATACCCTCCTCTCATAGAATCAAGCTGGACCCAGGCAGTTATACCCTCCTCTCATAGAACCAAGCTGAACCCAGGCAGTTATACCCTCCTCTGTTAGAACCAAGCTGAACCCAGGCAGTTATACCCTCCTCTGATAGAACCAAGCTGAACCCAGGCAGTTATACCCTCCTCTCATGGAACCAAGCTGAACCCATGCAGTTATACCCTCCTCTCATAGAACCAAGCTGAACCCAGGCAGTTATACCCTCCTCTCATAGAATCAAGCTGGACCCAGGCAGTTATACCCTCCTCTCATGGAACCAAGCTGAACCCAGGCAGTTATACCCTCCTCTCATGGAACCAAGCTGAACCCAGGCAGTTATACCCTCCTCTCATAGAACCAAGCTGAACCCAGGCAGTTATACCCTCCTCTGTTAGAACCAAGCTGAACCCAGGCAGTTATACCCTCCTCTGTTAGAACCAAGCTGAACCCAGGCAGTTATACCCTCCTCTCATAGAACCAAGCTGAACCCATGCAGTTATACCCTCCTCTCATAGAACCAAGCTGAACCCAGGCAGTTATACCCTCCTCTCATGGAACCAAGCTGAACCCAGGCAGTTATACCCTCCTCTCATGGAACCAAGCTGAACCCATGCAGTTATACCCTCCTCTCATGGAACCAAGCTGAACCCAGGCAGTTATACCCTCCTCTCATACAATCAAGCTGAACCCAGGCAGTTATACCCTCCTCTGTTAGAACCAAGCTGAACCCAGGCAGTTATACCCTCCTCTCATAGAACCAAGCTGAACCCAGGCAGTTATACCCTCCTCTCATGGAACCAAGCTGAACCCAGGCAGTTATACCCTCCTCTCATAGAACCAAGCTGAACCCATGCAGTTATACCCTCCTCTCATAGAACCAAGCTGAACCCATGCAGTTATACCCTCCTCTCATAGAACCAAGCTGAACCCAGGCAGTTATACCCTCCTCTCATGGAACCAAGCTGAACCCATGCAGTTATACCCTCCTCTCATAGAACCAAGCTGAACCCAGGCAGTTATACCCTCCTCTCATAGAATCAAGCTGAACCCAGGCAGTTAGACCCTCCTCTGTTAGAACCAAGCTGAACCCAGGCAGTTATAGCCTCCTCTCATAGAACCAAGCTGAACCCAGGCAGTTATACCCTCCTCTCATAGAACCAAGCTGAACCCAGGCAGTTATACCCTCCTCTCATAGAACCAAGCTGAACCCAGGCAGTTATACCCTCCTCTCATAGAACCAAGCTGAACCCAGGCAGTTATACCCTCCTCTCATGGAACCAAGCTGAACCCATGCAGTTATACCCTCCTCTCATAGAACCAAGCTGAACCCAGGCAGTTATACCCTCCTCTCATAGAATCAAGCTGAACCCAGGCAGTTATACCCTCCTCTCATGGAACCAAGCTGAACCCATGCAGTTATACCCTCCTCTCATAGAACCAAGCTGAACCCAGGCAGTTATACCATCCTCTCATGGAACCAAGCTGAACCCAGGCAGTTATACCATCCTCTCAGAGAATCAAGCTGAACCCAGGCAGTTATACCCTCCTCTCATAGAACCAAGCTGAACCCAGGCAGTTATACCCTCCTCTCATAGAACCAAGCTGAACCCAGGCAGTTATACCCTCCTCTCATGGAACCAAGCTGAACCCATGCAGTTATACCCTCCTCTCATAGAACCAAGCTGAACCCAGGCAGTTATACCCTCCTCTCATAGAATCAAGCTGGACCCAGGCAGTTATACCCTCCTCTCATGGAACCAAGCTGAACCCATGCAGTTATACCCTCCTCTCATAGAACCAAGCTGAACCCAGGCAGTTATACCCTCCTCTCATGGAACCAAGCTGAACCCAGGCAGTTATACCCTCCTCTCAGAGAACCAAGCTGAACCCAGGCAGTTATACCCTCCTCTCATGGAACCAAGCTGAACCCAGGCAGTTATACCCTCCTCTCATGGAACCAAGCTGAACCCATGCAGTTATACCCTCCTCTCATAGAACCAAGCTGAACCCAGGCAGTTATACCCTCCTCTCATAGAATCAAGCTGGGCCCAGGCAGTTATACCCTCCTCTCATGGAACCAAGCTGAACCCATGCAGTTATACCCTCCTCTCATGGAACCAAGCTGAACCCATGCAGTTATACCCTCCTCTCATAGAACCAAGCTGAACCCAGGCAGTTATACCCTCCTCTCATAGAATCAAGCTGAACCCAGGCAGTTATACCCTCCTCTCATGGAACCAAGCTGAACCCAGGCAGTTATACCCTCCTCTCATAGAACCAAGCTGAACCCAGGCAGTTATACCCTCCTCTCATGGAACCAAGCTGAACCCAGGCAGTTATACCCTCCTCTCATAGAACCAAGCTGAACCCATGCAGTTATACCCTCCTCTCATAGAACCAAGCTGAACCCAGGCAGTTATACCCTCCTCTCATGGAACCAAGCTGAACCCAGGCAGTTATACCCTCCTCTCATAGAACCAAGCTGAACCCAGGCAGTTATACCCTCCTCTCATAGAATCAAGCTGGACCCAGGCAGTTATACCCTCCTCTCATGGAACCAAGCTGAACCCATGCAGTTATACCCTCCTCTCATAGAACCAAGCTGAACCCAGGCAGTTATACCCTCCTCTCAGGAGAATCCAAGCTGAACCCAGGCAGTTATACCCTCCTCTCATGGAACCAAGCTGAACCCAGGCAGTTATACCCTCCTCTCATGGAACCAAGCTGAAGCCATGCAGTTATACCCTCCTCTCATAGAACCAAGCTGAACCCAGGCAGTTATACCCTCCTCTCATAGAATCAAGCTGGACCCAGGCAGTTATACCCTCCTCTCATGGAACCAAGCTGAACCCATGCAGTTATACCCTCCTCTCATGGAACCAAGCTGAACCCATGCAGTTATACCCTCCTCTCATAGAACCAAGCTGAACCCAGGCAGTTATACCCTCCTCTCATAGAATCAAGCTGGACCCAGGCAGTTATACCCTCCTCTCATAGAACCAAGCTGAACCCAGGCAGTTATACCCTCCTCTGTTAGAACCAAGCTGAACCCAGGCAGTTATACCCTCCTCTGTTGAACCAAGCTGAACCCAGGCAGTTATACCCTCCTCTCATAGAACCAAGCTGAACCCATGCAGTTATACCCTCCTCTCATAGAACCAAGCTGAACCCAGGCAGTTATACCCTCCTCTCATGGAACCAAGCTGAACCCATGCAGTTATACCCTCCTCTCATAGAACCAAGCTGAACCCAGGCAGTTATACCCTCCTCTCATAGAACCAAGCTGAACCCAGGCAGTTATACCCTCCTCTCATGGAACCAAGCTGAACCCAGGCAGTTATACCCTCCTCTCATAGAATCAAGCTGAACCCAGGCAGTTATACCCTCCTCTCATAGCTGAACCCAGGCAGTTATACCCTCCTCTCATAGAACCAAGCTAAACCTGGGTGGTTTTATCCTCCTTGTTTATATCGAATGCTTGTACTGGGGCCGAACTGTGAATAATTCCCAGAAAATTGATATTGCTCCAATATGGTGGTTTTATTTATCAGATGCACATTTTAATTTATATAATATTAATATCTGGAAGGGATCATGAGATCAGTGTAAACAATAATGACAGTTTATACATTGTGGGGGAAGATGAAAGGCAAGCTGGGGCACATTGACAGGATAGAAAATCACTTCATGGGATAATTAGAACTGAATTTGCTTCTCTCGGATGTAGTATCAAAAAAATCTGCACATTGTCAACGTCACAAACTATAATCCCCGGCAGGGCTGTGCAAACTGTGAACCTGTATTTCATTTTTTCCCAAAATATTATTTACCTCTAAAAATAGTAACTTGCTAATCTCAGCATCTAATATAAATAGTTACAATTACAATAATACAAAAACAGAGCAGTAAAAAAAGGTTGTGCCTAAAATATATAATAAAACATATAAAATATATAAAATATTAATATAAAATAAGTAGTAAGCAATAGTCCAAAACACTTATCATAAGTCCGTAATGATAGGTGCCACGTATGGAAACAGGGATTCTTGAGATGTGAAATTGAGTAAATCTTCACAATTATATGCTTGGGATCCAGTGGAGCATATGTAGAAAAAAAAAACAGAAACAGGACTCCAATGGCACAGTATATAGATGAATAAAATAATATAATAAAATGAAAAAAGTCTTACTCACACTTTTCAGAGCTAAAACCTAGCTCTGATATTGCGTACGTGAAGTGGAATAATCCCCACTCAAGGATATGCGGAATGATATTTGATTGGCGAATATCTGGCTCAAATTCGGCGTCCGAATTAGTGTTATTCGACTCAGAAAAAAATAATAAAATATAGTGCTCTCTGTAAAGTAATTAAAAGTTATAAAAGAGTATAAAATATACTACTCACATTATTTAGAGCAGGCTTGTACTGCTCGGTGTAAGCGCTTGGGTGGTATAATCCCCACCTATGGATTCTTTAGACGTCTTGTTGTGACAGACCCATCTGTCTGGATTATAACTGCGTTGTTCGTCTGTTTTGCCGTTTTCATGAATTTCCCCGTTCGTATGCTTTGTTTAAGAGAATGTCGGTTTTGTCGAACGGAACTACCGAACGGACGGCCACCCAGAAGAGAAGTGTGCTGCTGGTTAACCTATTGATCCCAATTAGAACGTTGCGGTTAACCACAGACACTTCTCAATTAAAAACCGAATGCCGGGTGGTCGTCGTTCGTATGTCGACCACGAGGCGGCGGCCATTTTGTCCATGCGAACGACCAGCGGTGTTCAACGATTATTTCACGGACACTTTTTCAGCCGAACACCGCTGAAGCCGTCGACCTCCCCTTCTCAATCGACAAAAGCATGCGAACGACAGCCGTTCGGGAGATTCAACCACACGAATGGACTTAACCCAGATAGCCGTCCCATGGAGTCAATCGCATACCGAAGAACTGAAAGAGACTTTGACTCCATGGCGATTGAACTGTGCGAATGGGATCTGAGCGCTATTCTCCAATAATGTGCCCTCAGATCCAGGCTATCTGGGGATATGCAAGACTGATGTAAAATGTTCAGCAGTTATTAAGTTATGGATTTTTGTGTGTTTTTGTAACTTGTATCTAAAATGGCGATTGCCTCTGCTCGGGGAGATAATTGAATTACTTCCCAATTATCCCCCGAGCAGAGGGGAGGGAACTGTACTGCATGCTGGGAATATTGTGGGGATGTATGTCCAGAATGTCCCCATGTCCCTCTGTGATTTCAGTCTCCCATTTGGTCCCCTAGGGGAGTGTCCACCAAGTGGGAGACCTGCATAAATACCGGGCAGGTAGCCCACAGTAAACCAGTTCGTGTTTTACCCTCAAAGCGGAGCTTGGTCTCGTTATTGGGGGGATTTGGATACCAGCGGCGAGAGACTGCTTACTTGGATTATTTGCCGCTTGGGAGATATTGTCGTTCGGTTATTAATTGCCGTTCGTGGATTTGCGGCTTGCGAAGGGAATCAGCCGTACAGGTACCGTTCGGGAGTTTGGAGTGTTCCCTGGCTGGCGGTTCGCCTGGTTTTATTATACCCGCTACCCGACCACATTATTGCGAACGGGGAATACTCGCTAAACGGCAGTTTGTACATTTCGTTCCTGGAGGTACCGTAACACTTGTAAAATATGCAGTATGTGTATGGTCAGGTGAAAAAAGAAAGAAAATGGCAATAAAGTATTTAATGCCAAAATAATTTCTTTATTATAAAGTAGAAAAAATAATATCTAAACGTGTTTCGCCTCAAGGGCTTCTTCAAGTAGATAATAGTAAAAAAGGGAACACACCTGACATACAAAGGTTTATATAAGATACAATAATGCTATGGAATTTTGAAATTCCCACCAAAATGACGTCATAGGAACCTTAATATTATAGTGCAAATCAAAACAGTGATTAAAACATAGATTTCTGTAAATACAAATAACATGAGGTAGGTACATTAATTAGAATTATAAAACGAGGGTTATAAAGAGTTTAAAATACATTAAAAAGGCGATCATGTGACACGCGGCTCAAAACACTTCTGCGTCACGTGATGCTCTTTGGAACGCATGCATTCCGTCTATATGGAACGCATGCATCATCAGGAGGTGGGAGGGCTGTCTCATCTGATCGGTTAAGGGAGGCAGGAGTGCAGGAGGCAGAGATCAGGCTGTTTGTCTGCACAAGCAGGCAGACAGCAATAGAAAAAGCATAGGCACATAAAACAAGCTGTCTGCCTGCATAAGCAAGCAGACAGCTGTCCCAGCAGCGCTCAGGTTCAAAGCCCAAAAAAAACGCTAGGTTTAGTTAGAAAGGTAGAAGGGCTAGAGGATAAAGTGCTTGGTTTATATTTAGCGTAATTACTTGTAAGGATAGACTTAAAGCTGGGTGCCCCTCTAAATATAACGTGTGGTTTCTCAGGGATAATTCCAGCCAAAGTATCATCTTGTTTTAATATATGCCAATGTTTTTTTATTATCTTCTTCATAACATTACTTTTGTTATTGAAGTCGAAAATGATTGGCAATATTGGAGCGGTTTTAACATCTTTTGTGGTCTTATATTCTAATAAATCAGATCTATTAATTATACTGATGTCTTTTAACGTTTTGTCTAAATTATTTCTGGGGTAGTTCTTTTGAGAAAATTTGTTGGACAATAATTGGGACTGTTCCTCAGAATCTTATGTAAGGGAACAGTTTCTGCGTAAATGGAGAAACTGACTTTTGGGTATGCCTTGAAGCCAGGGCTTATGGTGACAACTGGACACATCTATAACATTGTTGGTACACACTTTTTAAAAAAAAGTTTTGGTATGGATTCTTTCATTCTTAATAAAAATTTCTAAGTCTAAAAAATGAATAGAGGATTTACTATAATCCCAAGTTAAAACAATACCTTTGTCATTGTGATTTAAATATTGTAAGAACTGATTAAGATAGTCTTCTGGGCCATCCCAGATAAAAAAACAAATCATCTATATATCTAAAATAAGTGACCAGGTTTGTCTGCCAGCCATGCCCTCCCAGAATGGCAGTGGATTCCCAATCTGCCATAAAAAGGTTGGCATAGCTGGGTGCAAACCTGGTCCCCATAGCGGTGCCCTGTTTTTGTAAATAAAAAGAATCTAAAAACCAAAAGTAGTTGTTATTTAAAATAATTTTGATACCCTGGATAATAAAATCTACTTGTTGGTCTGAAATATTTTTTTCGGCTTTTAAAATCTTTTCAACTGCTAAACAACCTTGATCGTGAGGGATGATGGTATATAAAGATTGTACATCGCAGGTGACTAAAACATATGTATTTTTCCATGTAAAATTATTTAAGAAGCGAAGTAAGGTCATAGAGTCTTTTAGGTATGACTTCATATGCTTCACTGAAGGCTGTAAAAGAATGTCCAGGTATTCAGATAAATTGGATAAAATCGAGTTGATCCCTGATACAATAGGCCTACCTGGAGGGTTGGTGATGTCCTTATGAATTTTCGATAAAAAGTAAATAACAGGAATAATAGGGTGAGATACATTTAAGTATTCAAATTCCTGTTTGCTTAAAATATTCTGTTCACGACCATTGGTTAAAAAGGAAGTTAAAATCTGTTGTATTTTGGATGTAGGATCTTTGGATGTAGGACCAAAATACAACAGATTTTAACTTCCTTTTTAACCAATGGTCGTGAACAGAATATTTTAAGCAAACAGGAATTTGAATGCTTAAATGTATCTCAGCGCTGTACAATAGATAAAATAAAACAAACAATTAGTTCTAGCAAACGGCATGTGATACCCAGGAACAGTAAGTGAAGAGTTTGCAAACGAGTTCACAATCTGAAAGGATCAGGAATTGGTGCTGTATAGAGTTGATTTATTCTCTTTCGATGGAGTGATTTGTCAATAAGTTTATATTGTTTCCATCTATATACATTTTAGTTATGGCATGACCACTAGTTTGTTAATTTTTTTTGCAGACATTTTAACCGCCCAGATTATAACAATGTATCCAATCCCTAAACTATGAGATTATTTTCAAACATTGTTCATCAATAATGCCTTCTTCATTTTCATTCTTGTCATGCTTAGATAATGATTATTTGGTCTTTGTTTCTACAGAGTGCGACCTTGTTTAGAATAAACTTTGTTTTGCTATTCAGAAAATTATTTGTGGTTATTGATGAATATTGTCCTCGAGCCTATACTTGTTTATCAATAATTGTATAAATTCAATGAATAAGTCAGGTTTATTTCCTGGCAGCATCCCACACCAACACAAAATGAACTCCTTGCCTTTGAAGACGTGTTACCTTGGAAGACTTATTTCCTTAGTAGACTTGTTGCCTTGGTAGACTTGTTACCTTGAAAGACTTGTTACCTTGGTAGACTTGTTACCTTGGAAGACGTGTTACCATGGAAGACTTGTTACCTTGGTATACTTGTTACCTTGGAAGATGTGTTACCCTGGAATACTTGTTTCCTTGGAAGACTTTTTACCTTAAAAGACTTGTTACCTTGGAAGATGTGTTACCTTGGAAGACTTGCTTCCTTGGAAGACCTATCTTGTAAGACTCCTTACCTTGTTTTAGGAAAGAAAAACATATGTTTCTGTGCAATGGGAAAATAATTCAGCCTTGTGAGTCATCTTTCGCCCTACTATCTACATCCAGAAGGATTAGTTTTACAATAAGAAATAATGAATTTAGTCCAAATAGACAACCATCTCTTAGGACTTATTAGACTTGATGGCTGCCAAGAAACCTGGTGCTATTTTACATGGTCACATGTACTGTATGGTGGAATACACTTTTCCTTTATAAAGTTCCCGTATTTCATGATGACATCTCCATACACGAGGCTTAAACAATTGAGAAGTGGTTTCATCAGGAAGGTGTGGATGGACGTTCTAGCGTCGTATGTGTTTTGTGGTGATTGCTGCCAGGGTACCTGCCATTCCAAACGTATTCAATGAATCCAAATGGCCATCTGGAGGCCAGTTAGCTGCTGTTATCTTTCCTCCACCTTCAATAAGATCAGACCAGGTACACAGGTCCATGAACTTGTTTATTGATGTTAAATGAAACTGTAATCAGCGATGAGATTTCATCATAATGTCTCACCAGGGGACAGTCCTCATGGCAGTATGTATGGTCCATGATTACATAATGTAACAAAATGAATACATTGTTCTCAGGCAATTCAGGTGAAGATTTGCGCTCATGTGATCTCATAAATGAAGAAATTCATTCTCCTTCATCTACAAAGCTACATCTTTCTTCCCTTCTTCTTCTGAGACCTATTGCTTATTTCAATTAGCTGAAAGAAATTGATCAAAACAGATGACCTAATTTGTGTTCATTCCCTTTAGAGCAAATGGCTCAATTAAAAATAACTAAACAATAATTAATTTAGAAAAACCATAGAGAAGTCAAGAGAAAACAGTTATGGATGATTTGAGCTAAATGATTGTATTTATTTAGAAAACAATTTACAAAATGTTTTTTATTTTAATTCTTTTTTTTTAAAGAATTTAACAAAAAACATAATTACAGCATTGACTTAAAATTTTTTATATTGACCAAAACACAGTGAGTAAAGCTAAATCATCGTACTTTATATAATACAGAGATAGCACTGGATATGAATTACTAGCTGAGCGCACATTCTACCAACTGAAAACTGCAAAAGAAATAAAAGAGTTTTATAGAAAGAATATCCTATAATTGCTTTCATTGGGAGTGTGTGTCTTTTAAATTTGTTCTTGTGTTTTTGTGATGGGACTTTGATAAATAAGTTATCCAGAATCAATGTACTCCGGAGGTGGGTAGTTCTTCTTCTTTATCATCTGAGAAATGTCAGTTTCAGGATGTACAATGGAGTAAGGAAAAAGACAAATATAATGATGTTTTAGCAAATATTGCAATGTGTTTGGAGTATTGTCTTGCTGGGCAATTTAATTAGATATGCGGGTTTTGCAGACATAACTATTTTTTAGACAACTTCACAAGGAGGTATGTGTTAGATCATCATGGAAACCAAGGGACAGTTCTTGCAGATTCCTCAAATGTTAGAATTGTATCCAAAAATTGTTCTTTACATCTAATATTCAGGATTCCATGGTTAGTGAGATTAAAATCGACGTAACGCCTGTTTTTTTGCCTTCATATTTAATGAATTATGCAAATTAAAAAAAAAAGATTCCCAAGGAAAATCCAGAAACAACACGATTATAAATTAAAAATCAATCTCTAATAAATGATAAATAGATTAAATGTAAGAGAAACAAATATTATTTTTCAGTAAACCCATCGACACCAAGCTAAGGTAATAGTGTGACGCTTGTGCAAGAAGAAGGGGAAATTCTGCCAAATATATTTATAACTGGAGGTTTATTAAAAAAATATCCCTGCAGAACTCTCAAAGTATTCATTATTGTCCTGTCTAATAAATGTGATCAATCGCTCACTCCGCACTCATCCTTCTTTCCCTAAATCATTGTAACTACCTGTTTTCTCCTCCCCTTCTCCTTCCCAATTATACAAGTCACTTCTGTGTTCCTCTAAACCGTCTCTCATTATTTTCTTTATCTTTCCTATCGTCCTTTTTTCTTAGCCATTCCTTTATGTTTTATCACTTTTCTTGACTTGTAGAAGACAATGTTACTGAGTTTGTAACGTCCAGAACCTACCAGAACAAACATCAGATCACCGAAGGTAACGGATGGTCCATGAGCCAATCCTGCAGGCAATGGCCCATGCCAAGGTGTGCAGATGGCCTCATTGCCTCGGCACGGACAGGTATTAAGGGTTTACCTCGTTGGGCAGATAAAAAAAAAGCAATATAACTAAAGAAACTCCACGTACCCTGGGTAGGTATCAGGAAGTGAAGACACAAGTTGCAGATGTGGAATTGGATGCTCAAGTGTCAGGTAAACAACCGTTGCTCAATAAATGATAATATCTTGGGTTTATCTAACATAATATTCCATATCACTACCCCGGTTATTTATTAAAGTTTAGTATATGTACTATTTGTTTTATCTCTTTTATTTATGGCTTACTTCATTTTTATCTAGAATTACACCTTGTTAAATCTGCATAGCATTACGAACATTCTCTGTTCTAAACCCAATAGTTTTTTTTTTAAAATCTGTAGAATATAAGCATCACATGGTCCTATCGAGTATCATGTTTCCAAACAGACTCTTGTAATCATCAGATTCAATATGTAAAGAGACAGGCTGGATTTCTGTGATTGAAACAAAATACATTTATTCCTAAAGAAATAATGTCACAGTAGGCGAACTATAACAAATCACTGTATTAGGAATGCTTCATAAGCCAAACACATACATTTATTGAATAAAAGATAAGAATAAATCACAAATCCATAGAAAAGGACAGTAACCTAACATTTAAAGCCAGCTTGTGATAAAAATCAATAGAAACCCATAGTAATGAGCGTAGCTCCATTGCTTATTGACAATCTTTGGTGGGATCGCAGTGATCTGAAATAGGAACGATATTGCTGTTTTTAATAAATTGAAATTTGTATCCAAATAAGTTAAACTGTCAATTACCTTAAAGTAAAAATAATTCTATATCATGACTGCATAAAGTATAATAATGTATGCCAAGGCCCAAACTAACTCTACTTTAATTTATTTTTTTCTAATTGTTAAATATGTTCTACTGAAATATGTAAATAATAAAATAAAATGTGTACCAACGTCTTCTGTTTTATTTTAGGAATGTTTACTTATATGTGATAGATGAAATATTACTTTTATCAGGTTGGACAGAGGTAAGAATTCGGAGGGTGTAGACTTGGCTAGTTAAGGAGGCCTCAGTCAATGTTAAAATAGGTGTGTGTGTGTGTGTGTGTCTGTGTGTGTGTGAGTCAGAATGTGCGTGTATGTGCATGTGTTTGTGTGTGTGTTTGCGCACATTGGAGGAATGCTTTAAATATTTCTTAAACCATAAACCACCACTGACAAATTATTCATAACAACCACAACTACTGTGTGAATGCTGACATATTTAGGCAGGGTATGACCTATCATTGCTTCTCTGAGTCCAACATTGCCAGGTTCAACAAAAAGCAGTGTCTTTTGATCCTCTGTTACTGCTGTTTGTCAGACATTTGAACCATCTGTCAATGAATTTCTTACTAAATAATAACTGGCGGGCTGTACCTCAGTGTGGTTCCTGGTTACATTGATCAGGTATATACAGGAAGATGAGGATATCTGTAAAATTGATCTAAAATGGGAGGTAAGAGACCGTATGGCCAGGCTCACAGGTGGGTTTAAATCATGTGACCTCATTCACCTGGTCACATCAAGGTGGACATCAATTATCTATCAGCGCTGTTAGAATCTGAGCGCAATCACACAATAAACAATCCACAAGAAGATACAATTACTATTATTTATATATCACCAACATACTCTGTGCTGTACAATAGGTGAACACAACAAACAGTTTATCCTAACAAAACACGTTTGACATATGAGAGCAGTACGTGAAGAAAGCACTGTCCAGAGGAGCTGACAATCTAAATGGGAGGTAAATCTCAACGTTAATGACTCCATTTACTTATAACAGATCAGCAGAGACAATGGAACATACGTGAGTTCAGTCATTGTCTGTGTACATATCGCTTGATTGTGAATATCAATTAAAAAAATACGTCTGTTTTCTTTTTGTTTTTTGACTCACTAGAATAAATACTTATATCTAAAAAATAAACAAACGATGACTGATACTCGTAATATTGTCTGGTTTGTTATGAGATTGGGATAAAATTAACCAAGTGCAGTAATGTAGCCTTGGAGAGTTTTAATTCGAAATGGAAACTAATAATGTGATAATTTCAATGCAAAAGTATATAAATATAAAAATTGGTTCAAACAGAAGTGGTTATAGTGCCTGGAGATTGCTCACAGGTAACGCCTCGGTCTGGGATGGAAGCGGTGGGTTCAGGAGTATTCTGTCTGCCATGGAAACGGGGACGTAATCTAATCCCATCACTAACAGGACTTCATGACAGTTAGTATGGAGTTCAATCAACAGGTTTATTCAATAAAATGTAATTTATCAGCCAAATAAATTAATTAATTAATAAAATTACCTGTAGAAAACACCAAATCTCTGAGCACATTGAAATAACAGGTTTATGGTATCACTCCAATGGCCATTTAAGTGTAAGCTCTCCTGCCAAGGCAAAACCTCTTAGGTGGGTCCTACACTAACAATTCACCTTGCTGTCTTCAGATTAAAGGTAAAAACTCTAATGAGACAGAGAGGGGTGTATTTCTAAACGCCTACATACGTATTAACCTTTAATAGGGAACACATGGGGTGGGAGGCAGCATTGTAACATGGCTGTGTGATGTAAAAACATGAGTAGTGGCAGTTTGAGTGCAGGGCTTATTTCAGAATGTTTTTATTTTATTTTTTATCACACTGTAATGGTACAGTGCTGCTACCCAGGTGTAGGACTCAGCTAAAAGTCTTGCTTGATGTTGGCAGGTGAACTTACACTTTAATGGTGATTGGAGTGGTAATGATACACCTCTGTTATTTAAATGTTTACACGGATTCTGGATAGTGCGCAGGTAACTCTGTTTTGTTCTGGATAGTTTAACCTGAAATTTGAAATTCACTTTTAACACTAGGTTGAATTCCTGACGTTTCACACTTTAGAGAACAACTCTGTTTGTACGTCCTTGAAATTGTGTGACCACTTTGATTTCCCATTAATTCTTCGTTATATTCCAATATTATTTAAATCCGTCTTACAGCATTCTAGAGCACTGTGTCTTTGAGCATTCTTCAATATACAGAAGGAATCTATTCAAACATCTTTTTTTGGGTATGGAGGTCTGAAATTCATTCACATAAGCCAATGGCCAAAGTCTAATGACTCCCTCGAGTAACGACTCAACCAATGACAATCTATTAATCCAAAAAGGACTGTGACAACGCTCATGGTCTCTGTCTGTCACAAATGAAATACAGCTTGCTGTAATGTTATTGCATTTCTAGTAAATGAACACCCCAATCACCATAACCACTACACTACCTTAAATGGTTTGACTACTTGCAATGGGGGGCATCAGAGCAGCGTGTTTTAGTGCTTATTGTACTTGGAGTTTTCCTTTATTAAGGAGTTGTTGTAGATTATGTATTTTGTATTTTAATTGTATTTTGCCATTATACTAAGTCATTATCCGGGGCCTAAAGGAGAATTAGTTGGCCATAACAGGATGGCAGCAAGATTCAGGCCTAGTGGTAATTACAGACACAGTCGAAAGGAATCCAAGTTCTGGGTAGATTCTAACCAGACCTCTCACTCCTCTAATCTATGGATCCATCACGATCTTGGATTCCTCTGCAAATTGGACCGCCGCTCTGTTAGCATGTCTGTTCTGACTGTTTTTATTACTGAGTGCTTATTGTTGGGCTTAGCAAGTCCTTACTAGACATGTACAAAGATTTGTTTGGAGAAGTTCGTCCGAAACAAATTTGTTTTAAGTCACACCGAACAAATTGATCCTGTGAATTTTTGTTCAACTAACAATTCTTCACAGATAAATCTCAGACAGATCAATTCATTGTGGTGCGGAGTAAAAGGAATTTGACTTGGTTGAACTTCTCTAAACAAATTTTTGCACAAGTCTAGTCCTTCCATTTTTACAATGTTGGCGTCTTCACTTGTAGTCTTTATAAGCAATACATTTTACAGCGCCAGTCTATAGGATCTAACAGATTCTGGTTTTGAGGTTCGCTATCTCTGATAAACACCCACTAATTGTCTGGAAAGACAGTTACACTGCTCAAAGATCGTTACTCTGTATTTCAAAGAATGACACCAAAGCTAATTAATGTTTGTTTTAATTGATATTAATTTGATATTAACCTTTAACGTTGACATTTAAAGTTTTAAGAGTAATATGTTATATGTATTTGTAAAGATTGAATTACTTTTAGCAGCTTTGTGTGTTTTATGAGAATTTATATTTTGTGCATTTGACATTATCACCTAATTGACTCTCTTATTTTTATGCTAAGCAGCTTGATCTTTTGTTCAACAGCACATTTAGCTGATTTGAATTGTATGCGCTGAGTTATTAAGCTTGCCTGAATGTATCAAATAAAATTGCTCATTTAAACCTTTTTATTTTCTCTTACTTTTCATTCAAATGTAACGTTTACGAAAAGCTCTGTTTGGTTGCTTTAGACTGATTTAACAGCTAATCTTTGGCAAAAAAATAAATAAATTGATGGATTTCTAAATGCACAGCTTTATTCTCTAATGTGAGAATTCAAAGTGAATTTTAAATTTAAGGCCTAAATAGGTGAACTGGGAAAATTATGCAACTCAACCATATTCCTAGTCAGCTTTGTATTGAAATTTGAAAAAATAAAACCCTAATTCTACGTAATAGCTGTGAGTGTATTTGAACATCACTGACATTGTTTAAAATATCCCTCAGTAAAATAAACCGAGAGGTTTATTACCTAAACACCAAACTAAAGTGCTAAAAAATAAAATGCAAAACGTAGGCAAAATGTTTCAAAATCAGTTATTTTTGTCTAAATTTTGCATTTGGTTTACAATTCAGTTTCATTCAGTGTTTAATGAATACATTCAATGCCGGTTCATTGACAGCTCAACCGTCAGCAAACTGTCCAAACACTTTTGGGAGTGAGTAAAATGTGCTAACAATCATCATGTGTGGATACCGGCAGAGGATTTCCAGAGTTGCCATCGTAAAGTATAAATTTAAAAAAAAGTAAAAAAGATATAGTAATGTAAATGTTAAATAAAAAGATTAAAAAGGCATTGTAGTATAGATGTTTCTCTCTTCTCTGCATCATTCGGCACTCCATTTACCTGATTGTCTGTTTTAATATATTTTAAAATATCTAAATATAAAAATATCTCTTATTTCCCTATTCCTCATTATTAGCCTCTGCTTTATTTGAAGGTTAAAGGAACACTATAGAGTCAGGAACACAAACCAGTATTCTTGATCCTATAGTGTTAAAAACCGTTAGCTCACCTGTTCCCTCCCCCCTTATCCCCCTTAAATACCGTAACTAGAAAATTCACCTTATAAGGAAAGCAATGGATTGGTGGAGATCGTCAATTGTGATGATATCAGTCAAGGATGTGGGTCGGGAGCAGAATTAAATGTGAGCGCTGGTCAGTCAGCATCTCCTCATAGAGATGCATTAAATCACTGTGCAGCACTGCCCCAGGAGGCACCTCTAGTAGCCATCTGAGCACAGTTCTGAGTGTACTGTTATAATTGTCCCTCATTACCATTTATATCTTTGTTGTATTTTCTAGATTTCAGATATACAGTGGGGTATAGGTTTCATGTATATTTCGAACCCAAATCAACTATAACACCAAAGAATGAATAAGATGGAGCAGCACTGATTTTAAAATGCAAGTGTAACTATATAATCACTCGCTGTATCACTAATTAATAATTATAATTAATTAATTAACAACTAAGTAAATACAGCTACCAAATAAAACCCTAGTAAACAAATTACCAACAAACAACCCATTAATCGGTGCGCAATATCCATTAAAACAGCGCACATTGATCTTGCAATATATATTTTTCCAATAATATTTTTATTGCCGAGAGATATATTGTGCACTGTTTCAATTGATATTGCGCACCAACTAACGGGTCAATCCCAAATCAATGGGACACGTAATATGAATCTCTTTGTCATACTACAGGTAAATAACAAACCACTGAGATTAAAATAACAAAATATTTGGATGTACATTTCCGCCGTTACAATTTTGAGTCTGCTTTTTTTTTCAAATGGAATTTTTACTGTGATATATGTATGATGCAATCGTTGTAGGCATTAGTGATGTAGTACAGTGGGGTGGCGTGATTATTCACAAAGAGTAAAAATATAAATAAATGAAAGATACATATAGATTAAAGGGCAATGGATACAGTCATTTAGCAAGTACAAATAAATGACTTGCACGATGAACGAGGAGTGTATCAAGACTAAACTGTTTGTCGATAATTAACATCGTAATAAAAGAGGAATACCTGCTCATCACCTAAAAAATAATTAAAGGAAACAACAAAGTATTAAAGATTACCAGTATCTTTAAGGGAAGTGCCAGGATACCTTTACTACCGCTGTGTCAAACATTTTGTACTTAAATGGAAACTATAGTGCCAGGAAACAAAGTTTTATAGTGGCCCCCTCCCTCGTGACCCCCACCCCTACTGCCACTTACCTCAGTCCAGTGCCAATGTCCCTCAAACTTCAGCGGGGGAGACCTAATGCGCATGTGCAGCAATGGCCGCGCTCGCATTAGGATTACCTACTAGGGAAGAATTATTCACTGCTTTCCTATAGGGTTTTGGGTGACACTGGAAGTCCTCATGCGCATCGTGAGGACGTCTAAAGTCAGTTAGGCGATCAAAAGTCGACTAATGACCCGGAAGTCCCTCTAGTGGCTGTCTGATAGACAGCCACTAGAGGTGGAGTTAACCCATAAAGATAATTACAGTATTGAAGTTAATTAATAACTGCATAGAGCTAGACAATGAGTAGAGCTAGACAATGAGTAGAGCTAGACAATTTCTTGCATATTATTTGGGCGAATGGTTCTTATCTGCCGTCACATTCTATGTTTCTATGTTTCTATGAATCAAGTCCCGAGATCAGAGTCCCAACCTCATCCAGGTACAAAATGGACTAATTTTGATAGGTCCCATGTC
Organism: Pelobates cultripes; assembly: GCA_933207985.1. NCBI lineage: Eukaryota > Metazoa > Chordata > Amphibia > Anura > Pelobatidae > Pelobates > Pelobates cultripes. Next base: position 370,019,202 of record OW240913.1, on the reverse strand, counting down.
AGATTGATGGTATGTCCTGAGAAATCCTGTGGCAGTGGGGTAAGTCTCAGTGCCCTAAGAAATATCAGAGATGAGATTTTAAGGACGTGAGATTTTAAGTTATAGACCTGATAGCCCTGAAACCAGGGGTGAGTTTAAGAATCTGGTCTGCTGGCCCCGAGCATCGTGTTACAAGCCTCACGGCCTTCACAGTTTGCCATCTTGGTGTAACAGAGAGCTGATACCCCTCATTTCAGCGGTAGCCCCCACATTAGGTTCTGGGTTCTGCTTCCCATTAGTGTAGAATCTGGACTGTGCCCTTTCAAAGCTGCTAGACGGGTGAGTCGCGGTTATCAGAGTTTCCTATAATGCCGTGTGGGTATGGGGAAAAGTAAGAAGTAAAAGAAGGGCATCTATTGATAGGGTTTGATGTCTAGAGGAGAACAGAAGCTGTATCTCAGATCAATGTTGTGTAATAAATTGGATATTCTCCAGATATGCGGCAGTTTCTTTGGAGGTCCGTAATTATGGTGTCTGTTCTGTTCTGCCGTGAAGCTCTGTCCTCTCTTTGAGTCTGGTTCTTGTGTTCAGAGAATATAAGTTCTTCGGGTAAGGCTTTTGCATACTTACAAAGAAAGTATACATTATAACAGAGCATTGCTCTTTTTGTGAGAGTTACAAAGTCGAGTCTGTACATTTCTCTGATGAGAAGAAAAAGTTTGAGCGAGTTCTCCTTTTGTTACACGTAGAGCAGAAATGAAAAATGTACGACTTTCTTACTGTAAAAATTGTACAGACAACACTTTTCATTTCATTGTAGAGTACAAATTCTAATCAAAGCAGTTTAAAAAAAAAAAAAAAATCTTTTTAATATTGCCAGGGAAGTAGAGTTTGCTAATCTGAGATTATATATGTTTCATTTAAAAATGATAAGGTCGATAGTGTAATTAGATACAGGAAAATGACAGATGACAAATATGGCAAATTAACATGCGGCTTCTAGTTATTGCAAGCGAGGTAGAAGCAAACACAATGCAAAGAGAGAAAGGCAGAAATAAATATTATTTATCTCAATGTTGAAAGGAATTGTAAATCGGAGACATTTTCGTATTATTTGAGGTAATTTATTTATTTTATATTAAAGTCTGTAAATTGAGATAACGTTTAATTGTTTCCAGGAAAGCAGAAATTATACAGTTAACTTATAAAGCTTTTATATTGTCACAAAGAGAACTACTATTAGAAAGTTGAGATCGCTTCTTAGTAGAGATTTTCTTGTTGATGTAGGAAGGAGACTAGATGTTCTAAAGTCATTCTTTTTTTTACTTTTTAAATTTCCCAGGAGAATAGGACGTGTAAAGATGACATTTTTATTGGTTTAAGGACAGTTTTTTAAAGTTGCGGATTACTTTCTTTCTGTTTAAGAGAGAGTTGTAGAAGTTGAGTCTCTCTAATTGGTACAAGGCGAGCTGAATTCGTATCGATGAATACGGAAGGATAGCTGAGACTTGCAAAGAATAAGAGGAAGATTTGTAAATTTATATATTTTTACTGTTACAGGATGTGTGGAACTCATTCTGTTTAAGCTGATTCTTTAAGTTACTATAAAAAACATTGTAGATTTCAGATCTTCTCATCGTGAGCATAGTGGAAGGTGTAAATTTGAGATATTTTTCTTATTGATGTGAGAAAGGTACATGTTGTAATGACCGGGTTTTGTCCTTGTTGAGTGTAAGGGAGACATTATAATATTGAGGCATTCATTCTATAATTATAAGGAGAGCAGATTGTTGCTTAAATTTACACGTTCAGCAATGCTTACTAAGATTCGTATAATCACTAAATGTTATCGTTGCTACAAAGAGAGTAGATATTGTAGATATAATAACTTTTCCTATTGTTGCAGGGAGAGTATGTTTTAGTGAGGATGTTACGAGTAACGAGTGTAAAACCTGTAAAGTCAATGATTTGAATTACTGTTTAATAAGGAATAGTTGCAGATCTTGTATTAATGAGTCCAATGCCACAGATGTTGTTCAGAGGATTCATTCTTTTTAAAAACAGCTGGTGAGGGGTAGGTAAGGGGGGGCACCCCGATGTCCCCCCGGTCCACCACGGATCAAGCTACACCCACCTCGTGCTGATGAGGCGCTAGCCTTGGGCCTTGAGATAATATCTTCGCTTCCTGTCTGTCACATTTTTGTACCCAGGGTGCAGGTATGGTTTAGGTTTTAGGTCGAACGTCGGGTCATGTAGTCAATCCAAGGGGTCCACATTTGCAGGTAGCGTTCCGTACTTCCCTTCACGGATGCTGTGAGCATTTCCATCTTGCGTATCTTTTCAATCTTGTCCATCCACTGTTGGAGGGTAGGTTCCTTGGTGCAGCGCCAACTGGCCATGATTAGCAGTTTGGCTGCATTTAGAAGATGCCTGGTTAACGACTTCTTATAGGCATTGGCATTGTGGTGGGGTGGAGGAGCTGGCTGCGTGGATGATGTTCAGTGCCCGGATGGTGTTATCTCTCGCTTCTCTCCTGGGGATAAATCCAACATTGTCTGGGTCGACAAGGTCCGGGAGGACTCCACTGATGCATGTTGCAATGATCTTCATAAAGAGCTTCAGATCCTCGTTCAGGAATGATATTGGGACGGTCAGATTTTTACCTTCTTGGTCTGAAATGGAATATTCCCAACAATGCACACTTTTTTTTATATAATTATGCTATTTTTGCATGTAGAATACGTGTTGTCATGGTGTATTTTTGTGATTGTTTAAAGGAAATTAAAGTGTGTATTTCTTATGTTTTTGTTACTGTGTTGTGGCTTCTTACTCTGCATGAAGTCTATATATTACAGAGCTGTTAGTTTTATTTTATTAAGTAAAGTAGAGGCCATACATGTGGAAGCATTTATTATTGTTAAAAAGAGAGTATACGTCAGGGGTAACGGAAAAAAACCATCTGAATGGCAGAAAATGTCAATTGTGTTTTTTAAAGGAGCACTATAGGCACCCAGACCACTTCAGCTCAATGAAGTGGTCTGGGTGCCAGGTCTATCTAGGATTAACCCTTTCTGCTGTAAATATAGCAGTTTCAGAGAAACTGCTATGTTTACATTAGGGTTAATCCAGCCTCTAGTGGCCTGTCTTTTTTTTTTAAAATTGCATAATATGCTATGAAAACATGTATTTATTATGTGAAATACTGACTGTGTAACAAGAGGAGACAACGTGCCTATAGTAAACCGTAGCTGTTTAGGATGCATGTTATGTACCATTAAAGCAAAAGTAAATAGCAACAGAGGAATCTAAACACATGCAGTGAGTCGTAATATAAGCAGGTGATTAACTTGTAGCTGCAGTGACCTGTCCCAAACAGTTGGGGATCATACAAGTCGAGGCCCATTAGAGAAGCTCAAGTCAACCTACACCCTGCATGGGTAAGACTTTGCCCTTCAGATAGGAAACCCCTTGAGAGAATGTCCCTTTGAGACATGTGGTCCAGATAAAAGGAGGGCAGAAGTGGATTCTCCCGTGCTGCTGGAGTGGTATTGGCATCATGCAGTTACCAGAGTCCCGATGAGTTATATTTGTGGATCCCCCTCCTACAAACACGGCTTTGGCCCCACATTCGCCTACTCAGAATCATCCGTGGGTTGCGCTGCTCCATATGATCACCGTTCCCTCAGAGCTTTGAGGGAAGCCGTATTTCCGTTTTGAGATGCGCCTGTGGCAAACCTAGCCACTTGGACATTATTTAAGTGTTGTCACTTTAAGGGTTGCCTATATGATTTTCGGGATATGTGTGTTCCAGAGCATAATGTAATGTGATTGTGTAACACTGTATTACTTGCATTGGCTCTATGCCGAAAGTAGATAGCTGATTTCCTTTTGTTTCACGAACAGCACCTTTGCGGGCCGTTCGTGAACAGAATGAACTATCATTTAATAGCCCACACACTAAGAGACGTGTGGCGCTTGTTAACCAATTGCAACAATGTTGCAATCGGTAATTAGAGGCTCTCCAAGGTGGCCGTCGTTCGACTACCGACCATGCGGCGGTCGGCCATCTTGGATCCTTTGTTCCCTCAGCGGTGTTTGGTCGTCGAGCGCATGGTACTAAAAACGGCTACTCAACGGCGGGAACACCGCTGAGCTTCCAGGCCGTTCGGGAGTTCCGGGCAGTTCGGTATTATGTTCCCTAGCATGCAATCGGTCTTTTGAACATGTGTTTTAATGAATGTGTTTTTCGTGCGGCGTTCGGTTGTTTTAGCTGGGATCTGAGCGGTAATCTCACGAATGATGCGCTCAGACCCCAGCTATCTACCGAACGTCCATTCGTGCAAATAGACCGTATATTCAAAGAGTTATACATTTTAATGTAAATTGTCGGTTCTGCTGCACAGGAGGGATAATCCACTTAACGGTACATTCCTGTGGGAGGATCCCTCTCGTGCAGCAGTGCCTGATGGGAGAAATGCCCTGTACTGTAAGTCCCCCATGTAGTCCCCTCTGGGAATGCCCCTGGGAGGGGACTCAGGAAACCCCTTGCATGGGGACTTGTATAAATTGTGGAGCTGAAAATAAAGACCTCAGTTGACTCTCTCCGGTTACTGGGAGATTTGGGATATTGCCTTGCTTTTTCCAGCGGTTGACTGTGGATTACTTCCTGAACCAGCGGAATTCGTGGATTTAATATTGGCGTTCCGCTACAGCGCCCAATGGTGAAGACCGGGGAGCAGTAAGTTGAAGCTGTATGTCTCTGGATGTCTTCATACGATATTCGAGTTTGGTCCAATAGTCTCGAAATATTGTGTCGAGGCTCTCTAGGGGCCATTGTGGTGCTAGATTCCGGCAGGCACATGGTGCACGCCATTTCGTGGTGGAGAGGGTGGCTGTTGCTTGAAGATGTTCGAGGACACCCACCACAGCCCTGAAGAATGTCCCCCTCCTCCCCCTGTACATTTTGTATCTTTCTATTTTTAGAGAGATAGAGAAAGACCATTATGAGTTTTAATACTTCCGATGTAAATGTGACATTTTTCTGGTAATTTCGGGAAGAGTAGGAGGTTTAAAGATGAGTATTTTTTGTTGCAGTGGAGATAGTTATAGGAAAGTGGATATTTTTTATTATTTATACCTGGATAATAGACTTGGGATGGTCAGGTTATCCCTTTCTGAGTCTAGTTACTGGAGAACACATCCTACATATGAGGCTTTCTAAGAGATCAGAAATTATAAAAATTTGAGAAGGATTGAGAAGAATGTACCATTTTCTATTTCTCTCATAAGACATTGTCTTATAGTTGCAAGGAAACAGAAGTTATAAAGTTTACGCATTTTCTTATTGCTGCAGGGAGAGTTCCTATTGAATATCTGAAGATTTATTTTATGGTTACACGTAGAGTTTGTACACTTATTCCCATACACGGAGGAGAAATAGTATTATTTGTTTTGTTTTTGCAAAGTGTGCAAGTTTTACAGTGCCCCCTGTGTTTGCTATTAAAGGGTAATTAGATTGTGGGGGTTACTATGAATACACGTTAATGGGCATTGCAGAGGTACTAAATATCTGTATTATTTACATGGACACATGGGTTTGGGATAGTGTGCAGGTAAATACTTTTGGCTTTTCTGGAAAGAGAGTAAAAGTTTAAAATGAGTGTTTGTTGCCTTACTGACTGGACATAGTACATAGTAGAACTGTTTGAAGGGGCTGGAGGATTTCTGGCAGATACCTGGGTATTTGAAACTGCTGCTGTGGGTGTGGACTGATCTTTGGTCTCCTCGCTCTGGACTGATCTTTGGTCTCCTCGCTCTGGTGATTTTTGCCTGTGCTCATTACGTAATCATTGGATGTTTGTTATACGGGTAACCAGGAGGATGACTATACTGAATATAGGTTTTATAAACTATTTATAGCAATACTCTGTCTGTTGGATATTCTTGTTACAATGTTTAGTCACCCAGAATTTTTGTGTTTAGTTTGTGTAGACAGTTTATTTTATTTTTGATTTTTAGCATCCACATTTATTTTGCATAGTTAGTAGAGACTGTAAAAATGTTTTTAGTTTTAAAGATGATATTTGTATCTGTTGCTGTAACAGCATTCCTAGCTATTATTAGCATGCTCTTACAACAGAAATAGCACTCACACTATTTCATTTGTCTCCCACGTTGGAATTAGTGAAGGACCCACCGATATTAGGGTACTGTAACGTAATTAGTGTAGGACCCACTGATATGGGGTACTGTGACTTAATTAGTGTAGGACCCACCTATATTGGGGTACTGTGATGTAATTAGTGTCGGACCCACCAATATTGGGGTACTGTAACTTAATTAGTGTAGGGCCCACCGATATTGGGGTACTGTGACATAATTAGTGTGGGACCCACCGATATTGGGTTACTGTAACGTAATTAGTATAGGACCCACCGATATTGGGTTACTGTGACGTAAATAGTGTAGGATCCACCGATATTGGGGTACTGTGAAGTAATTAGTGTAGGACCCAATAAATATTGGGGTACTGTGATGTAATTAGTGTAGGACCCATCGATATTGGGGTACTGTGATGTAATTAGTGTAGGACCCACCGATACTGGGGTACTGTGATGTAATTAGTGTTGGACCCACCAATATTGGGGGTACTGTGATGTAATTAGTGTAGGACCCAACGATATTGGGGTACTGTGATGTAATTAGTGCAGGACCCACCGATATTGGGGTACTGTGAGGTATTTATAGTGTTGGACCCACCGATATCGGGGTACTGTGATGTAAATAGTGTAGGATCCACCGATATTGGGGTACTGTTATCTAATTAGTGTTGGACCCACCGATATTGGGTTACTGTGACGTAAATAGTGTAGGATCCACCGATATTGGGGTACTGTGAAGTAATTAGTGTAGGACCCAACAATATTGGGGTACTGTGATGTAATTAGTGTAGGACCCACCGATATTGGGGTACTGTGATGTAATTAGTGTTGGACCCACCGATATTGGAGTACTTTGATGTAATTAGTGTATGACCCACCGATATTGGGGTACTGTGATGTAATTAGTGTAGGACCCACTGATATTGGGGTACTGTGATGTAATTAGTGTAGGACCCACTGATATTGGGGTACTGTGATGTAATTAGTGTAGGACCCACTGATATTGGGGTACTGTGATGTAATTAGTGTAGGACCCACTGATATTGGGGTACTGTGAGGTAATTAGTGTAGGACCCACTGATATTGGGGTACTGTGAGGTAATTAGTGTTGGATCCAGCGATCTCGGGGTACTGTGATGTAATTAGTGTAGGACCCACCGACATTGGGGGTACTGTGATGTAATTAGTGTAGGACCCACTGATATTGGGGTACTGTGAGGTAATTAGTGTTGGACCCACCGATCTCGGGGTACTGTGATTTAGTGGTGAGATTAACTCAATATGACCGTATGGTGGAACTGAATCCCTATATTTGTTTGCTGAGATAGGTGATTTTAAGTAGCCTTGTAGAATTTAAAACTGTACTTTTATGAGTGTGCTGTTCCTTAATCTGCATTTTGTATTTTATATTTTGTATTGTATAAATGTTGGTATGTACGATAGCACCATTCCTGCAAAATGCATGTTCGAGGCGTTCCCAAACACAGACACATTGGCTATCTTTGTTTCCCTGGTTGTTCAGTAATTCTGTTCTCACCTCCCCAGGGTACAAGCGGTGTAGCTTTCTCTCCCGAGCTCCGACGTTCAGAGCAGCAACAATCTGAACAGCCAGAGCCCCGGGGAGCCAGGAACTCTCTGCCACCTCCTCGTTGGGGAAGTTTAGTTTGTTTTTATTAGAGCAGAATTTATAATAGTGGGAAGATTTGTAAGAGTTCCCAATAAAGCTTCATTTGTAAAGTTGATGATATTTTGTTACTATTTCAAAAATAAACTTTATGTGGCCGGGATATCTTATGGTGCACGGACTGGAGGAGTTTAAAGTTGAGGTTTTATTTTTTCACAGAGAGCAGAAATTGTAAAATATCCATTTTATTCTTGCGGTAAAAATAGAAGTTAGAATGCTGTGAGTGTTTCTTATTGTTGATGTTTCCTAGTCTTGAAAGTAATCGAAAAACATTTTCTCACTGCCGGGAGAGCAGTAGCAGCCAGAAAGTTGAGACCGCTTACTATTCTTACAAAGTTTGTGTTTTTAAAAAAAAGTTTAATTTTTTCCTTATTGTTTACCAGATAAGCAGAGACTGGGAAGTGTAGATATTTTCCTATTCATCAAGAGACTGAACATTGGTAAGTGAAGGTATTTCTTGGTTTTAGAGACAGTAGAAGCGATATATTTACTTATTTTGGTCAGAGAGTAGACATTCCATAATTAAAGGGAAGCTGTCACTCTGCAGAATTTATAATGTTTTATATACATGTCTCCTATATTTAGCAGAGATATGTTTTATGAGATCTGAAATATAAATTAAATTTAGCAATCCACCATATTTCATTTTGTCTGGAGACTGGGCGCCTCCATCTTGGTTCCCTGTAAATCTCCGCCCTTTGCGTCTAGCAGTTGCTAAGTGTCTTTTTCCTTCTCCTCTGCATTGTGTGCCCTGGCTGTGCCTTGACCCAACTGGATAGCGATGTTGATATATTTAATATAAATTTAAGCGATACCTTAGCATGACATGAAAAGGGTTAACACGGTTATTGGTAGCTTGATTGAGCTCTTGCCTACTGTTTCCGTGTGTCATATATGTTTTGTTAGAATTAAATGTTTGTCGTGTTCACCTATTGCACGCTCTGCGGAATGTGTTGGAATTATATAAATAATTGTAATTGGTGATTTTCTATGTTTTATTCGTGGTGTAATTTTTTATTTATTTTAGCGCACATTGCACCATGAATCTCCGAAATCTCTGACATTCCAAAGTCAGGTCATGTGACTAACAGTAAGTTCTGTATTATTATTATTAGTAGTAGTATTTATATAGCGTCAACTAATTCTGCAGAGCTTTACAATATTATGAAGGGGGGGTTACAACAAATGAGACAATTACACAGTGACACCGGAACAATAGGTAGATGAGGACCCTGCTCAAACAACCTTACAGTCTAGAGGAGGTTGGGTACAAATACACAACAGTACCATCACCTTGCAGGGAGAGTGAATGAGGAGTATCAGCCTTATGAGGGGGAAATATAAGAAGCTCAGTTTTGAAGAGATTAAGTTTCAGAAATTGGTAGAACATCCAATCAGAGATAGAAGAAAGGCAAGCAGTGACACGTTGCAGGTCCGCGGGGGAGAGATCAGGGGAGGAGAGATATATCTGGGTGTCGTCAGGGTACAGATAGTAGCGGAATCCAAATGAGTTTGTATTGTATCGCCAGTGAGGGCATTAGGGAATTCGCAAGCCATCTGTCCTGACACGTATTTAACACTTTCCTTCAATCATTAGGATTTCCTTGAACTTAGCTTCGCCATTGGTCTTAATATACATTCTTATAGTTGCATTGTTTTTATGCAACAAGAGAATGGGCTAAATGTGTTCCTGAATGACAGATCAAGTTGTGTTCCGGCATTGATACATATTGACTTCTGTTCTTTTCTTGTGGTTATTTTTCTTTGTAAACAAAGTAAACTATCACTCATAAGTTTTAGACAACCTCCTTTTCCAAGTTTTTATCGAAATTTCCGCAGTTTAATACCTTGATGTACTTTGACATTAAAGAATATAACAAGTAAAGAGTTTTTAGATAATATACACTGCTCAAAAAAATAAAGGGAACACTTAAACAACACAATGTAACTCCAAGTCAATCACACTTCTGTGAAATCAAACTGTCCACTTAGGAAGCAACACTGAGTGTCAATCAATTTCACATGCTGTTGTGCAAATGGGATAGACAACAGGTGAAAATTAGAGGCAATTAGCAAGACACCCCCAAAAAAGGAGTGGTTCTGCAGGTGGTGACCACAGACCACTTCTCAGTTCCTATGCTTCCTGGCTGATGTTTTGGTCACTTTTGAATGCTGGCGGTGCTTTCACTCTAGTGGTAGCATGAGACGGAGTCTATAATCCACACAAGTGACTCAGGTAGTGAAGCTCATCCAGGATGGCACATCAATGCGAGCTGTGGCAAGAAGGTTTGCTGTGTCTGACAGCGTAGTGTCGGCGCTACCAGGAGACAGGCCAGTAAATCAGGAGACATGGAGGAGGCCGTAGGAGGGCAACAACCCAGCAGCAGGACCGCTACCTCCACCTTTGTGCAAGGAGGAACAGGAAGAGCACTGCCAGAGCCCTGCAAAATGACCTCCAGCAGGCCACAAATGTGTCAGAAACAGACTCCATGAGGGTGGTATGAGGGCCCGACGTCCACAGGTGGGGATTGTGCTTACAGCCCAACACCATGCAGGATGTTTGGCATTTGCCAGAGAACACCAAGATTGGCAAATTTGCCACTGGCGCCCTGTGCTCTTCGAGATGAGATCCTCAGACCCCTTGTGAAACCATATGCTGGTGCGGTTGGCCCTGGGTTCCTCCTAATGCAAGACAATGCTAGACCTCATGTGGCTGGAGTGTGTCAGCAGTTCCTGCAAGACGAAGGCATTGATGCTATGGACTGGCCCACCCGTTCCCCAAACCTGAATCCAATTGAGCACATCTGGGACATCATATCTCGCTCCATCCACCAACGTCAAGTTACACCACAGACTGTCCAGGAGTTGGCAGATGTTTTTGTCCAGGTCTGGGAGGAGATCCCTCAGGAGATCATCTGCCACCTCATCAGGAGCATGTACAGGCGTTGTAGGGAGGTCATACAGGCACGTGGAGGCCACACACACTACTGAGCCTCATTTTGTCTTGTTTTAAGGACATTACATCAAAGTTGGATCAGCCTGTAGTGTGTTTTTCCACTTTAATTTTGAGTGTGACTCCAAATCCAGACCTCCCATGGGTTGAAAAATTTGATTTCCATTTTTAAATTTTTGTGTGATTTTGTTGTCAGCACATTCAACTATGTAAAGAACAAAGTATTTCAGAAGGATATTTAATTCATTCAGATCTAGGATGTGTTATTTTTTTGAGCAGTGTATATATATATATATGAGAGAATTGAAGTGATTTCACAAATAGCCGAACTGAAAACATTCTCTAAGTCTGCCATGCTTCCAGTTCGGCTACTTTGGTCTTAAATTGGGCCTTAAATTAACTTTGAATTAACTCTAAATTCTCCCTGTAAAGGTTTCACTGATCAAGCTAGCCACCTTTTGACGATATAGCAGCATAAAACATGTCTTTCTACAATTTCAATCAAATCTTGTTTGAAAGGTTCTTCTTAGCACTGTTACAGAAGTCCCCACAGATATGTTGCACATGTAGATTGTATGTAGATTGCATGTAGATTGCATGACCTTCGGCTCAGCTCACCCTAAAGCAGCTCAATCGGTTTTACATCTAGAGACAGAGCATAATTCTTAGCATTTTGTTCTTTTCTTCTAATGCAGTGGTTCCCAAACTGTGTGCCGCACACAGGGGAGCCACAAGATATTTTCCCGGTGCTATAATCATAGCACCGGGAACTGTGCTCTCCCCGGCCGGCTCTGCAGGACCAGAGGGGAGATCAGAGATCTCTCTCTCCAGCCCGCTAGCACTTTGCTGACTGCCAACAGGGAAGGGAGGGAGAGAGGACCCGGGGGAGCTCTAACCTGCACCTCCGCCGGATTCTTCTCTCGCGAGCTCAGAGCGTTGTCGCGGCAACACTCAGAATCTCACAAGAGTGAACTCTAGCAGCTCTTGAGGCTGCTAGAGTTCACTCTCACCACTGGGACAACCAGGGCTTCCCCATGGACCACCAGGGATTACAGGAAATGTCCCCTCTCCCAGGCAAAGGTAAGCAGGGAGGGGGAATATCATTTTTATTTTTAATTTAAAAAGAAATAAAGTATATATTTATTAATTTGCCCTCCTATCCCCACAGACCCCACACCACACAATAGCTCCCCCACACACACACACTGCCCCCCCACACACACTATCCCCCATACACACACACTGCCCCCCATACACACACACTATCCCCCATACCCACACACTACCCCCCATACAAACAATTACCCCCATACACACAATTACCACCCCATACACACACACTACCCCCATACACACACACATTGCCCCCAAACACACTTCCCCCCCATAAACACACACTGTACCCCTCACATACAATGTACCCCTCACACACACTGCCCCCTCACACACACTGCACCCCCGCGCACACACTGTACCCCTCACACACACACTGTACCTCTCATGCACAAAATTCCCCACATACACACACACTGCACCCCACACACACACACACACTCACCAACTGCATCCTTTAAAAACACAATGCACCCTGTACACACACTGCACCCCTCACACACACACACGCACATGCACCCCTCACACATGCACACTGCAACCCTAACACACACACACACTAAAAACTGACACACACATATTGCACCACACACACGTTACAGCCCCTACCCCGGCAGACTCCAGGTAAGTTGTCAAACTGTTCTTAAACAGTTTGACTGCTTACCCTGGAAGGGCACTACAGCACTAATTGCACCATAACCACTACAACATAATGTAGTGGTTATTGTGCCTGGATTGTTTCTTTAAATAATCTACCAGTGCCACTCCCAAGATTAAGGACCCAGTATATGCTGCAGCACTGTACATATAGACAACCTACAAAATTGTTTTGTCTTGGGGTGCCTTGGAAAAATATTAAAATATATAGGGCACTTGAACCTAAAAAGCTTAGGAACCACCGTTCTAATGTATTCCTGACACAGCCCCGAGGTATGTTTTTGCTCACAATCTTGCTGTACGATGAATCCTTTTTGGTTCAGGGTGCTACTCACTCTGTGCAAGTGGCAATTCTGGAATTATCTAAATAGTCCCAGACCATCACACATTCTCCTCCATGTTTGGCAGTTGGTGTCACTCAATGAGGGGACATCTTTTTTACTTGCTTTACAAAACTCTGTGTGATGGAGTGTAGTCGGTTCTGTAGCTGTCTGATACACAAACATAGAAAGAAATACACGTGGTCAGTAACATAGCTGTGTCTAGCATAACATAGCACGAGAACAGGACAAGAATAACTCATAGTCGGTAATGCAGGCGAATCCGGTACACAAAGAGAGGACAAGAAAACTAGTGGTCACTAACATAGCTGGGTCTAGTAAACAAAGATAGAGCAGGAATAACTCATAGTCAGTAATGTGGAGGAGTCTAGTATACATAGACAGGACAGCAACACTATTGGTCAGTAATGGAGTCATTTCATGGACACAAAGACAAGACAGGAACACTCGTGGTCAGTAACGGAGTTGGGTCAGGGACATAAAGACAAGACAGGAACACTCGTGGACAGTAACAGAGTCGGGTCAGGGACATAAAGACAAGACAGGAACACTCGTGGACAGTAACGGAGTCGGGTCAGGGACATAAAGACAAGACAGGAACACTCGTGGACAGTAACAGAGTCGGGTCAGGGACATAAAGACAAGACAGGAACACTCGTGGACAGTAACGGAGTCGGGTCAGGGACATAAAGACAAGACAGGAACACTCGTGGACAGTAACGGAGTCAGGTCAGGGACATAAAGACAAGACAGGAACACTCGTGGTCAGTAACGGAGACGGGTCAGGGACATAAAGACAGGACAGGAACACTCATGGTCAGTAACGGAGTCGGGTCAGGGACATAAAGAGAGGACAGGAACACTCGTGGACAGTAACGGAGTCGGGTCAGGGACATAAGGACAGGAACACTTGTGGTCAGGAATAGAGGAAATCAAAGTCAGTAGTTGGACCATGTCATTAACTGAAGTCAGGAACATTATCAAATGCACAAGGGCTCTCAAAATTATGAAAGAAAACTGGACCAGATATCACAAGAGTTTATATAAACTTAGGCCCTTGAATCTGTTTTGTGTTATTAACGCATGCAAAGTGTGTAGGACAGGAGGCTAATAATGAAGAAAAATATAAAAAATATCTTGCCTAGTGTCGTTTATTGGTGACTGATACGACTTCGACTTGGTGACAATGACGCTGCTTCCCTAATTGACAAACTTGCATCTACACTGGAGTGAGGACACTTGTAATACTGGTTAGAATAAATGTTCATTGACAACTTTACTTCCATTGCTGCAGAACAGAACATAAACTGTTAACTAGACGTGGGCACTGTGAAACAATGCGGTTTGTCCTAAACGATTGTATAAAAAAAAAATATATATTGTTTTGGGGGATTCGTCCATGTGGCATATCAGTTCAGATGAATTTTGTCTTTACAATCATTATGGGGAACAACAATACACCTCTTAGTGCACTACAGAATATATACACTATATAAACATTATGTATAGATTTTGAGTACACTGATGGGCACGTTTTCACACCATTTGGTTCACAGATCAAGTGAGAAGAAATAATCAATTAAAGCAATTTGTTTGAAACAGAGTTTGCAAGTCTATTTTTAACCCACTACTTCCCTGAACAGACCTTTGTTAAAACCTCTGAAATGTACATTTATTTTCACTAAACACCAGATATTTTCCAGATGGACAAAACCTAGCATTAATGATCAAATTCCGACTGCAATGGCAAGTCTTCTGCAGTAATCTCTCGGGTGCATTTGGCAGCCAGATTCAAATCATGGCTTTTCCATCTGAACCCTAAACAGAATAAATCATTCTGAATATTCATTAATGTTCAGAGCTGAATATATCCGTCAGCACGCACATTAACAAATTATCGTCCACTTTCTTTTTTACCAGTCAGTGGTCATTTTAAGTGTTATTTGCCTGGTGGCTAGCAGCAGAAACGGCCGCCATTGTTCTTGCGATAGAGGACAAACACAGGACAGCAGGACTGTCAGACCCAGGATGCTTGGTATGTTTCTTCTCAAACTCTCGTAGTGACATGGATATCATTCGGCAATTTACCTTTTCCGTTTACATCTCTTTGAATCTGCTTTCTCTGTTGTTTTTTCAAAGTTACTTGTTATTATTTTCTGCTTGATACGGAGCCCGGCTCCCCGCAGCTCCATTAGATGCTGACTTAGCTGATTAGATAAATAATATTAATTTATAACAAACACCATGTAACAATGTGTGCTGTGAAAGGCCAGTATTTACTGCTGGCTCTGCATGTGTGGAAACTTGGACAGACCTTTAAGAGCTACACTCACTACAGCACAACATAGCAGCTGGATACACAATTATTCTGAAAAACAAAGCTCTATTGGCCGGATGAACCTGTCACTGAAACCTGTCATTACCGCAAGTCAGACTCTTTTTAATCAATGATGCCATGTGTGCAAATACAGAGTACGACATCCAGGGGGAGGATGGCACCACGCTAACGCCAAGTCACGCCATTACTACTCCAATCATCAAACTAAACACTCAGCTTCCATCCTGGATCTAACACAATGCCGACTCTCATTGTTAGATTTTTACCATTTCAATTTTAAAGAGACAATGTCTTTGTTTTATAGATTTTTTGTAATCTAGAATATGTGTTATGACTGATACAGCCTGCAATGATATATCAATCAGAAGGTTCACACACGAGACTATGTAAAGAAAGCCTTTGGGGGTCTCTTACCATGAAACATTCAAAATCAAAACCCCCCAAATGGACATCTCCTGGTTTTTATGAACTTATTTCTAGGAAGAGAGCTAACATGGGCGTCCCATTTAGGTAAAAAGGAGCAGGCAGGTCACGTGAATTGCAGCACAATTAAATGATGGGGGGGCTGACAGTGAATTCTTAAATTTATAGAATTGGGATGAGTGGTGAGAGTTCTTGAAATTTCCATTAAAGTCAAAGAAGACACATGCCCAGTGATAGGGTAGTGCCAGATTACTCCGGGCATTATAACCACTCCAATGGGTGAAGTGGTTACAGTACCTAGCGTCCCTTTAACAGTCAGAGGAGTTTCATTATGTAGTTATTGTAAACCCCCAGAGAGGGAGTCAGCATTTGTTAGAAAAAATAATAATATTAATAAATCAGAATAAAGATTCCCAGTCCTTGCTTTCTTCGTATTCTGCTTTTCATTAACAAGGAGTTATTTGTTGGATTTTCAGCAGGTCAGTGCCCTCCTGTATAAGGGGTTGGCACGCAGGGTAAGATGGGGTTTGATGCTTTCCTCGGGATTATCATACCTCTGGGAATACCTGGGAATGTCTATTGCCTGCAGTAATTTGCTGAATTCATATCTAATTATTATAATTTTCAGTAATTGGATGGCTCCCAGCATGCAGTGTGACACAAGATAAGTTATTTTACCATAGCCTTTATTAAGCGTGGACATTGTCCGTGGCCTAGAACTGCCCCTTTACTGTTGTGTACTATAAACATCCTCCGACAGGTATTTACATGTTACTTTAAAATGACTGACCTCCCTCCGCGCCGGGCTGCCGAGAGCATCATAAAAAATAGCTGGGTGCAGTTTTCTTTGAAATGAGATAGTACACTCATTCGCACACAATCTAAATCCATCATTGTCGGCCTCAATGAAACCTCTTTCTGACAAGTACTAATGACAAGGTGGCAGACAGCTGGAAGCAGGCAGGTCTGAGAAGCGGCTCCCACCCTCCCCGGGGTACATGCCACCGAAATGGACTTTAAAGAATAATTTTATTGCAGGGCTATCATCTGCAATCTCTTCGAGAAGCGCTCGAATTAGGCGGCCGCATTTGTCAAAAGGATGTGATTTGGAGTGACAAGTGAATTAGGATTCAGGTCCTCATCTCGAGAGCTGTGACAGAGATTGAGGCAGACTTCTTAAGTAACCTGCGGCTTTGAGGACGCCGGGCATTTTAATCCAGCGAGACACGGAATAATATTATAGGGCTCCGATCGTACACCCAGGATTAGATTTATTGCAAGGTGTCAGTCGAATCCAGACTTATAAAATATCTATCAAATATAGAGAGAGAGAACAAATTGCACAAAGTGAAATTAAAGCATGATAAAGCCGAAATGTTGTGGGATTAACTTCTTTGTGACGTTGTATAATGCTTATGGAATGGTTAGCCTTAAGGGTCAGTGATGGATGTAAAGCCCGGTGTTAAGGGGACATTCCAGGGAGATCAGTCACAAACATTACAGAAGCAGTGATATGTCAAACTCTAAACCTTATATAGGGTGTATAGGATGTATAGGGTGTATGGGGTGTATAGGGTGTATAGGGTGTGTAGGATGTA
This sequence comes from Pelobates cultripes, assembly GCA_933207985.1. Classification (NCBI taxonomy): domain Eukaryota; kingdom Metazoa; phylum Chordata; class Amphibia; order Anura; family Pelobatidae; genus Pelobates; species Pelobates cultripes. The sequence goes on along the minus strand of OW240913.1, from coordinate 370,001,955 downwards.
TAGGGTGTATAGGGTGTATAGGATGAATAGGGTGTATAGGATGAATAGGGTGTATAGGATGAATAGGGTGTATATGGTGTATAGGATGTATAGGGTGTATATGGTGTATAGGGTGTATAGGGTGTATAGGGTGTATAGGGTGTATAGGGTGTGTAGGGTGTATAGGGTGTATAGGATGTACAGGATTTATTGGGTGTATAGGATGTATAGGATGTATAGGATGTATAGGATGTATAGGGTGTATAGGGTGTATAGGATGTATAGGGTGTATAGGGTGTATATGGTGTATAGGATGTACAGGGTGTATAGGATTTATAGGATTTATAGGGTGTATAGGGTGTATAGGGTGTATAGGGTGTATAGGATTTATAGGGTGTATATGGTGTATAGGATGTATAGGGTGTATAGGGTGTGTAGGATGTATAGGGTGTATATGATGTATAGGATGTATAGGGTGTATAGGGTGTATAGGGTGTATAGGGTGTATAGGGTGTATATGATGTATAGGATGTATAGGGTGTATAGGGTGTATAGGATGTATAGGGTGTATAGTGTATAGGGTGTATAGGGTGTATAGGGTGTATAGGATGTATAGGGTGTATAGGGTGTATAGGGTGTATAGGATGTACAGGGTGTATAGGATGTATAGGGTGTATAGGGTGTATAGGTGTATAGGGTGTATAGGTGTATATATGGAATAGGGTGTATAGGATGTGTATGGTGTATAGGGTGTATAGGATGTATGGGGTGTAAGGGTGTATAGGATATAGGGTGTATAGGGTGTATAGGGTGTATAGGGTGTATAGGATGTATAGGGTGTATAGGATGTATAGGGTGTATAGGTGTATAGGATGTATAGGATGTATAGGGTGTATAGGTGTATAGGATGTATAGGGTGTATAGGGTGTATAGGGTGTATAGGGTGTATAGGGTGTATAGGATGTATAGGGTGTATAGGATGTATATGGGTGGGTATATGGTGTATAGGGTGTATAGGATGTATAGGGTGTATAGGGTGTATAGGGTGTATAGGGTGTATAGGATGTATAGGGTGTATAGGGTGTATATGGTGTATAGGATGTATAGGGTGTATATGGTGTATAGGGTGTATAGGATGTATAGGGTGTATAGGGTGTATAGGGTGTATAGGGTGTATAGGGTGTATAGGGTGTATAGGGTGTATAGGGTGTATAGGGTGTATAGGGTGTATAGGGTGTATAGGGTGTATAGGGTGTATATAGGATGTATAGGGTGTATAGGATGTATAGGGTGTATAGGGTGTATGGGAGTGTATAGGATGTATAGGATGGCCCTTAGGGTGTATGGGATGTATAGGGTGTATAGGGTGTATAGGGTGTATAGGATGTACAGGGTGTATAGGATGTACAGGGTGTATAGAGGTGTATATGGTGTATATGGGGTGTATATGTGTTTAGGGTTTTATATTGAATAGGGTGTATAGGATGTGTATGGTGTATAGGGTGTATAGGATGTATGGGGCGTATAGGGTGTATAGGATGTATAGGGTGTATGGGGTGTATAGGGTGTATAGGGTTTATACTTGTGAATGAGATTATGGGATGTGTATGGTGTGGGTGTATGGGATGTATGTGGATTTGTATATGGTGTATAGGATGTATAGGGTGTATAGGGTGTATAGGATGTATAGGGTGTATAGGATTTATAGGGTGTATAGGGTGTATAGGGTGTATAGGATTTATAGGGTGTATATGGTGTATAGGATGTATAGGATTGTAACGGATCGCCTGGTACCCCGACTGAGTACCTCCATTAAAGGATGCTCCTAGCGCTTCCTGAGGACTCCAAGCACTGCAGCAGACACCACAATCACCGAACCAGAGAAGCGCATACCTTCTCTCAAGCATATGAATGCTGTAGACAGTTGAATAGGAACCATACGAATAGGTTTACTCTCCTAGCAGTCAAACTGGAACAGCATACAATAAATCCTTCCCCCAATAATGAGGCGACACTTCACTTTGAGGGTTAAGCAGGAACTCCCTGTACTGTCACATACAGTCTCTTTTATTCCCAATCCACAAACATAGTACAGCCCACAGGGCGTTACAAAACAACCAATCACATCACAGTTACATCCCACATAAAATCCTCCCCTCTGCATGTGATATGATTACTGAACACAATGGGTAATCTCATTATCACCTGCAGAGGAATACAGTTTTTACACAACATTTATAACTTCTAAAATATACATGTCACAAACATAAAACATACATTTGCATAATCAATCCATTCAGGGGAACAACATATTAAAAAATGGCACGAATCAGACCAGGGGTTCAAAAGTTAAGGGAAAGTCCTTTGTGACTAAATGAAGCATGGCTTTCTGGCCCAAACCAGTTTCAGAGTCTTCTATCCTGGAGATAAGTAATTCAATTATCTCCCAGGACAGACACAAGACTCCATTAAGCACATGGTTGCAAAAGACACAAAACACTTTAAAATACATAAAGTCACTTTTTACACATAACACACAGACATTTCACATATCCCCAGATAGCTGGGATCTGAGCGCACAAAACTACCGAATAGCGCTCAGATCCTATTCACACAGTTCAATTGCCATGGAGCCAAAGTCTTTAACTACACGAATGGGCTCCCTGGCATAGCTATCTGGGTTAACACATTCACATAAAGTCTGGTCCGTAGTCCAAAGGCAAGAGGCGGGCAAGCAGCCCCCTCCAAGGACACGTGGCGAGGCCGGTTTCGCCACATTTCTCCCCTTTACCATCCAAACTAACAGGGTATCCGACCTCCTGCCGGTCAGTGCCCTGGTTAGTCCAGCAACCCACCCACGAAGCACAAACAGCAATACAGCCCACCCACAATAACTGGTTACTACACCTGGATAAAACAGCAACTTGTCCATGTCCAGGTGCCTCACCACGGCTGTGCGGGGGGCTGGTAGACTGCCTTGGTGGGTTGCTGAGTGGGCAGAGAACAGCGGTACTCTGCCCGGGTGCCAGCGCTACCACTGAAGTAGCCTGGTTGGAGCCTGGTTGTGGGAGGGGGAGACCGACTGTCTCCCCTCTGGATACACTGCTCTGTGGCTGGGGACAGGACCGACTGTCCCTACCCCTGGTGCTGCAAGTGCAGAGACTACGGTCCCATCTGCATAGTTGTGGGGCTTAACATCTCCCCTTGGTGGGTTAGGCTGCCGCTGGAGAGAGGGTGTAACAAACTCCTCTCTCTGAACTGTAGACTGCCGCTGGGGAGAGGGGGTAACCTGCTCCTCTCCCTGACACTCTCTTTGCTGGTGGAGAGGGGGACCAACTGTCTCTCCTTTCAATATTTTGTCCTGCTGCTGGGGAGAAAGACAGACTGTCTCCGCTTCCTGCAGGACACACTGCCGCTGGGGAGGAAGGACTGCACCTTCCGTTCCCTGGGAAACAGTCTGCCGCTGGAGAGGAAGGACGACCCCTTCGGCTCCCTGGGACTCACACTGCCGCTGGGGAGGAAGGACAGCACCTTCAGCTCCCTGTGATACATACTGCCGCTGGAGATCTGGGCTGACCGCCCAGCATCCCTGTAGGGCCGGTAGAGGGACCGCCGTCCCATCTCCACCTGCCATCTGTGGGTCTTCCCAGGACCAGTCTGTGAGGTCCCTCAACATTTGCGAGTAAGGACCACCTGGCAACTCCGGCTGCTGGGGATCTGGGCCGGTCCCATCTCCACCTGCCTGTTGTGGTTCCTCACAGGACCAGTCTATGAGGACCCCTACTTCGGGTTCCTGCGGCCACCTCAGGGGGAGACGGCTAGCCTCCTCGGATGCAGCCTCTACTCGGCTGCTGTAACACTCCTTCCGCTGAGCATACTCTCTCTCTTTTGCCAGCCGGAATTCTCGGGCCAGCCTTGTGTTTCGCTCGGCCGTGACCTGGTTCCAGATCACCCGGCGTACCTCCATGGGTAAATCATCCCCATACTGGGCCACTCGCTGCCTCACCTCTGCCATCCAATCATCGCCAGAGCCTTCCATACTTGTCTGCTCCAAGTCGCTGGATACCTCTGCTCCCAGGGGCGCTGCACGTGTGCTAGCGTTGCCCTCAATTTGTAACTCCATGAACGGTGTCTCTGAGCTGCTTTACCTCGCCCTAGGACGCCATCCCCCCGCTGCCACCAATGTAACGGATCGCCTGGTACCCCGACTGAGTACCTCCGTTAAAGGATGCTCCTAGCGCTTCCTGAGGACTCCAAGCACTGCAGCAGACACCACAATCACCGAACCAGAGAAGCGCATACCTTCTCTCAAGCATATGAATGCTGTAGACAGTTGAATAGGAACCATACGAATAGGTTTACTCTCCTGGCAGTCAAACTGGAACAGCATACAATAAATCCTTCCCCCAATAATGAGACAACACTTCACTTTGAGGGTTAAAACAGGAACTCCCTGTACTGTCGCATACAGTCTCTTTTATTCCAATCCACAAACATAGTACAGCCCACAGGGCGTTACAAAACAACCAATCACATCACAGTTACATCCCACATAAAATCCTCCCCTCTGCATGTGATATGATTACTGAACACAATGGGTAATCTCATTATCACCTGCAGAGGAATACAGTTTTTACACAACATTTATAACTTCTAAAATATACATGTCACAAACATAAAACATACATTTGCATAATCAATCCATTCAGGGGAACAACATATTAAAAAATGGCACGAATCAGACCAGGGGTTCAAAAGTTAAGGGAAAGTCCTTTGTGACTAAATGAAGCATGGCTTTCCGGCCCAAACCAGTTTCAGAGTCTTCTATCCTGGAGATAATTGAGAGTAATTCAATTATCCCCCAGGACAGACCTAAGACTCCATTGAGCACATGGTTGCAAAAAGACATAAAACACTTTAAAATACATAAAGTCACCTTTTACACATAACACACAGACATTTCACATATCCCAGATAGCTGGGATCTGAGCGCACAAAACTACCGAATAGCGCTCAGATCCTATTCACACAGTTCAATTGCTATGGAGCCGAAGTCTTTAACTACACAAATGGGCTCCATGGCATAGCTATCTGGGTTAACACATTCTCATAAAGTCTGGTCCATAGTCCAAAGGCAAGAGGCGGGCAAGCAGCCCCCTCCAAGGACATGTGGCGAGGCCAGTTTCGCCACATTTCTCCCCTTTACCATCCAGACTAACAGGGTATCTGACCTCCTGCCGGTCAGTGCCCTGGTTAGTCCAGCAACCCACCCACGAAG